>PVKZ01001286.1:0-430759 GCA_004027375.1 Macroglossus sobrinus | reverse complement strand
CTATTCAGGCTTCCTCGCAGATCAGGCACGTACATCCCCCACGAGGAAGCGGGGAGATTAAGAAGGCCACAGGTTGTTTTCACAGAACAACTGCAGGAGCTCTGGGAGCAGAGAGAGGAAACATGTACAGGCCATCAGGGAACAAGCTCCGGCTGGAGAATGAGCTCTCAAGAAGCTCATTCCCAGTCTTCATTCCCAGTCCCCCCGTCACCCATGGCATCCACCCTGTGTAGGCCTCTCGGCTCCTCGGCCTGTGCAACACCAACCAACAGCGTTTTACTTGTCAGCCACCACCCTCAGGACCAGAGGCAGGGAGACAGTTAGAAGTGCTTGCAGCACCCTTGGTGAGAGACAACGGTGGCTCCAACTAGCACGGGGCAGTGAGAAGATTCGAGAGGGAGAATCAACGAAGCTCCCGCACTTACGTTGCACGGGCTGCTCGCCGTCTGAGCTGGGCTGTAGAAAGACCCCCACTGGGTGGCTCGCTTCTCATCTCGGGAGGGGGTGTTGGTCACAGGCAGACTGGCTGGGACGCCGGCGCCTGCGGCGCTGACAGGCTGGCTGCTGGGGGCCACGAGGGCAAAGGCGTCGTCCAGCAGGGAGTGCATGGTCTGGCGTGCTTCCTCGATGGACGGCTGGGGCGGGATGTACGGGGCAGCCGGGAAGGGTAGGCCTGGGTACCTCCCCAGCTCAGCGGAAGACGGCGTCTGCACATCTGCCGGCAGGTCGGGGTCGGACTGCAGCCAGGGACAGAGCAGAGCAAGGGAGACTGAGACGCGAGCGTCAGGGGTGATCGAAACCAGAACGCTCTCTAGGGCCGGACTGGAATGCCACAATGTTCACCAGCATGAAGAGAAAGGCTTCCCATGAGAATTTCTAAAATGACAACTGAGGGATGTGTGTGACATCCCATGGGGGCCAAAATTTTGAACCAGGAAAAAAGTGAAGACATTCAACCATCAGTGATCTGGCAAAACCCAACCATCAACTATCTGAAATGCATTTCCATACCTGGAAGTATACTTTTTTAAAATTGAAAACCCCTAAAGAACCATAAATGATATCCCAGAACCTATATGCTAAAATACCCAGTCAACTCTCCACAGATACAGAAACCAAAAACTAAAGCATTCTACTATTACAATAGGGAAAAGTAGCCCTACATACACCTCAAGAGTTCAAAGTCACCACCACATTATAACTGTGTGTAAATAATTTTAAAACGTATGACAACTGTTTACAACAGTAAATAGTTGCAGATACACGTTCATCCATCATTCTTCAGAAATACATATAAACCCTTCTACCTTTAGTCATCAGAGATGATGTATTCTGGGGCCTGTTCTGCGATCCTTCATGGGTATGATAAGAGAGTGATCCCACACCCTGGCTGGCCCAGGACGTCGGTTGATGCCCATTGTCCCAGGATAAGAAACAGTGTTTCCTTTCACTCTCACAAGGGTCTGGTTTGGATGATAAATTATATCAAGGGTTGACAAACTTTTCCTGTAAAGGGTCGGACAGTAAATACTTTAGGGCTTCGTGAGTCATATTGTCTTTGTTGCAACTACTTAACTCTGCCCACTGCAAACAAACGGGCACGGCTGTGATCTGGGAAAACTTTACAAAAACAGGCAGCTGGCTGGAGCTGGCCTAAGGACCCCAGTTTGCCCGGGCCATAATGGAGGTTACCATTATAATGGTAAAAATCCAGGAATATTTTTTTCACTGTGGGAGAAAAGAGCTCTCAAGGAGATGATATGCTAAGCAGAAAAAATGTAAAAATCAAGATCATTCAAAAACATGTTATGCCTAGTATAATCTTGAAGATGAAATACTTCCTAAGAAAAGGTGAATTCCAAGAAAAGCATTATCTTTGAAAGTATGTGCTTCAGAATTTTTTAGGGAAAACAGAAAGTCCATCTGAGGAAGATTTTTACTTTTGAGACTATTTGAAAAACAGAGGGATTGGAGAAGCAGCAGCTGCCTGAAGTGTGTTTCTTTCCACACACTGAGGGAGGAACCTCTGAGCTTTATGCTAAGGGGGGAAAAAAAAGCAAGAAGGAAAAGGATGCTCCAGGCCACCAGGAGGGAGGCCTGACTTAGGGTCACGGATGAAGGCAAGATGGAGAGAGCGAGATGGAAGACAGGTTGTTCCCTACACGAGACTCAGTGGCACTGGAGGACGCACTGGGGCTACTAAAGAAAAATGAGGGACAGGGACGGGAAAGGCTCCCCCTGCAGATTCCCGTGAGGCAACAGCCCTGCTGGTTAAGGAAGTGGAGCCCAACTATTTGCTAGTGTCACACAACAGGGTCTGGAAGTCCCCGTGTGACTCTCCTGGGGAGCCAAGGGGACAGCCCTCCCAAGGTCCAACCACAGACACCCAAAGGGCCTGTCCAAAAACACGCGAGCGGCACAGGAGCGCCACCTACTGTACGCACTGCCGGCGACGGCTCCCCTCCCCTGGGGCTTCGTTCTCAGCAATCAGAAATCAGACAGGACTCCAGGTACAGAGGAGTGAAGCAATCTAAGCTGTTGACCTGCCAACTCTCTGGGGTCCCTGGGTCCTTCCTCACGAGCAGCTTTGAGGGGCACGGTCAGTCTTGAGGACACTGGAAATACTGTTGTGTTCCCAGGGGAAAAGCCTGGTTCTTTCAGGGCATCAGGGTTCAGCCATATTTAGTATGTATGGTGTTTGGCACATTTTCGTTATCTGTCAGTCATTAGTGTGATTTAGGAGACAAAGCAGAAAGCTTTAGTAAGAAATGGTTGGTTGCGTAAGCTCTATCTAAAGCGATCGTGTGCTTCACAAACCCCTTCTCCAAAGATGTGCTTTTTGGCTCATTTCTCTCTGGACACGGATGGCTGTGGACGTTTGCCTCCAGGAGGAAGGGGTGCTAGGCAGCAAAGCAGGACTGCACCCTGGTTTAAGGCTGTAAGCGCCTACTGTGTGTCCCCCACGTGCTGCCACAGTTGGTTCATCTGGCATCCACGACCTCTGTCTTGGGATGTCTTTGTGTCTGTGTTTTTCACAGCCCGTCGGGGAGGCTGGCTTTCTTCTCTACTCAATGAGGTCTGTGTGTGTGTGTGTGTGTGTGTGTGTGTGTGTGTGTGTGTGTGTGTCTTAATGCTATCAGTGTCTGCCTCTTACACTTTGAGCAACTCTGTTTGAAAGAAGTGTTTCATTCCGTATTCATTCCAGCAAGCTCCTTCTCCCATTAAGATAAAATATATTATTAGCGAATACAGTATCTTCTTAGCCCTCCGGGAACTGAAGGGAGGGACAAAACCCTAATATCCCTCCTATCATCAAGAAATCCACACAACTGTCTGACTGGCTGGGATGCAGGGTGGGAGGGACGGGGACTTCTGGATGTTTCTGTGTTCCATTTAACCTCGAGAAGTGCCCATTTTAAAGGCTGAGAGGACAGAGCTCGCATGTAGAAAGGGAAGACACAGAGTACGTCTCCAGAGAGCCCACCCGCAGCCCCCTGATTTATATGGTTTACGCCTCCCCTCGAAGGAGCGGCTGGCCCCCTCGTCCACCCCGCGCCTCACGACCCTGCTGGCCTTAGAGCACCAGCCACCGGGCTTGGACACCACACAGGGTGGTACCCACCACTGTTCATTCTCCTCCCCCCTAAGAGCCACCCCGACCCGATTCCAGAGGGGAGGGTCGGCACTACGCACTGGACAGCCGATATAGGCGGAGTTGTGGACGCCCGGGGGCCTTCTGTAGGTGCCATCGCTGTCCGTGGTGATGAGCCTGTCCTTCTCGGCATCTCCGGGGCAGCCGTTGACCTGGTGTTTCCGGCGCGGCTTAGGAGAACGTTTTATCCGCGAGCTGCCAGGGACAGAGAGGTCATCACTGTAGGAAAGAAACCTTCCTTCCAACCAGCTTGTCAACAAAACACCAAGGATTATCTGAGCACCTGTGACGTGCTGGCCACTGCAGCAAACACCCCACAATGCGTGGGACACAGTCTCCACTCCCAGGAAGCTGCCTCCCTGGGTGGACTAACAGTGACACACAAGGAACAATGGAGAATACGAGGCGACACACACCGATGATGTCATTGACTTGAGCAGACATTCGGAAAAGGGCAAGGTCACTGTGAGCGACTGAGTCACAGCCGGCTCCCTGAAGAGCGAGTAGGATCTGCAGGTGGAGACAGACGTGGGCAGAGGGTGTGAGGTGGCCCCACACGCAGGGACAGAAACAGAAGAACAGATGAACGTTTCAGGCCACGAGGCCACCGGCTAAGGGAGTGGCAGGTCCCTCAAGATGTTATGTGTTGGGGAGCGGTGGGAATGGAGACACAGGCCCCACGGGGAACCATCACAGGTTGTGAGTAGAGAAAGATACAAACGAGAGCACTGTTTAAGAAAATGCCTCCGCGTGTGGGGACAGGGGTCTGGGACCCCCAGTGACCAAAACTGAGCGGAGCTGTGGGACAGGAAATGCGCGCGCCACCTGGTGGCCAAGCGCAGGAGGCGACCATACCAGGGTGAGCAGGGCTGAGAGGTGGGTGGAGGGCGCAGGGAGCCAGGGAGCAGGGCCTGGGAAGGAAAGGGTGACCCGCGGTTCCCAGTGCTGACTTTGGGGCTACATTAAAGGCAGCAAAACGTTTGGGAGGGGACAGAGGTGCAGGCCGGAGGGTGAGGGCGCCCCCCACACACACACACCGCGGGCAGCCTACACTGCCTCTCTGTGCAGAAACCTCCTCGGCTCGTTTTCAGAGACCCCCACCCACCCCCAGCCGTGAGCGCAGGGCCCCCACCTCTTGCGGGGCTCTATGAACACCGAGGGCACGCTGGCCGTGGGGTCCAGGATCTTGTCGATCTGCATCTGCGCGCGGCGGTACACGCGGTGGCGCTCCCGCGCGTCCCCCGACGACAGCTCGTCCAGCACCGGGAACTCGTAGTGGCCGCGGCGCTTGGCGCGCAGCCGGATCTTGTTGCGGTGATGCTCGATCTCCGACTTGTGCCGCAGCGCCGTCTGGATCTGGGGGGTCAGGGGACAGGTGAGGGTTCAGGGGCATGAGGCCACTGGACGGAGGCGTGTGCCCCCCGGTCTCCGCGACCCGGCTCGGATGGGATTTGGGGAAACGCCCCCTCGATGGCTATCCTCTCCCACGAGGCCCCCAAGTCTGTGACACAGGCAGGCACAGCCACACGGGGTGCAGAGAGGCGCCACCACCTACCCACTGTGTGAGTGGGAGGCTGCGGTATCGCCCCCGAAATCAGGCAGGGAAAACTAAAACCCGGGTGATCGGTGACAACTTTGAAGACACTTAGGGACACCGACGACTAAACAGAATACGCCCTGAGAAAAACAGTGAATGTTTTCCATACCCAATAATCACTACTTAAGGGACTTTAAGACGGATTCAAAGATGATGTCTGCACCGTCCAGCAGAATACCCACTTACTAATAATTACTGATAATTGTCACCAAAACGAGGTCCCTGACATGACGCCATCCCCTCCCCCCAAAGATGGGACCCACAGGTATGGAAGCGTGTCATTGCAGGCTCCTTGGGGCCTGAGCGAGGCCTTGAAGAGCCAGGAGGAGCTTGAAGACAGGAAGGGGTGGGGAGAGGGCATGGGGTGCAGGCGCCACCACACAGGGGCCAGAAACGGGGACGCCTATGACTGTTCGCCAGGCAATGAGGACACCAGGTCGTGGGGTGGCGGGTCAGGGTGCTGTGCAGTGCAGACTGCGACGTGCTCACTTTCACCGAGGTGCAGCCCACGGTTTGGTAAGCACTTAGCCAAACGGAGACAGAGAGGATGAAGGGAACCCAGGCTGGGAATCTGCTTGTGAGGACAGGGCAGGACGGCAGGCCTCGGTGACACGGCCACTCCCGCTAGGCCACAGGGGACTGAAAGCCACATATTCTTGGAGACTGAGAAGGACAGTCAGTTGCGTGAGGGTCTCGGCAACTGACCAGCAGGAGAAAGCTCCTCTTACTCTCTCAGGACCTGACCGTTCTGTAAAAAATTATGAGGTCCTCACCGGAAGCCCAAGACATGCTAGGAATTGGCACCAGCACCTCCGCCTAAGAAAATATTTCAATTTGGATGTGTGAGGTACATGTGAATGTGCAACAGTACTGATACTGTCTAGTTCTTAAGCTTATTATATACATCACCTATAGTCATGCATGCATATGCATCCAATACTACATTGATAGAAGAAGTAAAAGAAAAACAATGAAGATGCATTCTATCAAGCTGTGAGGCCAAAGGTGAGCCCATTCTTTCTTTCGCCAGATGGAGAACCGGCTCCGGAGTATTTACACAGGGCAGGTGTAGGGGCGCACACCACGCACGATGGAGGCAGGTCGAGGCTAGGGCTGGGGCACACAGGGCTAGGGCTCCTGAGCATGGGTGAGAAGGGACATCACTCCCCATCCTGAGCCCATAGTACATGTGTCATGTGGTCAAATCCTTGGCAAGGAGCCCATGACATATGGATAGGAGAAGCTCTACAAGAAGTCTCGATGAGGTGTCTATAAGATGACCCACTAAAAGGATCACTTTTAAAGCGGGGATGGGAGCTCAGCTGAACCAGTATCTTATTACTCCGACCTCGCAGAACCCACGACAGCAGCAGGTGTCTGTTAGAGGTGGGAGACTGACAGACATAAAGCTGTGTCATGTGCAGTCCCAATGGCATTCACTCCGTTCACCGGACAGCCCAGGTTAAATCTCTCAAGTTCAAGTTAACAGAAATGTGGCTGGCTTTCTAGTTCCCAATATCTTACGAGGGAAGCAGATTCACTCTCTCTTCCAGGATTCACTGGAATAGGGTTTTACTAGGAATTATCCAGATAATTAGAGCCAGAGAGGATCCATCAGGGATCACAAAGTCTCCTACGGCCTCAAGACCACCCCAGGTTCAGGTTCAACTGACTCATTAGAACTCGCAGGACTCAGCTTTTCATTCCAGTTATTACAGCAAAAAGGATACAAAGCAAAGTCGGCAAAGGGAAATGGCACATGGAGAGAAATCTGGAGGAAACCAGGCATGGGCCTCCAAGAGTCCTCTCCTGTGGGGTCACACCGGATGTGGCTAATTCCTCCAGCAACTGTTGTGACAACACGTGTGAAATGCTATCTCCAGCTGGTTACAGAGGTAGCCTCTGCCTGGCTTGTGCCAAAATTCCAGACTCCGAGAAGGAAAGCAGATACTCAGCATACATCACGCTGTTTGTGCAGTGAGTCCCTCTGTATGGAGACGGTGGGAGTGTTTCTGAAATTCAAGTTCCTAAACCCCGCCAGGGGCGACCGTAGGACTTTCAAAGACAGCAGTCCAGGTCTCATTTGCATATCTGCCAATATATCTAATAGTGTCTCTGAGCCGTATGTGATCTCAAATGCCCGTGAGTAGAATATTTAAAATGAAGATTGCTTATCAGCAGCTCATACCTCTAGCAACCTTTTCACACTGACTTTCACTCATTTTTAAGCACGGACCAAATCAGCATCTGACATCTTTTCACTGATGTACTATTTTAATAAAAACAAATACCTCTTTGTTAATTTTGTTGGTTTCTGCCACTCGGTCAGCCAGTACGGGGTGGTGAACTGGAGGTGCCGGGATCGGCTGCATGGCGATCAGCTGGATCTTACTGGGGACCCGCCTGCTGGCCTCCGAGGAACGGGAGATCCTGTCCACGTGCTCGAAGATGGAGGCTGACGAGTGCTGCTCGTTCCCTGAACTGGGTGCTGGTGGACCTGGAACGGAAGGAAAAGCAAATAGATATACACACACACGCACACACACGCATGCACACACACACACACAAACACGTACACATAAACTCACCCTAAATGTGTATACATATAGTCATCCTAAATATACACTTTTATGTATATATGTCATCTCTAATATATATTTTATATATACAACATCATCCTAAAGAAACAGCAAAGAATCAAAATTACAGATTAATGCTTAAAAAAAACCCTCGGATGGGCCCCTGACCAAAAACACATCCCCACTCTGTGGCAGAGGACTCGAAATGTCACTGTTTGAGCTTAAATGTCTGCGTTCGACATCATTTCCTTCAACCTTATTAAAGATTACCAATACTGTTAAAAAAGATATGACAATTGCTCTGACACTTTGTTCCCCAAATCACCATTTTGGATAAAGGGGTTTCCAGGTCTTTAGTAAGAAAAGGTCAAGGGAAAGAGGAAGCCAAAATTGATCCATCCACAGCAATTTACAGAACTTTAAGGGAAATGATCGTGGCGGCTCCGAACAGCCACTCTCCTCTTGGAAAGGTCATTTAGCTGCCAAGGCAGGTGTATGTAAAGACGGGGGACCACAGGCACGCAGGCACCTGCGGGCCAACTCCGGCTGTCAGTCCCACCACAGAAAGAAGATTAATATGTAGAGGCATGAGAAGAAAATGCTGCCGCCTGGAGGGAATGCATTCCCATTTAAAAAGTGATGGAGAGTTCACTTAAAAATGGTTCAAAGGGTAAATTTATGGCATGCATATTTTAACACAATGAATTTTTTTAAGTCATCACATAGACTACATCTTGGTAAAAAGGTGATATTTTCCAACTTTTCATATTTTCTGTAATGAGGATTTTCTCTCATGAGTATTATTTTTATAGTAGAAATTAGCCTAATGAACTTTAATTTTAAAAAGGTGGAAACAGAGACGGAGAGGTGAAGACGGGCGGAAGAGATGAAACAGCTCCATGGAGCTAGTTAGACACACTGAGATCCCTGACGTCCTCCCTCTCATTGGTCACAGGCAGCTCTGGGCCAGGAGAAGGTGTGAGAGCACGCAGAAGCTGATTTCAAACAAAAGCCTGAGGTTTGCAACCTCGAGCATAAGTGAAACACATGGAGATGTCTCCCCAACGTAAAAAATGATAAAACTGAGCAAAGCAGTAAGAAATAGCAGGAACACACACTGGCACTGTGTAAGCCTTTCTATTTCCTTTCCATTTGAATTACAATCATTCCTTGTCCCAAGAGATTAGGAATGATAGAACTCTGAATGAACATGGCCTTTCTTAGCAAGGAGGCGCAGTTTCATGCATTCTGGCTACTCTCAGGCTTTCTTCCCTGCCCTGGGCCCCGAGGGAGACGAGAGAGAGACTATGTGTGCAGTGCAAGCACAGCCACGCACCACCAAGCAGCACCATTCATCCGATGGCAGCGACTCCAATTGCAGGCACAAGGCCTAAAAGGAGATCATTAGCTTCACCAGATAGGCCAGCCCTGCTAACCCAAACTTAAAAAGCGACAGCAAATGTCACAAAGGATAGCCCATTAAGCTACTGATACCTTAAGGTGAGATCGTTTTCCTCCAAGATGATAAAAAAAGACCAGCGTGGCAGAGAGCTCCAAGTGGCTGGTATGCAAAGGAGGCAAAGGAAGAAAGCCACCCCTCAACCCCGTCCCACCCCACGCTGTCTGCCTGCCTGGGTACCACGGAAATGCAGGCCTGTGATTGGCTCCTGCCCACACCCCATCCTACGCCCAAACTGTGGTCATGAAGCCTTGCTTTATAATCCAACTGCAGCTGGAGAAGGCAGGGATACACAGAAAACACTCAAACTTATATAATGCCCAGAACCCAGCCGTCTATAAGATGGAAAAGACAGGTTTGTTATTTCTCACATATATATTTGACATATATGTGTATATATATAAGCAAATCCCTGCTTATTTATATATAATATATATTTATGTATTTTTTGTTTGCTATGTATTGCACATTAAAAAAAAAAAAACTACCTGTATAATAATGGCCAGTAGAAAGTACGACAGATACACAGAGATTAACAACTTGTGAATCCTGCCTTAAGGAAAGGAAAGGATTTTGGATGAAAACCCCTTTCTCCTCAAATAAAAACAAAAAAATGTGATAACAGAAATTACAATATAGGATAATGTCAACAAGGGAAAATGACAAAGAAAAAAGCAGTCTGAATTACTGAAGTGCCTGAGCAACAGAAAATTTTTAAAGAAATAATTCATCATCTATAGGTAAATAGTTCATCATCTATAGGTCAAACTGCATTTTTATTAATGCCTGTGACCCACGTTAACACCCAGTGAGGCAGGAGTCACGTGTGTCTCTTCTTCATCCCATCCCCACACCTAACCCCATCGCAGGCACTTAGCAGATGTGCTGACCGGATGACTGAATGACGAGTCATCTCAACTAAGTTTATAAAATTTTACCTTGAAGAGGCCTCTGGGAACCTGCCTTTGTGAAAAGAATGATAATTTATGATCTCAATCATTTCATAAACGGATGATCCCCGATTACTTGAGAAATGCTGCTGTTATATGCAGTCAAAAGAATGGCCCTGTAATCACATTAAAATTTTTTAATTCGCTTTGCAAAAGGTTTAGCACGTGTAAGAGATGTCACCTTAGTTCCTACATGACATTCTAGAATTTGGAATCTGTAGAATTCAGATTAATGAGCTACTTAAAAATTATACCCTTGGCACACACGCAAGCTGCGGAGAACATAAAGAAGACACTCAATATTTCGGTCTTTACCAACTTGGTGTATTTCTGATAAAGATGAGAGAGGAGACATTATGTCCAGATGTGACAGTGGCAGCCCTGTAAGGAGCCTTCACTCAGGGAAGGTGTGTTACTCCCTACCGCATCTCCCTCTTCCCAACTTAGTGCTGAGAGGAACTGGTGGTAACGATGTGACTTATTCTAAAACTGCGATGACTGGGAACACAGTGGCATCTGAGTACATCATCCTGTAAGGGACCATGAGTGGCCATAAGGGAATGCATCATGGTCTAGGCACCCTCCAAAAAGAGCTTGAAAGGAATGAAGCTCAACCTCAAGGTGACCAAAACCAGGACTACGGTCCTTTCTCTGCTTCCATCGCGAAAATGCCAGATGACTTGTGAGAGACATGGAGAGCTTTGCCAAGGGTCTAAAGAAATGCAGCAGCCATGCCATTGGCTACGGTGAGAGGGAGCACCAGTCCCGGGGTAGGGAGGAGGTGGAGGGTTCAAGCAAGCTTCTGCCTCCATTCACTTCTTGTACCAAAAAGATTTTTTCTGTGAATTGCAAAATAACTTTAAAAATATGATTACAAGCTCAGAACCTTTTTTTTACAGGGATTCGACTATGCAAGCAATAAAGTGCCTGCATGGCAGCATTAGAGCCTGAAAGAAGTAAACTAAGTTTTAAAAGTGAATTGATATTTGTAGTGAGAAAACCCCCCTTCTAAAACATGAAAATAATGTGTAGATTCTGGCGTCTCCTCAAATCGTCACAGCGACATCTGAGCTTCTGATTGATGCTCACGAGAAAATCTAGCCCATGTTTCTCCTTCCACCGCCAGTCCTAAAGTTGACATGCTTACTCCTGGAATCTCAAATATAGGTTGAGAGTGATATTTGATTTGGGTTAGCCATGTACAATATACTGGTTAGAATCTTTTGAGTAAGGGGTTAAATTGAGGAATGAAAAGCAAGATTTTTCTCAGACGAGCAATAAACAGAAATCAAGAAACACCAGAGCTGATTCTTCTCCCCGCCCCCCAAATATTTCCTCCCCAGGATCAAAATTGGATTTCAATCGAAACAGTGCACCTGTTGCCACAGTGCTAAGTAATTTTTAAGATTCTGTGAAATTGGAGCCAAAGGGAAAAAAAAAAAACCTCTTCCTTTATTCGAAGGGATTATTGCTTTAAGATCGAAAATAATGCAATTGGAAGGAGCTGCAAGGAATTTCAGAATTCAGCTAGCTGAGTCCCACAGGAGTCCCAAAGGCCAACGGAGTTACTTGCAAGGTCACAAGCATGACAGTGAGAGAACAGGCCCTCTGGCTCCTGTCCGGAATCTGTTCATTTACAGAATACCATTCACTCTGCACTGTACTTTCATACAGAGAAACTTGGGATGAAAAATTTAAGTATGAGCATTACTTTTAAAAATATCCTGAGGCATCCTCATTTTTTTTTGCATTACTAAAACGGGATCCTAAAACAGAAAAGCTCCAGCAAATACACTGGCACATTTATTAAACAGAATCTGTTAAACTAAAACCAAGCTACCTTATTATCACACCAAAAAAAAAAACAAATACTCCTAAGTCTAGTAAGAGCTGTAGGCTTCGTTTTATTACAGGGCATGAGTTTCACGCTAATAGCCTTTAGAATGGGAATGACCCATTCAGACCTGGCCGAAGAAGCTACAGCATCTGGCTACAAATAGAAACGTGCTAAACCACCTGACCACACTGAACTATTGGCTTCAAGAAAAGATCGAGGACCAAATGCACTTGGACCTGTGATGAATACACAACTTTCTGGCAGTGACAGCTGTGAGGTACTTGAATTGGATGCTATGACAGTCACTGAATCCTGGAGGAAAATCATCAGGACACTAACCTAGAACGGAACGTGGCTATTTCACCTCAGAACACACCTCTGTGAATCCCCAACCTCTAGCACAGCCCCCACCTCGATGCAGACATCAGCACAATGTCAACCGATGCTGAGACAGTGGAGTGATGACCACTCCACTGCATGTTTTTTTTTTTTAAGTTCAGCATCTGAAGCACATAAAAGCCTTGCCCACTGGAACCTCGTAGCTACTGCTTGTAATGGGGAGAGCGAGAAGAGGCACAGACCGCTGTGTGGCGCTCTGTGGGACTTGTCCTCGTTCACGGTCCCTGGCGTCTTGTCTCCTGCTTCCCTCTCACTGGACTCTTCACTTACTGTAGAGTCAGCATCGGAGGGCGAAACTCTGCAGACACAAAATAAATGTAACCATTAGGAGAAAGAAAAGAAAAAAAGAAAGAAGAAAGGAAAGAAGGAAAGAAGGGAAGGAAAGAAGGGAAAGAAAAGAAAAGAAAAGAAAAGAAAGAGAAGAGAAGAGAAGAGAAGAGAAGAGAAGAGAAGAGAAGAGAAGAGAAGAGAAAAGAAAAGAAAAGGAGAAGAAAAGAAGGGAAGGAAAGAAGGGAAGGAAAGAAAAGAAAAAAAGAAAAAAGAAAAGGAAAAGAAAGAAAAGAAAAGAAAGGAAAGAAAAGAAAGGAAAGAGGAGGAGAGGTCACATTAACTTGGACGTGGAAGTCAGGCCTCCAGGCAGAACGGGCAGTGCAAGGGTCCAACACGTTATTTCGCAGCCTGGCATTGTGGGCCCCACGACAGCACGGGGCTGCCTCTCCAAGACGCTGGAACAGGGCGTACGAAACGCCTTGGCAGGCTACACGTCAACAAACGCCAGGAAACAAGGTGCCAGGTTGGAGGACAATCCCTCGGGGCCCTGGACTGACATTCCGGGTCGGGCATGGACGGGCTCAGAGGGTCTGGAGTTCGGACCTGGCTCCAGGTTACCTGGGTCTGCAGAATCCCCAGGGAGCCAGGGGCGTCCTGCGGTCACCCCAGAGAACTCCAGATCTCCGGAAGAAGCCTACACTTACGATGCAAACGCATTGATCACCACTGAGATTTGATTCTCTACATGAAAAGCAAGGGTATCATGGAAGCTAGTAAAAACCCCTAAGCCCTCAGCACCCCTCCTCTTCGTGCTCCCTGGCAACGTGAAATGCCAACACGACTCTGGTGCCCGTGAGGGATGCTAAAATCTCACATTAACCACGCAGGCCACTGAGATGCTGTGACAAAATGTTCAGGAAGAGACTACAAAGTGAGAGAAAAAAAAAAAGGCTTTGCAAAATTGTACTAGCATATAAAATAATCTTTAAAGATTTAACTTAGCCTTAGCCTGCAAGATAATTAAGCAAGTAACATCTCCCTACATAATTCGGTCTCTTTTGTAAAAATCGTGTTCTAAGATCCATTAAAGTCTTAAAAATAGGCCAGAACCCCCAGGGTAGGTTTTCTGAGAGATCAGAAATTATAACAGCATTTTTGAATATTGGTATGATCACACACCTCTTCCCTTTTAGCAGAAAATCAGGATTTGGAGTTTCAAACCTCAAAAGGCAGGCTGCTAAATTTGAGGCTGTGACTAGCCAAAGTTTGACTGTGCTATGATCTAAAGTCGGCTTAATAAAGCCTGGTTTAAACTTTGTCTTCTCTCTCAGAGCTGCAGCTCCTCTCACAGGGTCAGAAGGTGCTGGGGGATCCTCCAGCTGGTGTGTCAACAAGCCACTCTCCACATGCTTTAGGAGACACGAGGGATGATTTGACAGAAGGGACGGAAACAAATCGGGAACGGGGAGCTGGGCAGGGAAGAGGCAGTGAGAGTCCTTGCAAACAGGCTAACGAGGGTGACAATGCAGGCCGCCGGGGGAAAATCAAACCAAGAAAGAAGGGTGTGATGAAGGTCACCCGCAGACAGAGCGATGAAGTCAGAGCCAGCCGCTGGCATAAGGGGCCAGGGCAAAGCCACTAATAATGGCTGTGCATCGTGTACCACGCACTTTGTGGACATTATTTCTGATGTCATCGACACAGGGACGAGCAGGCTCACCCCAGAATATATACATTCGAACTGGACAACCCCTAATCGAGTCACGGGGGACCGCCGACCCATGACGGACAGTGATTAATAATCTTAAACACTTCTGGGGGAATAGGCAGACAGCCTCCTTACATGGTCCATTATCGTGGATCATGAGCCCTTGGGTTCGCTGACTTTGGGCGAGCCGTGGCCAGTCCCCCAGGCCACAGACTCAGGTGATAATCACCGTCAACCCTCCTGATACTGGCAATCGACAAACTGAAAACAAAACCATGCCCTGTGATAGAGTACAATACGGGACGCCCAATACGAACCTTCCTCTGTGACGGACGTTCTTGGAGGGGACCTTGGCCTTGGGGCTCGGCACGTCTCCATTTTCAGAGGGTGTGGTGTGGTCCTTCACAGGTCCCGGCAGTGGTGCTGGCTCGTGAATAATCAATACGTCGTCTTTATTGTGCTGACCCAGATGCTGCTTGGCAAAATCGAAGCCCTTCACACTGGGGATCTGCAACTGAACACACACACACGCACACACGCAGACAACACCATCAACCTGAAATCTGAGGACTGTAAAAAGAGAGCGTGAGGACGGGCAAATCGTGAGAGACAACTTCTGACTCAAGATCGTGCCTACAGCCCCACCAATCTAATTCAACAAGCACCTCTACAACGTCAGCTGTGTGCACGGTGCCACTTACACCTAGAGGTGGCAGAAAAGACAGAAACCTGGGAAAGAGTAGAGAGGAGTGCGAGGAAGAAACAGCTAGACCACGGCAGAAAAGTCAAACGATGCTATAGAGCAAAAAACCACCGAATCCTTCCAACGAGGCAGATTTCTAAAATCCAAGGAGACAAGTCACAAAGGGACCGGTAAGCAGGCCTAACACCACCACATGTAAGAAATGAAAGCCTGAGCCCAGGATCTCAGCGATGAAAATGGGAAGGAATGAGCAGCTGCAGAGACCAGGCAGGAGGGACCGGGAGGCGGGCAGAGGCAGAGGAGAGAAAGAAGCCGGGGACACCTGGAAGTCACAGGCTGGTTAAACTGAACGGCAGAAGTGACACTGAAGGACAGAGATGGGTCATGAGGGAATAGGGACTTGAGGAGATTAAAAGGCAAGTTTTGCTTAAACATGCTTAGGCAGAGATGACAACAACAACAAAAAAGCTCCAAAGGCAAGTAGCTCCGTGTAGTCAGAGGGCAACAGCTTGGGGCTGAAGACGTGACTCTGAGAGCACCTGTCTGGCAGGTGACACGGAGGGGAGCTGAGATGTTTTAAAGATGCAAACAGTCTATGAATATCACGTTGGGGGACATCTAATAGTTTGGGGCTCGGAGAATAAAAAGGAAGCCAGGGAGAAAAAAAAAATAGAAGGTGACTTCAAAAAAAGAATTTGGAAAGTCAGGTGTCATAGAAGCCAAGGAAATAAAGAATTTCTAGAAAGGCATGGCCAACGGAAGCAATGGGGGCTCAAAGAGGAAGGAGGAAGGGTCTTTGAGAAAGTCCCCCTCTCACGGATGCAGCAGTCCTACGTGGGGACACGAGGTGCCAACACTCAACCCACAAACAAGGCCCGGCGAGGCTGCGACCACCGTGTCCAGGCCTCGGCTGGCCCGACGGGACAGGTGCTCGAAGCACGTGGGAACGTGGGCAGTAAGGGAGGGATGTCACTTTTGATGGCACCGAATGCGCCAGGGGTGGACAGTAACAGCTTCCTTACTTTGAGCGTGCAGGATGGGAAAATAAACCACATAGAAGCATTTGTGTCGATGGTCTCCTTAGCAGAAGACCACATGCCAATAAGTCAAACCTGCCCAGCCACGCCTATAGTCCTGTCAGTCAAAAGACCACAGGGCAAACCCACCTAAGGAGTTATTTCAGACAACCGACTATGTCTAAGAAGCAAAAAGCTTTGTCATATTTGTGCTAACTTCATGCACAGATGAGTGTCCACACTAATGGCTTAGATTTGAGATCTCTAACGTCTTTTTGGCGCTAAAAAACCTAGGATCAATGGGTAGGAAGGTGGTCTGCAATAATGGCTTCCGCCAGCAGAGGGAGACAAAACTTACCGTAAGCATAGTTTACAAAGACGTTGCTTGGAAACAAAAGGCAAGGACGGGAGTGCCCATATTCTCTAAACTAATGCTATCCACCACACAAGCAGTCTGTGAGTGGCAAGCATCCCTCGGTTCCGGAATGCTGTTTCGAAAACAATGAACCCAAACCTGAGGATTTCTTCATCCATGGGGCTGGATTAGCACAGTGTGACCTTCAACTGGGATCCCCCAATTCCTGGGGGTGCACGCTTTCCTCAGGGCATGCAGCCCTTTTAAGGGAATCGAATTCCGGCGAGACAAACCTCTGTATCTGCTCTCGCCTACAAGTGACTTTCCTGAGACCGTGCCCATGATCTGGGCAGCCTGCTGCGACCCCTTCCTCACCTCCTGTCATGAGAGTCCTCCAGCTTTACAGGAGGGGTGCCCCTGTCATCCAGCTGCACCCCATTTTAGCTCCATAAACAAGGTGCCTCGAAATGATAGAACAGATACAATCGACACTCACTGAATTCCACCTTCTACCTCATTTTCGGTCTTTTTGGTTTTTCAGGAAGAAAGCAAGTGCCACTCGTGACTGGGAACCCGTCTCTTTTGAAAGGTAGATGGGTTGCGTTATGGAAACTGAAAGGGGAGCCCCAGACTGGAGACCCCCTCTAGGCAGACATTCCCGACGTGAATAAGGGGACAATAATACACACCGCACTGCTTCTTTGGTGCAGTCTGTGTAACAGCCCCAAATCTAGGAACCGGGCGCCTTCTCTGAAAAGCTCAGTGCCAGTGCGTGTATGCCAAAACGCTTCACAAATGACAAAGTACCACACAAGGGCGAGAGACATATCGTTATTGCTCCTGGCTGAGAAACATCAAGCAGTGACGAGAAATAGTCCGCCACGAGTTCCCAGGCATCCGATAAAGCTGTAGATATAAATCCAGATACAAAATTCTGTAATTCCGCAACAGGATGTGACACCCTGAGAGACCCTCAATAAACAGTTGACGACAAAATGAATTTCAAATAGGTCAGTGGAAGCGCCAAACCTACTAGGTTTTGGGGGGCCAGCGGGGAACCAAGAAAAAGGGAATATGTCATCAGTGAACTATATATATCCATTGTAGCCTCGCAGTCCTGCTGGCTTATTGCTGATTCCAACCAACATCTGCAAATATATCCATTAAGCTCCTTGCACTTCTCAACGGCCGGGTGAGTCACCGCCTTCTACGACAATGAAAATTTGGCAACTACTCCGTGTTTATGTACAAAACATAAGCCATCTACACACAGAAGGAAAAAGTTAGAGGGAACTGACTTCTTTTGTTTCATCCCTACTTTCCGGTACACTTTTTCTAGTTTTTCCATTTCTTTAAAAAAAAAAAATCTAGTTAAATCTAGCCGTGTTGTCTTAAGCTCCCACATATAAATACTCAATCGGTATTTTATAAAAGAGCAGTGATTCATTAGTGCCGTGAATATTCCTATGAGGACCCAGTAATTTCTGAGGAAGGACAGCCTTTTTGTTCCTTCTTTATCACAAAGAGGACACACCCCGGTGTCCTCGTCCTACCAGAACATGTCAGGGACAAGGCAGGGAGGCCTGGGGAGCAGGTCATCCACGCGATAGGAGAGACGCCTGATGAACTAACTGTAAAACACGTGAGCCATTAATACAACATGACCCAAATGGCACAAGACAGACCGAAGTCCCCAGCCCTCGGTGAGCCTGAACCCCTGGGAAGGAGCGCTAACGACAAAAGACACCACAGAGCAAACCCCACGTTTCTGGACGAAAATCTGCAATCTGGAAGGGAATGCCATTGTGGAAGCGGTTACTATTTGATGGATGGGATCTGTGAAACTCACAACCATCATCACGTTTCCATTTAGAAGGCGAAGACAAGGCGAAGTTATGGCCATCTGTCTCTGCTGCGGCCCAGCACGGGGCCACCCTGCGGTCTGGAGTTTGGGAGAGCAGTCCTCCGAGATCCTCCCACCCCTGCCCCCTGCAGGCCACAGGGAGTCACAGCCAGCCAACAGCGGGGGGGGGGAGAGGGGGAGCTGCGAGCACCCACACAGGAGGTCCTGAGGGATGACCGCGGGGAATCAAAGAGCAACTGCAGAGGACGAGCTAAGCAAGCCTGGCTGGGGTGAAAGGAACACTCATGAAGCTTCTCTTTGTAATCCACTGTCCACACTGTCCCTCCACGTGACCTTTCCGAACACGTTTCAGCTGCTCTCGCCGCTGAGACTCCTTCCATGTCCCCCAGCGCCTGCAGCATCACTTCCACACCCTGCACAGCCCGCGAGCCTGGCCCTCGCCCACCTGTCTCCTCGGCTCCGGCTGCGCCCTTCCGTGCCACCTCCGCTCCGTCCCTTCTGAGCTGCCCCCGTTCCCTCTGCCAGCCCCCGTTTCATCCGGCTTCATGTCCACAACCTCTGAGCTTCAGCCCCACCTCGCCTCCTCACGGAGGGCACAGGTAGCCTGCCACGGACAGTGAGGTGGCTGCTCTCGCCCCGTGCTCTTGCAACACCCTAGACAGCCTTACCCTGTGACTGTGTGCCAGCCTTTAAACGGCTTGTCCTTCTCCTGTGCTAAGGCCCCCGAAGGCTGGACCACCTGTGTGGTATCTGTGCCTGTAACCCAGCCTGGTCCTGCCTGGCTCAGAGCAAACACTGAGCGTTCGGTGAACGGAGGGGCCGTGTCTGGGGCAGCGCCATCTGGCTGCCCACAGAGCCGGCCGGCTAGGAACCGTGGTCCTGTGCCAACGGCGGGGTGTGGACTTGTCCCCGACAGAGAAACAAGTTTCCATGGGCCCAGCCAATGCCATCCATATCTTTAAATAGAACTTCCACAGGGCGAGGCAGATCCAAGCTGAGTTTTTTGTTTTTGTTTTTTTTGAGCAGTGACAAGTGATGACTTTGGGCTACAGATGAAAGAGAACACAGATAAAAGAAAAATATGGGTTAGGATTTTTTTTTTTTCTTCATGATTGGGGGGAAAAAAAAGGACACTGCCTCAAAATATGACAGAATAGCCTCTCCCTCTATATCATATTTCAAAACTAATCTACTCCCAGACAATCTGAAGAGATTTCCTTCTCGCTACAATGGGAAAGGGGTGTGGATTTTTGGTCAGTGGATTTATGGTTTCCAGATGTTTGTAGCTCTGGGATTTGCTACGAGATTTCAGAGTAGCAGTGAGGCAGTGTTGGGGGGGGGGCGCGGGGTGAGCAGAATGGAGAGAGAGAGAGAGAACGGAAAGACACACCAGGAGGAGAAAGAACACTGGGAGCCCACTATCTTTTCCAGCTGCACCAAGGAGCAGGCCAGAAGCCCATCACTGCTGCAGGAGAGTCTCAGAAGGAGTGCTTGCCTACACAGTAGAGATGCTTGTTTTTCGACTAAGTGGAAATCAGCTTTTTCCTTCTATAAACCCACGACGAGATCGACACGGCGATTCCTGTGCCAGCAAAATAAACCCGTGCTTCTGAAACGGGGCGGGTTGTACCCTCCTCAACAGAAGCCACTGGTGTCTCAGGAAAGGTTCATGCAGAAGACCCTTCCCGTCGACGTGTCGTAAAAAAAAAACGCATGAGCAGCACCAAAGGCTGGAAGTGCTATTTGACACTCGGTCCATCGGATGGATGTACAGCCAACCTAGGTCGGGAAACGATTTCGGAAGTGGGAGAAGGAGAAAGCTTGGGGAATATCCTACTTTAAATTCAAGAGATGCTGACCTCTGATAGCTTTCGTTTGTTTGTTTGTTTGTTTTTGGTTTTAGTTTTCAATTAGAGTGGACGTTCGATATTATTTTATACTAGCTTCAGGTGTGCAGCGTGATGGTTAGACATTTATATCTCCTTGATTAGTCTCGTCCCCATCTGGCACTATACACAGTTATTGCAATATTATTGACTAGAGTCCCTGTGCTGTACCTCACATCCCCGTGACTGTTTTGTAACTGCCAATTTGTACTGCTTAATCCCGTCCCCTTTTAAACCATCTGTAAGAATAACCTCAAAATCGTGAAAGACTTAAATGTAAGCTCTAATAGCTTCTTGAAGTAACAGATAATAAATGAACTTCCACAGGAGTGCTTATGTCAGGAGCTAGGGAATATAAAAGACCTAAATACATAACCATCGACACTGGTTAAATCTCTCTGAAACTATACTCTTGAATCAGAACAAAAACATGTCCAAATATATTACTGAGCTCATTGCAATAAACTCATTCTATGAATCATTTAGTATATCACGTACTTTTTCCCAGGTTTTTCCATGCTATCCATTAGTCTAACAAAACAACCCTGGCAGACTGCATAAATAATAAATAAACAGAAGTAATAAATATGAACTTAATGTATTAGATGATTCCGCAACCGACTTCAAAACCATAAGCTTTTGCAATTTAATCAATTTTGCATTTCTTAGTTAACGCACAAGAGAAATACTTCTTCACTTACTCTTACAAAAGTAAAATACATTTTTAAAATAATGCTTATTTTTTTATCTTTATCAGGTCTAGGTTTGCAATGTGTTTATACCCAATCGGAATAAAATTCAAGGGTAAATTTGGCAATTCTTGATTCCTTTTTCTTTTGCCTCTTGCTTACTTTTTCTTGGTCAACTTCTAGAGTCGAGTGAGCTCTCTAAGTCTGTGAGATCCACAGAGGGGGCCTGTTATAAACAGAGGACTGACAGCAGAGCTGTCCCCCCACTAACAGCTCTGTTAAATGCTGGCAGCCAGTGAGTTCTCCTCTAGCGTTTGACATGTTTTTGCTCATGGCAGATGAACCGGAACTAGATCTGGACCAAGAATCAATGTCCTTGCTCTGAAAACTTGTGACAAATACAGCAGAAACCGTTGAAACGTGTGAGACCTGCTATGACGGTAAAACACGAAATCGAATGCTTTAGAAAGACATGGAAAAGGAGATGCTAAAAAATAAACTGGCATTAGATTATGAGTGGGCGGGTTAACTTGAACTCTGAAGAGTAGGGTGGGATGGCGGGTATGAAAACCTAGAGAACTTTGCTCTTCTCTAAAGAAAGCCAGACTGGAAACTGCAGCTGATGTGTTATGGGTCCCGTTTATTATAAGAAAGCCCACAGAAAATTCCTCTCTGGAGACCCAACAATCCAGAAAACAAAGACTTGAGCATGTTGAAAGACGGACAACTAAATCCCTACTCATAGAAGTTAAAATGTTTAGGGCATATATTACTATTTTTAATGATCAAGCAGGTAAGTGACTTGTGACACGGTGGGTGAAAACTTAGGAGCTGTCCAGGGAAGTTTTGCATGAAAGAAAAACACACCCAGATCTGAGAAAACCTCCCTTGGCTCCCGTTCTCTGAAGACGTCCAGGGTTAAAATAGATCAGAATTCACACCCAGAATAGATGTGCTCTTCCAACGGATCCTCTCGGAAATAAAACCGCAGAGGAACGCAGAGCGAAGCCGTTACACGGCCTCGTCCCCCCGGCACCGTTAAGACCACAGGAGAGCTGGGCTTTCGGCAAGCAAACACGAAGGCACAGGGACGCCACCGTCCAAGCCGAAGCAGATTTCCCTGGCGGCTCTCTTCCCCATCTCTCCGTGTCAGGAGGCTGAGCGCCCCCTCCCCTGCCCACAAGACACCTCCGTGAACACGGGGGTGAGGGGGGGCGGGGGTGCCCCTTACCTTCTGACGCTGCTGGATGTTGGCCACGGTGTCGGGCTGAAAGTCCAGTTTGTCCGTGCGGCAGAGCTTCCAGTACAGGATGACGACGATCACCATCACCACCAGCACGGGGATGACCACGCCGACGACGACCCAGAGGTTGCTGCTCTGGGACTCCGGGGACGGCCTCTTCACCCTGTCCACCGCTGCAGACAAGGAAGGAGGGCCCTGGAATGACTCCCCTGCACTCCGTGACTGGACAGCCCGTCCTGGGCAGTGCACGTGCCTTCCGCGCGGAGAAACCGGAGCTGTCCCTGTCCTTTCTGCTCTAGACAACTGGTCAGAGGCTATGGGAAGCAGGACACATCTAGGGCACATCAGGGGATCACAGTGACATACATGATGTGTCTCAAGGAACGTGTCTAACTCGACGGCAAAGCTAGGTTCACGTCGGGGCTCTGGACTCCCAGTGTATATTACTAGCTGTCCTCACATTCTCACCGCGGGAATGTTTCCACACCAAAAAGAAGTCCTCACGGACTCCACGAGCCCTGCCTTCATATCCCTACCTGTGTCTCTCCCTAAACTCTTGCAATATGGCTTCTAATCCAAAGTGCTGTACTTCAGGTACCAGTTGTCAATTTCGAAATCATATTCAATTGAACGGACTCTTTTGGAACCTGCCACTCCCTACCCTCCCGCCCCACCCTCCACCCCTACTGCAGCCCCCTGTCTGCCACAGCCTTGGACAGTTGTATTTCACTCACTCTGTTCTTGATTTCCTTCCCCAGCTCCTGTCCCTCACCCTCCCTCACAGAACCTTCCTTCGTCTTCCCCGAGCACTCAGCTCCTCTAAAGCTCAGGTTCCAGGCCAGAGGCTCCGAAAACCAAAAACCGAAAACCGAAATGCCCCTCCTCTCCGCCCCTGCTCCTGATCCCTCGGGGCTGCGCCCTGAGAACCTCTCTGTGACAACACGACTTCCCGCCTTCCCTAAGTTCTTTTGTCTGGCTATCTCAGTCCTGCAGACGATACCGAACTACTCTTGTAAAACGCATTTTATGGCATAGATGTACCGAGCTGATACTGCGACTTTGCTCAGTGATGTAATCACGGCTCTTAAGTCTTGTCTTTTCAAACACATCTGAATTTTCATGGGCCGAGACGAAGCTTTACGCTGTGTTTGTGCCCAGTAATGGTTAACACATGCTCCGAGATCAAAATGTTTCTGTTCGAAGAGGGAGCAACAGGAAGAGATTCTTGGTGCTGCTTTGAGTTTGGGCTGAGGCCCCGGAGTCGGGGACACGGGACGGGGGCAGACACTCTAAAGCATACGCTCCACGAAAGCAGCATGAATTACGTACGACGCAGAGAGTACGCGGGAAACGAAAAAGGTGATAAAGGGTTCAACGTTCATATTTTTTACTTGGGCCTGAATATAGTTTCTGTACGTAGCTCATGAAAATAGTTCCTGTACGTTGTATGAGGACTGATGATACAGAAGGAGCGACAGGATCAAACTGAGGAGCTGGGACAACAGGGTGCTCCGAGTTCTAGCCCCGTGAAACCCGGTGAGAAGCACAGGTCGCTAAGCTCGAGGTCCGGACACGGGCCCACCGCCGTCTCGGGCTGGCGGCCTCGGTGCTGGCTGAGGCTTCCAGTCCCCGGATCGTTGTCCATATAGTTTTTTAGCACAAAACTGACAGAGCAACAAAGAGCAGAGGGAAGAAGGCTTGAAAGGTGCCCCCTACCTGACTGCAACGAATCGTTTTTAAAAGGTGAAGTGCGTAGCTGAAGTGGGGAACCTTTCCTACAATCAGAAATGTCACGCTTAAAAAAAAAAAAAGCAAGTGCTTTATAATTTTTCCCTCACTGCTTTGAAATAGCACACACTAATATGCAATCGTTATCTCAGGCACACGGACACAAACCACCAACGATCGTTTGCGTAAACCCTCTCATCACCTATGCAGTGGAGAAAGGGTGCCCATTAGTCCTCATCCTGATTGGTTCCCAGGGACATGTAGAGATTTCAAAAAGAATCATTTGCTACCAAAGATAATTTCGAAGCAGCCGTTTTTGCTAAAACTGCCGTTGTCTCCTACGTGCTCCCCACACAGAGCTTTCCCAACATCCTCTGGTGCTGAGCTCCTTCTAAACACTTATCCCTTCCCTGGAGGGAGCACGGATCCCCGCGCTCTTACAAAGATCGCTCTCGGGATCATGAAAGAAAAATATCCTCATTAAAATAGCGGTCTGATTCATAAAGGTGTATTTATAGAAGTACACTCTTCCATGCCTCTCCTTTTCTTAATTTTAAATACCCAAAATCTGAGTTGGGGGAAAAAAAAGGGAGGGACTGAGAGCAGCCACTGCCAGGAGGGCAGGGAGTGTAATATCGTCCAAAAATAATAAAAACACATCAAAATACTTCTTTCTAAATTGTGGCGTGGTGTGAGGACAGGGTGGGGAAGAAACAGGATTGAAAAGGGGGGTAAGGATCAAGGACTTCTTTGTGCGAAAAGACCCAGAAGGAAGCCAATAACCCCGAGGGCACCTCCCAGCTTCCTGAGTGACTCACTGTCCCCTACAAACGTTCAAAATATGACCTATGAGATTTTGGAATAAATACAGAGAAAACATGTTATTGTACCTGAAACTTTTTTAAAAAAGAGAAACAGTCCAGGAGTAAGGGGGAAAAAAATATTAACATTAACGTAAGCTACTCTAATGCGCTATAATACCACGAGGACAAAAATGGGAGGAAGGAGAAACGGCAGTGAAGGCTGTGACCACAGTCGTTAACGATGAGGGTCTCGGCAAATGAATTTCAACGACTGACATCTTATGCGCCACCTCATAATAAGGATTTGTGGGAGGAGAAGGGGGGAGGTAGATGGGGCACAAGGGATTAAATATGTGGTGACATTAAAGAATTTAATCAAAAACTATCGATCGATAAATAAAAATAAATAAGCATTCTAGGAAAAAAAAATAAGGGTTTAGGACATACATCTACGAAGCATACATAAGAATGCCTTCCTTCAATTCAGAGTTCACTGTCGGAAAAAGACTGGCTTCCGACCCCCGCCCGGCACGGACACCCATGGAGGGGCCCGGCCTCCCGCACTTACGCTGGGCGACAGCGCCTCGGATGCGGTAGCCCAGGATGATGGCTGCTCGCTGGACGTCTATCCTGTTGATCAGGTCGGACGACGCGACTGCGCTGAGTCGTTCTCCATCCTGATTCTCCACGAAGTAGATGAGCTGCACGGGGTCGTCCTCCCCCTCCAGCCTCGACACATTTACCACCTGCAAGATCACAGGAGCCGTGAGCATTTCAGAAGCTCGTTGTGTCCAGACGCCCTTTCTCGGGGCTCTCAATCTCGACTGTGTTACTCGGGATTTATGTCAATCTTTATAATACGCTCCTTACACTCTTCCCGGTTCCAGAATCCCCATGACACTCTCTTGGTAGGAAGAAGGACAGTTAAAACGGAAGTCCCTCTGTGTGAAACAGCAAATGAGCTTCGTCTTGCTCAAAGTCTTCTCTGAGACAAAGGGCCAAGTAGCATCCACAGACCACTGGGTTGCCAGTTCTAGGATGCTAGAACTGCTACTGAGAAGCTCCAACATGTCATGAGAGGGTGCTGCCATCCTTACAACATCAGCCACAAAGGTTAAGTACATCTCTGGTTCCCTGAAACTATTAATTGTTCTACCCAATCCCTTCTTGAATCCATTAGCATTTTCTGTTTTTCTAGACCCTGGCACTGTTGCCATTTTGGTCCAGATAATTCTTAGATATTGGGGGCTGCCCTGAGCATTACAGGATGTTCAGAAGCATCCCTGTCTTCAATTCACTACACGTCACTAGCAGCACCTGCATCCCCCCTCTCCAGTTGTGACACCCAAAAACGCCTCCTGACATTGCCAAAATATGCCCTAGGGAACTAAATCACCGCCAGTTGAGAACCGCTGCTCTAGGGATAAGATATCTCATAAATTCTTGAATACCCAGTCTCCTCAATAGGTAGATCCTTCCTACAAAGGACCAATAGTGAAGCAACAGATCTGAACGCTACAGCCCACATGGACCTAACGGATGTACACAGAATTCCATCTAATAGCAGCAGAAAGTACACTCTTCCCAAACGCACACAGAACATCTTCTAGGACTGACCATATGTGAGGCCACAGAACAATTTCCAGCCAGTTCAAGAAGATGGAAACTATATGAGTATCTTTTCCAACCACCATGCTATGAAACAAGGATCAATAATAGGAGGAAAGCTGGGAAATTCACAAATATATAGATGTTAAACAATACATCATTGAACAACCAATGGTCCAAAAGAAGAAATCAAAGGGAAATAAAAAATATCTTGAGACAAATGAAATTGGAAACATAATATATCAAAACTTATGGGATGCATAAAAAGTTATGAGGAAAGTTTATAGCTATAAAAACAAACACCATGAAAAAAGAAATATCCCAATCTAATTTACAACTCAAGAAAAAAAAAATAACCCCAAAGTTAGCAAAGGAAATAATAAACATTAGAGCAGAAATAAAGGAAATAGAGAAAAGGAAAACAATAGAAGAGATTGACAAAGCTAAGAGGTGGTTCTTTGAAAAGATAAAATTGATAAATCTTTAGGTAGACTAACCAACAAAAAGGGAGAGGACCAACATTAAAAATTATAAAGGAAAAAGACATTACAACTGATATCACAAAAATACAAAAGATTAATAGACAATTATGAACAATTATACACTAACAAGTTAAATAACCTAGAAGAAATGGGTAAATTTCTAAAAACATACAACTTACTAAGACTGAATCATGAAGAAACAGAAAATCACAACAGAGCAAAAATAAGTAAAGAGATCAAATTGGTAATCAAAAACTTCTCAACATATCAAATCCCTGAGACCAGATGATGAAGCCCGCCAAACAATTAAAGAAGAATTAATGCCATTTCACAATTGTCCAAAAGAACCGAAGAAGGAATGCTCTCAAGTTCATTTTCTGAGCCAAGCATTATTCCGACACCAAAGCCAGGTAAGGACACTAAGTGAACTACAGCTCAGTGTCTCTGATGAACATAGATGTGAAAATTCTCAACAAAATATTAGCAAACCAAATTTAATAGCATATTAAAAGGATCATACACCATGATAAAGTGGGATTCGTCCCTGGGATGCAAGGATGGTTCAATATAAGTAAATCAATGCATTGTATTAATAAATGAAAGATAAAAAATGAAAGAAAGAAGAAGCACTGACAAAATTCAACATCCATTCATGACACAGACTCAATAAATTGAGCATGGACAGAGCATACCTCAACATAATAAAAGCCATATATGACAAACTCACAGCTCACATCATACTCAATGATGAAAAGTCAGAAGCTTTCTAAGATCTTTCTCTAATGACCTTTTACATATGAGATCTAAAGTACAATCAACAAAAGCAAAAACAGACGAGTGAGATTGCATCAAACTAAAAAGCTTCTGCACAGAAAAAGAAAAAAAGCAATCAACAAAACACAAAACAAAAAGGCCACTTATGAAATGAGAGAAAAATATTTGCAAACTGTATATCTGACAAAGAGATAATATTCAAAATATACAAAGAACACATACACCCCAATAGCAAAAATATAAAAATAAAAAATGGGCAGAGGACTTGAGTAGACAGTTTTCCACAGAAGGCATACAAATGCCAACAGGTACAGGAAAAGGTGACCCACACCTTAAACATCAGGAAACGCACATCACAATGAGATATCACTTCACACCTGTAATAACTGCTAGTATCAAAAAGACAAAGAAGTGTTGGTGAGGATGTGGAGAAAAGGGAGTCTCTGTGCACTGTTGGTGGGAATGTAAACTGATGAAGCCACTATGGAAAACAGCACAGAGGATCCTCCAAAAGTTAAAAACAGACTTGCCATATGATTCATTAATTCTACTTCTGGGTACGTATGCGAAGGAAATGAAATCACGATCTCGAAGAGACAGCTGCTCCCCCATGTTCATTGCAGCATCATTTACAGTAACCAAGACATGGAAACAACCTAAGCATCTGTCAATGGGTGAATGGACAAAGAAAATGCAATATACACACTCTCTGGAATATTATGCACCCATAAAAAAGGAGGAGATCCTGCCATTTGCAACAACAGGGACAGATCTTGAGGGCATTATGTTAAGTGAAGTAAGTCAGAGAAAAACAAGTACTGTATGATGTCACCTACATATGGAATCTAAAAAAACGCTGAACTCAGAAGGTAGACTGGTAGTTGCCAGAAGCTGGGGGTGGGGTAAATGGGTAAAAGTGGTCAAAGAACACAAACTTCCAGTTATTGGGTGAACAAATTCTGGGGATCTAATATACAGCATGGTGTATACGGTTAATGGTGCACTGTGTACTTGACAGTTGCTAAGAGTAGATCTTAAAAGTTCTTACCACGCACACAAATAAATGGGACTGTGTGAGCAATGGGTGTGTTAACACTGTGGTAATCGTTTTGCGAAATATACATGTATCAAATCATCGCCTTGTGCACCTTAAACTTACACGATGTTATATGTCAGTTACATCTCAATCCAGCTAGAAAAAAATTCTCATAAATTCATGACTGCTGGGTCAAAGAGTACTCTGATTTGTCCCCAAATCTAACTAACACTCTGGTGTTAAGAGTAATCCTTTACATTAGTGCTTCGAATCCAGTACATTTGAGTTTTTTTTCAGTTTTGCATAAATAGAGCTTTGTATTTTGTTGCCATTTCTCTTAATATGCAACAGTGTCACTGCCCCTTTGGACTCCGGTAAAATGCTGGATTTATGTTCTGAGAAAACGATCACAGGGACTCTGAGTCTTCTACTTCATATGTGCGGTTTGACGTTTGGTCTCTGCACTTGCCATGGGTAAAACAGCTGCCACTTTTCAAGCCACATCTGGGGACCTGTAACACTAGTGGCTGTGCACAGAGAGATGCTCACTGCCTCACCCTGGGAACTCCCGGCAAGCCGACGATGTCAGGTGTCACTGAGAACAGCTTCCTCCGGATCCTTCACAACGCAGGTCCAAACCCTCATGCCTGGGGGGTCCGTTCCTAAGACGTCCCCCCACTAAGAAGGGCTCGCCCATCCTGCCTTCGTCTACTGTTTCTAGACCAGCTCCCTGACCACTGCTGCTCCCTCACCTCCCACTCCTTCCCCCAAACGATGCTGTACTATTTTTTTATGAGCCTCTAGGACGAATAACATCAAAGAGCTACTGAAAAAAGCAAGGAGATTATATCTACCTGCCCCTCTACCTATGTGTCTATTTATGCCACTGAAAAGTTATGACACATTTTAGAGATGGTTTCTTCTTGCAAAAACCATATACCCAAATATCCAGTGATAGCCCCTTCATGAAAGATGCTACCAGCTTATCCAATCTGAAAAAGAAGAGTCATGAACTCTAACCCCAGCATCCTTTCTTTAACGACTTATCCGATTCCTAGCTGGAACCCACACGACCATGGCATGATGGAGTCATTTTGGGCAATGTTCTCCATTTTTTTAAAAAACTGTTTTCTGATTAAAATCACATGTTCACTATAGAAATTACACGATCCATGAAAACCGCGGGGAGAAAAGCATAAAAAGAATAAAATAAAAACCACCTTGGATTCACCCAAAGAAAACCACTGTCAGTGTGGCAGACTTCTGCCTATTAATTCTTTTCATGAGTTTTACGTGAATATTTGGATTATATTATACGTGTTCTTTTGTAGCATCTCTTCTCTTGAACACCCTTCTATATCACTGATTCGAGAAAAAAAAATAACAGCTGCATAATATTCCAGCGTATAAAGAACCATGAAAATTCCCCATTCCCCAACTTAGGTCATTTCAATACTTTCACAAGCTGTGTTTGCTGAGGAGCCCAGGACCGCGTGCATCAAATCCTTGTCTCCGTCTTCTCTCAGAAAGGGAAGAGAATGCAGGGCATGGTTCCGAGGGGACCCGTCGGACAGCGCCCACCGGCCTGGGGCGGCCTGGTTAACTTCCATGAACCCAATGCTCCCACTTTATGGAGCCTTCCTAATTCGGCACTGTTCGGTCACCTGCAGACGCCATTAAGTCGCTAACAGTGAGGTGGCTTAATACCTGAGATGGCCAATGGTTGTTGCAATCCAGACCTCACACTGCACCAGGGACTTTCTGGGTGTGGAAAGACCCTAACTTCGGGAACAGAACAATGGAACACCACGCCCAGCACATTCGGGACCAAAAGAGCCTTTGAAAACAACTCCCTCATCCTCTACACGCACGACTTCTCTGACCCCTAACCCCCCGACCCGTGAACCTCACCCGCAGACCCCAATAAAGCCTGTCCAGTACTTCGCTTTGGTACTCTGTGCTTTTTATCCGATTCCGGCCGATCAGGCACCTCGTTATGTCGTTTTATGGCAAAACAGCTTCATAACTGTTTTACGTGCATTTATTTAATAACCTCCTCCCAGACCCTGAGCTTCTTGAAGTCAGGGTTACTAAGGCAAACCTTTTATAACTCATTTTCATTTTTATTCTTTGTATTTACATAACTGTAAACATACACTGATTTTACATTTACATTAATTAACATTAGTCTCAGTTTTTTACTAGTTTTAAAGGTTTCTTTATAAGGAACTACTTTGGAAACCTACTGACCGCCTTTCTGGGAAGGCAAATAGAGCGACACTTGCAGGGGGCGAGCTGGTGACAGGGCTACGGGACGGTGATGCCAGCTCCAGGCAAACTGCCCCATTTCCCCTGCCCAGTGCTGGTTTTGCATCCTTCTCTCTAACGCCCCTAAACCACCAGCCTCCCTGCCCCTGCACTTCCTGGTTTCACCCTGGCTTCCTGTCTCTGAAACGCCCCAGTTCTAAATATCCCATTTTCCTCGCTCTACGCGCCAGCAGTTGGTAAAGAAAAAATCCAAAATGACATATGACGCACATCGAGATGGGAACGAATCGCAGCCCCGACTCCAACTCTCCGTGAGCCTGTGCATTTTAAGATGGGTCCCTTTTGAATGCAAAAGGGACCTGTCATTTGTCACTTTTCTGCCAGGTGACAAGGTGAAGAAGAGTTGGGGTGGCAGCAGGTGGTGAGGATGAAGGGCTAGAAGAGAGGGCAGAAACTTTTCCTCTCTCCCTGATTTCTTAAGGTCTCTTCCATGGAGGATTCATCTCTATGATGCTATCAATATACTTACCATCCCATCACTGACTACCCTTGCAGTATTAAGAAATGACTTTGGGAAAAACAAGGGCCATCTGATGGTACGGCAAGCCACTGGCACGATTCCTCCACCGTGCTCCCCATAAGGTCTTGCTGTGGCACCCGGCCACATACGGAGGACTCGGTAAATGTCTGTCTAGACGCTAGTCGACTAAAATGCCGCCACTCTCAGGTGCTAGCTCCTTCGGCGACCCGTCTAACTCAGGGCTTTCTCAGGTGGCTCCCCCTTGCATGAACGCAGGGCAGGGCGCAGGCTGCTCTCTCACAGACGCTGTTACCTGCACGACGCTGTTGCCGCCGGCGGCCACGGTGGCCCGTCTCCACACCCGCCTCCTGGTGGCCACCTCGCCGAGCAGCTGGGCCAGCTTGCGCTCCATCTCCGCCTGAAACGCCTCGTTCTGCAGCTGCTTCTCAACGACTCCCAGGAGGACTGCATTTAAAACAAAGCACAGGCCCCCACACGAGGGAGCGGTGGAGGAGGAGAGAAAAAAAAAAAAGGCCGTGTGCGTGAGAGAAATTAACGTGGGGTTGCTATACAACAGGGATCCCTAGAGAGAAGACGTTAAACGGGGTTCAGAAAAGTGAGGGAGGATCCAGGAAGTGCTGCTCATCTTATCCACAGTTCCGAGCTCCACGTGTCTCAAGGAGGGCGGGGTGGGGGGGACCCCGGGAACACGGCATAGCAGGAGCTCTGGAGCGAGGGAGGCCTGCACACACCTGGACAGTCTGCCTGCACTTATTTCAAAACTTCTGGGAACGGTTTAAGTTCCTATCTTATCTTGACTCAGACACGGATGGACTCGAGATAAGGTGCCCCTCTTCAGACACCTGCTGTGAATAAGATTATCTACACAGACAACTGGCATGTCAGCCAGAATGGGTTCAAATCTCCTCTGAGACAGGACCACGGGCAAGTCGCTTAACCGCTATGAAAATTATTTGAGACACGAGGCCACCGTATCACGCGGGGGTCGGGGCTTTACACAGGATGTGACATGTGTGGCAAAGGGGGCTGGCAGGGTACAGGAACCCAGAAACGGCGACTGTCGCCTCCCCCCGACCACTTACTCGCTGTGCTGCTCACCCACGGGGCACCCGGTGGGCGTGTTCCTACCTCCTATACGTTGGTGTGCCTCCGATTAGAAGGTCTTATTCTGCAAGGCCATAGCTGTAAATATCTGACCCAGGCCAGCGAGACTTTTAAAAAAGCTTATCAACTCACCGAGTTACCTTATTTATCTTTACAAAACCAAATAAATACGACTTTTAGAGAAAAACGAAAGATGCTTGCTTCACAGCCCCTGCTGGCTGTGGTCAGAAGACCGTCAGCCCCACTGGGCCACTCTGCACTGGGTGTATGAATTTCAGAGAGAGCCAACGAGTCCTTTGTGTGTCATAACTCAGTGGGACACATTCCCGGAGCTAAATTTGAATCCCTTTCTCATTCATTCTTTGCCACGAAGTTTCAAGGTACATTTCGCCCTGAATTTAGGACGTGGAGACGGAAAACGTGGTACATGGTTCGTCACACACCAAGGCTCCTTCATCTCACAGGTCACGAAATCCGCCCGAAGTTAAACATACCTGTTCTCACCCAAGACGATTTCAACAACTGAGACAAGTTGAGCTGTGGGTACTGGAAGGCTACGGAGAAAAGGGTTGGGGGAGGAGACAAAGCTGTGAGAAACACGTCTGCAGCAGTCAGAACGGTAAGTCTCAACGCGCACACTGCCTTCCCGACTCTCGGCAGCACTACACACGGACGACGAAATCATCGCCGGACCGGGGTGAGGGCCAGACGGTGCGCAGGGTCTGCGCACCTCCGTCTCGAGGAGAAAGGGGACAAAACTCAGGGCTTGGTCACGTGACACTGTGGGACACCCCTTCAGGAAGAGGCCACCCACCCATTCCACCCCCCGTGAACCGTCACTGTGCTCGGAGCAAGGAGCTTTCACACCGTGTTCTTTGGAGCCCTGGGATTCCCCGGCAGTGACTCAGTGTCACCGCCCCTACGTCCTGGCTCGCTGGGGACAGTTCCGGTGTACACCTGCTGTACGGCGTGCTTGTTTGATCCACGCCTGCACTGTCCGTGACCGGAAGTTGCTAGAGGTAAAGAGCAACTTGACTCCTGTCTACTGCTGCCTTTTACAAGGCATGCTTTATCATTTAATGAGCACCACACTAAAATATATTAAGAATCGTTAGACCATGGGGCTGTTCCACCTTGGGGGAAATTTTATTTATTTTTTTATTTATTTTATTATTTTTTCTGGCCTGACTTCGACTCTGGAATCTACTGCTTTTTTTGGGAAGTACATGTTTCTGCCACACCCAATCCTACTCCATTTGCCCTGTGACTTGCATCAGCCGGAGAGAAAGGTTTCGTTTCCATTTGTTACTCTTTTTTAAGTGTACACAGAAAAGTCGCCCTTTCTGGTGTACAGGTCTGTGAGTTTTGATGACTGCACAGAGCTGTGTAACTACCCCCACCATGAAGATCTAGAACAATCTCATGGCCTCCTCCCCTCCCAAAACAGCAAAACGGCCTCCTGCTACCCTTTTATAGCCTTGCTTTCCTCCCAGCCCTCGCCCCTGGCAACCACAAATCTGTTCTGTTCTTCTACGTCCACCTTTTCCAGAACTGGTAAAAAAAATCTTTCATAGCACCCTCTTCCTCAGAAAAGAGATTAAATCAAGGTCCAGTGGATGAGGCAGAGGAGCTGGAGACCCACCCTGGCTTGAATCCGAAAAGCTCTCTCATTGTATCAGATTTGCATTCTGGATCCCAGCCCAATATTTCACGTGAGGAAAAGAGGTCCCCCCCCCCAACGAAAACGCCCGCGGCCCGCGCGGCCATGTCCCCAGCACGCCGCGGGGGAGCGGTACTCACGTTCTGCCATCTGGAGCACCGGGTAGCCCAGGTAGAAGCTGAACTCCACCACACTCAAGTTCCTGAGCAGCTCGCTCACGTGCGTGCCGTTCCAGAAGCCCTGGGCGCCTCTCACCGCGAAGACGATGTTCACGGGGCCCCGCCGGGGGGCCATCCTCGAAGGACCCACGGTGACGTTCAGGATCTGAAAGGGAGAGCTCGGGATCGTCGGCTTCTGAAACCGAAAACGTTCCCCCGGAAACCTGACTGATTTCTCTCTCACGATTCCACTCATCGGTTTTATCTATCTATCTATCTATCTATCTATCTATCTATCTATCATCTATCTATTTATTAAGGCAAGTAACGTGTTTAAAGGAAGAGTAACAGGCGTCACGACCTGGTTCCCCGTTGCGATACTTTAAATTCTCAGGTGACTGAAAATGTTGTTGCACGTTAAGGGATGAATGGAGTGCATGTGTCTACATGAATCGCCTCCCTCCCTCCCACCCCAAATCCTAGTGAAATAACAAGGATCTGAAAAAGAGGAGGAATTGATCCGTGGCAGTACTGAGAATGGGAAAAAAAAAAAAAAAAACAGAGATTCTGTCGAATTTCTGGAAAATGGAGAAAGGACGGAACCATATTGGTATCAAGCAGAACGGAGGGAACCAAGACCCGTGTCACGGACTCTAGAGGAGCCGAGAAGCTTCTTCCAAGCAGCCTGGGAGGCTCCAAGGTAGAGAGACCCACAGGAAACAAGACCGAGAGTAGGCGGCTGTAATTCATTAAACCTATGTGCCAAAGAGCTGAGTCAAGGGCCTCCCTCCTTTTTCCCTTCTGTCTGCCACACCCAGAGGTGCTAGCAGCAGCCACACCCCCACCCAGAATAGCCCGAAGTGCTGCCCAAGGAAAACAGCTCCCTACCTGAGAGACCCACCGCAGGTTTGGGCCCTAAGCAAGGACGTGGGTGGAGACTGCACACAGAGACGAGGAAGGAAACGAAAGAAAAAGTAGCTCTGCCAAGGAGAAATAGCACTAATGCGCTCCATCCATCCCAGGGTATAACCTCTTCATCCTGCCTGTCTCAACCACACACACTGCCCGAAGAGAGAAACCCAGCACGGATGGGTATTCTGCCCGGTACCCAGTACTCCGCGGAATCTGCCCTTAGGACACAGGGCTGACACAGACACAGACCAGACAGCTGGACGGGGAAGCTGAAGGAGCTGCCAGAATTAACCACCTGCTTCTTCACTGCAGCCAACCCAGAGTTTCCAAACATTTACAGAAAAGCAACAGCACGAAAGCAAAGAACCAAGTGCAACACAGAACAATGGCTGCAGAGGAAATAGAGATACCTGAGGAAGCAGAAGACAACTTTTAAAAGACTCTATTGTCCTCAGAGACTCTCAAGGTGATATTATATCCTCACACAAGATAATCTTGCATCACTGCAGGAAAGGCCGCAATAAAAAAAAAGGAGCAAAGAGCAATGAAAAAAAGGGCGGCTTCGTGAAAATTCAACAGAGGGACTGAGTAATATAATAAACACAGCTGAAGACTAAATTAATGACTTGGAGGGCAAAGTTTAGAAAATCTGTAAAAACAGGAAATTAAAAGGAGATGAAAAATATAAGGAAAAAAAACCACCAGAAATATGAAAGGGAATCCAGGCGCACCAAAATCTATTTCATATGAATTCCAGAAAGAGAAGACAAAGAATGAGGAGGAAAAAAAAATACCGAAGAAATAACAAATAGCAGCCGTGTCCATATGATGCATACAAAGCATGTTCTTTACTTAATAGCTATATTGTTTTTTTTTAGAGTGAAGCTCTGCCTTTCCTGGCATTCCATAATCTGAGCACTAGTATATTTTGACTGGATAAACTATAAGTTGATAACAGTCCTTTTTAGAAGGAATTTTCTGGTCTACGGCCATGCCACCCTGAACACGTCTGATCTCGGAAGCTAAGCAAGGTCGGGCCTGCTTAGTACTTGGATGGGAGACCACCTAGGAAGACCAGGTGCTGTATAGGCTTTAAAAACAAACCAACAAATAAACAAAAGAGAAGGAATTTTCCACATATGCTCGTCTCTCCTCAGCTCACCATATCTGAGCTACGTGACAATATCACGGAAAGAGATCAGCCCCAACCCACGTGAACTGACTGACTCTCCTCCACTGGAGGGCATCAGGACGAGTCAAGTGCATCCACAGTGGAACATGACAAAACCGGCTCCCTGGGAAGGCCCGAGCCCCTCGTCCCGCCCTCGGCGCGTCTCACCTGCACCGTGAGGTTGTAGGTGCCCTGGTGGTGTTTCCTCACTTCAGACAGCGCTGTCATCAGGCCCTTCTCGATGCGCTGGGTGAAGTTGCAGAAGCCAGTATCCACGCTCTGGGGCACAAACTGAAGGACTGAAACACAACAACCACAGTCCCGGGAATTGGGTGCTTCCTTAGTGTCAAGGAAGGAGGAGAGGTCACAGAAATGTAGAAAACCACCGCGGAGCCCAGTGAAAATACGCAATGGGGAGGCGACGTCATCACTTGTAAATGAGAAAAATGTCTACGATAACAATTGGAACACGAGAAGCTGCAACTGACTGAAAGATTTCAAATCGCTATGAATTCGTCCAAGAGATGAATTAGTAAGTACTTATGGGTGACAACACACGCTATCTGGCATTGCTCTGAAACAGCCTAGCTTCCTCAAAAAAAAGTGCAGGGGGTAGATAAAGCAAAGTTGGGAAAAATGTTGATAATTTTTAAGCTTAGTGATGGGTATAAATTAGCTTAATATGTTATTCTTTCTACTTTGTACATGTTTGAAGGTATCTATAATGAAAAGTTAAATATAATATTAAGGAATTACTGTGACTTTTAGGGGATGTGATATTGATAGATATGTATGTGCATATGTGTATGTGTGTATATGTATGCATATATATGTATATGTGTGAATGTATGCATATGGTGTGTATAATTTGCACACCTGTATGACTGTATATGTATGAATATATATGTATACATGTGGACGTGTATATGTATATATGTATATGTATGTTTAATAATCTATCTCTTAGAGACACAGCCTAAAATATTTTTGAGTGAAATGATATGATGCTGTATCAAAATAATATGAAAGGAATGATATAGATGGGCGTGTGGCTATATCAAAGCTGGCTAGAAGTTAAAAACTGTTAAAACTGTACCGTGGGTATATGGGAGTTCATTAAACTATTCTGTGTACTTCTGTATATGTTAGAAATTTTCCATAAAGTATTTTTGAAGATTTAAATAATAAATTTTTTTTTTTAAATCCTCCTCAAAGTTTTTAGAAACAAAAAAAATAAAGTGAAATTCTATGCTCGGTTTTCTCACCTGTTTGAACTTGGAACCTGGACTCTGGCACAAGGAAGGAAGGTTTCACAGCCAAGATTAAAGGAGTTTGGTCACGTACAAGTTTACTGTTTATAAGTACATTTATGACGGAGATTGCCGTGTAAACAAAAGGACCGGATGTTACCAGGAAAGTGAAGTCAGCAAATAGTTCGTAAACCTATGAAAATAAAAAAAAAAAAACCATAAGACAATAATTATCAATCATCAAATCAGAAAACCACAATTCAAATGTAGAAGAAGCTGTATTGAGATACATAATAAATGAGGTAAAAAAAAGTTAATTTTAAATGAAGGAGTAGGGCTTTGCAGATACTCAAATTTTATCTTAGTAATTACTTTTACACATCTGCACAAAACTATAAGAGCAAGGACAGCGAGAAAGAACAGCCGACAGTATGAATTGAATAAGGAGTTATGGAAATTCAAGGTGTTTGCCTGTTTTCACCCACGTATAAACAATTATTCTACTGAGTAATGCTGTCCAAAAGAAATGTGTGAGCCACATATGCCATGATAAAGTTTCTAGTAGCCACATTACAAAGCATAAAAAGAAACAGGTGAAATTAATTTTAAAGACATTTTGCATAATCCAATATATCTGACACGTCATTTCGATAAGTATTCAATACAAAAAAATTATCAGTGAGAAATTTTATATTCCTTGTTTTCACTAAGTCTCTAAAATCCAGTTATGTATTTTGTGCTTGACAGCCCATCTCAATGATGAGCCCATCCACATGTGGCCTGTGGCTCTGGCCAGGGTGGTGTGGGTCTACAGTGTGGCTTCTGAGCTCATGGGGGTGGGGGTGGGGGGTAGGGAAGGCACCAGCACAGCGTTTGCCATAAAACATTTGAAAATCTCAATCTCCCTGAATGTAGAGAAACATGCCTACGCCCACACTCTAAAATCTAATGGAAACTCTGTCGCAAGTCTTTTCTTGTAAATTAGGAGAAGTAAAACTGTTAGGGTCCTCCCCCCCCCTCGAACCTCGAACTCTGGCCTTAGAGCCCCCTTTGTTCCGACTCGGCCAGCACAAGCCTGGCCTTGTCTAGGGTCAGGAAGGGCTTCCCCGACGGTGTGACGTCTGAGTGGAGACTCAGAGGATGAGCAGGTGACCCCCAGGGGAAGGGAGGGAAGAAGGACAAGTGACGGTTCCACGGCCACCGTCCTGTGCCCCCCCCCAACCGGGCGCCCGTGTCGCACGGCCTGCCGCAGGGACCTACCCTGAGCTCCACTGCCCGGTTGAAGTGCATCCTCAGCACCTCCTTGATGGACGTGATGATGTACTCCTGTACGGCTCTCCTGGCCAGCACTGCAAACGAGAGCCGGCACCACATGCAGTTAGCGGCATCGTGAGTAACGCGGTCATCACACTTCCGGACCCCAGGGCAGAGAGCCTGTGCGGCGCCCGAGTGACGCAGCGGCTCCAAAAGCCGTTTTCCAGAATGGGAAAGGACAGAGCAATGGATCTTGAACTTGAACTTACCCAATCATCATGCGCAGCCTCAGCTCAATGTGCTAAAACCCTCAACTCTGTGCCCCGGCAGGTAAGACCGAGAATCAGGGACTGCGGCCTCACCCCATACTGGCTACGTGTGGTCAGTGCTCTCCCAGGGCCAGCCACGGGTCACTGGAGAGTGCTCTTACTTTTAGTATAGAAAACCATTAAAAGAAATTCTTTCAGAGGACAAAGAATCACCCCCATCCTCTCTCTCTCTCTGATATAGAATTACTAAAAAAACAAAACCAAAACCCAAGGTCAAGTCTCCATGAAGATTCTAAATGAGGTGATGCTTCCTCTGGGTCAAAATCATCGCTGAGAGTAAAGATTGCACTCATCCCCCCACCACCACCACACTTAAAAATACTGATTAACAGTGTGGATATTTAGGCACAATTCTGCACATCTACAAAAACCACTGACGTGTTATAATGGGTGAATTCTACCCCAAAACACTATGAAAAATACATGGATTCCTAACAAAGGACACCAAATTCATTACATGTATGTCATATATGAAAGTTAATCCACGCTACAAATATCTGATGTTCTTAGAGACACTTCTAAAGTAGTTCCTAATCTCTAGAAAAAGTCTAGAAGGCACACTGTTACTAAAAGTATCATAAATGTCATCGGAATCCCAGAGATAAAGACGCTTTCAACAGTTCTCCTAAGGAGCTTCTTGTAACTCACCACTTTGTAGCTAGTATGTAACAATTTTGAAAGAAAGCAGTATCACGCCTATGAGAACTCTTCTCTCTCTCTCCCCTGGGCTACTGGACTCTTGCAGATGAAGTTAACCACTCTGTCCCCATCTCATGTCCTCCTCCCTTTACATAGTCTAACTGCCAGTCAAGCTGAATGTCCTTGGGCTGTCAAACCTCCCCACCTATTAGCACCCTCCACCTGGAGGACATTCCCTCCACCTTCAGCTGACAGCCTTTCACTCGTCCTTCAACGTGACCTCCAATTCATGTCCTTCCAAACCCGTCCCTTGTCATCCCACACTGTCACTCTTAAGGAACTCTGCTTCAAGCATTCTCATCACAGCTACCAAGGAAACGGGGCTCAGCATCTGCCCCACTAGACCCTAAGCCTGAGAGATGGAACCATGTCTTTCATGTTTCTTAGAGCTTCTAAAAGCACCTCACACACACATGAAGTGCTCAATGATTACTTGCCACATGAGTTAACAAACGGTGTGTCATTTGAGGGAGGGGGGAGTTAGGAGGAGAGCAACGGCTTCAGCTGCCGACCCTCTCCGAGGTGGTGGCACTCACGGTGGGGAGAGGACGCGTGGCCCACGTCACCCGGCAGAGAGAACGAAGATGAAGTACGCCCTCCTTCTCCTTCCTCTGTCCTCTCCTTCCCTGTCCACGCCACTCCTGCCATCTTCTTACCCCTTCTTCATTCCTATCCTTCGTCCCCATCAGAACCGACACAGAGCCAGGCTGCTCATCTAGAGTATGTCGTATGTAGCGCCAGGTCACGTGACTCCATGCACACCTGTCGTTGCTCACGAAGAACGAGCTGGAGAGCGTGGCCAAGTGGGCCACAGTCACTGGGCTTGGACAGACATGGCAGCAAATGTGCTCCAGTGTCCAGTGAGTAGAGAGCAGCCAGGCAGCGCCCAGGGACGCTGCTGCCTGTCGGCTCGTAACTCAGGCTGCAGACCAGGGCGACGGTCCAAGGCTATGACAGAACTCAGAGGACATGTAGTCTCTCCGTGTGTCTTTGCTCAGGATCCAAGTGACATTTGCGGGAGTATTTAAGAGCAAAGTGCCCCAGCCTTTCAAGGATAAGAACAGTAAATGAGTAAGAAAGTTGCAATGCTTGCCCTTACACTTTCTCCCAGGTAACTGCGTAAACTAAACAGGAAGGTGTTTACTGTGACATCCTCTCAGCATCCTCTGGGTTATGGATGCGTTCCAATATCCCAGTGAAAGCTTCTATGTTTGTTTTTTTTTTAATTTTTCATTTATTCTTATTGCTACGGACTAGCTACTAGGTAATACTCTGTGGGTGGGTGTTCCTTATGTGCCAGGCACTGGGTTCGGTATTTTATATGCATTCATGCACTTAAATCTTTAATAATAACCCAATGACGTAGGTGCCACTGCCATCCTTGTTTAATAGGAACAGAAATGAAGTCTTAGAGAGGCTGAATAACTGTCTGGTGAACTAACAGGAGATGGCCAACGGAGAGAGGACTACCAACCCAAGACATTTCTGAGTCCAAAGCCCACAATGCTATACATCACGTACTTCATAATGCACCTCAGAGAGATCGCCCCTGGACTTTGGGTGGTAAACACACAATAGAATAGACAGACGTCAAGTTATAATGTACACCTGAAAATTCTATAATTGCATTAACCAATGTTCCCCTGATAAACAATTTAAAAAAAAAAAAAAAAAAAAAAGATCACCGCAAGCAGCAGAGGTGACCGGAAGCAGGGCCTTACCAGTCGTGATCAAATAGGCATCGGGAACCGTGATGTCACACACATACGGCAACGTGGTGGCGTCCAGCGCCGGCGTCTCAACCATCGCTTCAGGGGTGACGGTGACCACAGGAGGAAGGGACGGGGGCAGAAGAACCGTGCTGCTCTCGTGGGGCTTCTGACTCGAAGGGACGCCATTCGGGGTGGCGTCCACAGCTTCGTCAGGGGCAGCCGTGGCCTCAGGCGCGCTCAGTTCAGTGGAAATGTCCGAAGGTACGTCCGTGGGTGTGAAAGATGATGGGCCTACAGACGTCGGCTCTGTAGGGACAGGTGAGGGGATCGCTTCAGGAACAAATGAGGACGCCGACGACGGGGACGCGGTGGTGACCGATACTGTGGCGGCAGGAATGGCTTCGGAGAAAGAGGATAAGACAGACGTGGGATCATCCATACCACTGATGTCGTCGTCAGAAAGTGCCGGAGTTGACGAGAAAGATGACTCCGTGAAGGTGGAGGGTGTGTGAAACGCAGTCGAAGGTGACGTTGAGTCCGTCCCAGCAGGAAAAATGTCCAAGAGGGGCTCAGAACCGGAGGGCATCAGTGTGGTGGCCGCAGATTCGTGAGACGTGAGCGAGAACTCAAAGTAGGAGGTAGTTTCAGAGAAAGCTGAGGTAAAACGGGCTTCGGAAGCACCTGTCGGCGAGACTGTGGATGCTTCAGAAAACTTGAGAGAATCGGAGGGGATGCTCGATAGCAGTGACGTTTCCGAGTAACCAGGTAGGAAAGGGAATGTATTTAAAAGAAGGTCTGAACTTGGCCAGAGCTGAGAAAAGTCGAGGTTTGTGGCATTAGGAACAGAAAGCTGAGGTGCCTGCAAATTAATGGACTCGGACAAGGTAAGTGTCTCGACCAAGGTAGAGAAAGCCTGAGAAACGACGGCTGACGCGTCACTGGACACTGGAGACGGAGACACCAGGGCTTCCGAAGACGAAGGCGCCGAGCCGCTGAATTCCAGCGGTGGAGTTGAGAAAAAGCTGGATGCGAACTTCGAGATACTCTCAGCTTCGTGCTGGAAAAAACGGGCAGGTTCTCGGTGAGGGAGAAGCGAAGACTCTCGTGAGGGGTCCCAACTAGAGCGCGCTGACGTAAAAATAAGAGCTGGGTCTGAGCGAGCACGCGATGGCGCGCTTTCCTCTGCCGTGACCGGGAAAGACGGGGCCAGGAAGACACTGGCGGTGACGGAGGGAAGCACGGCGGTCGCACTGGATGGTGTGACTTGAGTCTCGACCACAGGGGAGCCCGAAGGAGCCGTATCGAGCGGCACTGGTGTGGAGACACGACCGTGGGGAGGATGCGCCTGTGTGGCCCTGTCCGCCTCCGCTGAAACACCACTGCTCGTGGGGGAGTCGTCCACGGACCGAGAGGAGAGCGGCACGACCGGTCGTGAGGGGAAGAGCGTGTTAAATGCTTGACGCTCCTCCTCGAAATCCGAGACGTCCGCCCCTGCGCTGCTCGGCGGAGAGAGGCTGCTGGCTTCCACGGCGGTCATGGACGGCGCCTCGGCGCCATCCCCCGACCCCATGTCCTGCTCCGCGAGGCTCGCCGACGGGACGTGCCGGGGAGACGCCGCGGCGCAGGACGCGCACCACAGCTGGGGTCGGAGCGGGGGCGCCGGGCTCCCGGCCCGCGCGTCGGCCACGCGACTGGGGACCACCCAATGGCCAGGCGGGCGTGACGCGGCAGAGGGGTCGCTGGGAAGGAAGGGGTTATGGGAGACATCGGCCGATGGAGTAGGAAAGGACACGAGTGATGCAAGGGACGTTGACAACAAAACGGAGTTTGTGCTGCTGCTGCTGCTAAGAACAAGGGCCGTCTGTGACACGGCCGCCTCGGGGCGTGTTCCCCGAGAGACGCTTTCTGCCAGACTCCGACTCAGTGTGATGGTCACCTCAGGGTACCCGTCTGTACACGCAGCCAGGTCACTCTCCGGAGGCGCTGAGACCTCCCCCGACAGGGGGAGCGGCTGAGACCCTGAAGATATAGACCCAAAGAGGAGGGTTGCTACGCCTTCCGTCCCTGAAGCCGCCATCTCCGGCCGAGTCCTGCTTGACAAGTGCCCGCCAGGGTCAGTGGGATGAAGCACCAGAGTCCCGCTGGGAGCTGGAGTTATGCCCTCGGAGGTGAGAAGAGCTGACTGGAAAGCGCTGGCATGACCGGGGGACTCGGCACACTTCGTGGGTGGCTGCACCGTGTCCGGCCAGGCTGCTGTCACCTCTTCGCCTCGGGGAGGAACGCTGGGTAACGGTGGGGTCGGCACAGAGTCTAAGGTTTCTTCGGGCAGCCCCAGTGGGCCGACGGTGAGACACTGCACCGGAGGAACCTCCCGGGAGGCGGCCCACTGAGTTTCCGGCAAAAAGTTGTCCATTTCGTCGTCGTCATCCAGGGCCACCTCGTTGCTTGTCACGGACACGTAACTGGCCGCAAAGACGCTGTGGTCCGCTTTACTTTGGGTCAGTCTTCCGAGGTTAGGAAAGGCCGTGTCAAAAGTCGTGGCGGGCGGAGGTGACGTGACGTGGGGAGGACGGCTCTGCCGGGACCCGGGAGCAGTCCCTGTGAAGGCCACGTGTGCAGCGCTGTGTCCCGGGCTGGCCAGCAGCACGAGCCCCACGGAGGAGGAGGGGGCGAGGCTGTGCTCATCTGCAGAGCAAATCGGAGCTGGGTTAGCGGCAAGGCAGCGAACACCACGTCCCTCACGTCTTGTTTCAGACGTCAAACTGGCTCTTGCAACAAACATCTGCTCTCAGTGAATACCCACAATTCTTAGCTAGAAGCGAAACAGGGAACTGGAAGCCAGAAATTGCCAGAATCCCTGTCATGGGAATATCTGCAACTATCCGTACACCTTTACTTTAGCATGCATGTGTGTGCATGTGCGTGTGCGTGCGTGCATGTGTGCGTGTGTGCGTGCGTGCGTGTGCGTGCGTGTGCGTGCGTGTGCGCGTGTGTGCGTGTGTGCGCGTGTGTGCGCGTGTGTGCGCGTGTGTGCGCGCGTGTGCGCGCGTGTGCGTGCGTGTGCGCGTGTGTGCGTGCATGTGTGCGTGCATGTGTGCGTGTGTGTGCGTGTGTGTGCGTGTGTGTGTGCGTGCGTGTGCGTGCGTGTGCTGGCATTTTTCCCCCTCTGACTTTCCAACGACACCACAGAATACTGGAACTGGAGAAGGGCTCAGGAGGTTGTCCAACCTGTTCTCTCTCATCACAGGAGAAAGAGGGCTTCAGGGAAGGTAACTAAAGCAATTACATAAGCACCTGGACTTATGAAGAGAAGCGTCTGGAATCTGAACATAACCCTGCCTTGACTCCCAAGCCCATGTTCTTTCTCTTCCACGAGAACTGGCTTTGGAGAGAAATGAACACAACAAACAACTCCGACTGCATCCCTCGCTCCCCAGGTGAGAGACTTCGACAGTTTCCTAGTCACGGGACCTTCCACACTGAGGCTTCAGGCTACCGCCAGGCTCAGCTCTCAACATTCCCTGCTCTACCCTCACACCTTCCCAACTACGCTCTGGCCAAATGAGCTACCTGCCGTTCTCCGAACCCAAATTCTCTGGCTCAGTGACTTTGCACATTCTTGTCCCTCGGCCTGCAATACCCTTCCTGGCTCTCCACCTGCATGACACCCACTGGTCCTGCAGATAGATGCAGCACAGATACCAGCTCCCCACTCAATACTCTGAAGTCGGGTTAGCGCATCTCCCGAGCCGTCTGCTCATTACACCGTGAGCTGCATGACAATGGGGACTAATGATCTGTTTCCCTTACACAATGCGCTCAATAAACATATGCTAAATCAATGAATGAGCTGTGTCTGAGGACCAAGCTCTGGGATGTGCCAAAAGCATCCTATCCACCTCTCAAACGTTCGTATTCCTTATCCTGGTGACAGCTGTCATTATCGGTTAAGTAGTTTAGGTGTCTCCACCTGTAATTCAGACACACTGTGTAGAGGCAGAACGTGTGATGGCCCAGGCCCCTTACGAAGGTCCGGGGAACAGGGTACCAACCGGCAGTACAGGCTGGGGATGGAGTAACTATCATAACTCAGAGCAACACCCTCAGCTCCTTGTCCAAGCTATCAGAACACAAGTGTGTGGAATTGTACAGGGATAATCTTGAATTCACTCTATTTTTAAAAAGTAAATCATTTCTATTCAATTCCTGGCAATATGGCAAACTAGAGATCTCAAAGCCTTCCAAATTAATCATGCTTAATCAATGTTCAAGAACATCCTTTTACAGGATTGAATGAGCCTGCAAGACAACAGGGTACTTGTGCTAAGTACAGGAGCAAAGCAGGATGAGGGAGGTTGAGTATTGAAGTCACTGGATAACCTAGAGGGACACGGGACCAGGTAGTCTAACGCTTAGGCCACCAGAAAGTGAGGGACAAGTATGAGGTCGTGCCAGGTAAAGAACTCAACTGAAGACCATCTGCAAAAAGCAGAGACCCGTGAAGTATCACGTCTCAGGGAAGGGCTGAAATAGGAAGAAAAATATCTACCCCTCCGAAGAGGGCAAGAAAAAGTGTCCGTCTCAACTTCGATTTTGTGCAGATATTTTACAAAAAATTTCCCCAAGACTGGAATCACTACTACTTGTAGGGGGCTGGGAACTAGCATTGTAATAATGTAAAGGAGACCAAATCTCCAGTGCCTGTCAGATGCTAACACAAATCATCTTCAGATATACATGCTCTCGAACCAGGCATCAACGTATCCCTATAGCTAGAGCTCCAACAAATACGAGAGCAAAATTAAAAATTACAAAACATGTAAGAAAATAAGGTACGGTGAAAAAAAGTCAAGAGAACCCTCCACCAATAATAATAATAATAATTAATAATAATAATAACAACAACAACCTATGCATATAGAATCAGCTCTGTAAAGACTTCACAAGTTAGAATTATGGGGTACACTTGGAAGGGACATTTCATTCATTTAAAAGAATAAAGAGGAGACTGAAAATGTGAGTGAGGAGCGAGAGACTATGAAAGTACCAGGAAGATTTGAAAGAGGATGAAAAAGAACATCTAGAAATGAAAAATATAACAATTAACATGTTAAAACGCAATATACAATATGTAATAAGAGAGATTCAGTAAACTGGAGGATAAAACTGAAAATTACTAAGAATGGAGCACAGAGAAACAAAAGAATGAGAAATATAAATAAGAGATGTTAAGAGAGATGGAGAACAGAATAAGACAGTCCAACAGACATTCGATCGAAGTGATAGAACTGAGTGGAGACAATATGCAAAGAGCACGAAGAACTGTCCAGAATTAATGAAAGAGATGACTCCTTCTCTTCAAGAAGACCAAGAAATCCCAAGCAGGTTGAATGTTTTAAAAACCTGTACCTACACACCTACTTACATACCACAGAACACCAAAGACAAAGAGAAATTATAAAGGTGGTCAGAGAACAGGAATGGCAATTACACCCTCAGATAACTACTTCGCAGAACTAGCAGCCAAGTGACAATGAAAGAAAACCTTTGTAGTGCTGAGAGAAAATATCTGACATCTCAGATTTGAATAACCAGCAATATAAAAATATTTTCAGATAAGCAAAACGTAGTTATACCAGCAGGAGACCCTCGGTAGAGAAGGCTCTTTAAACAGGGATATACAATAATTCCCAACACCATCAACAGGTTCTGTGACTTTAAGCAAAGTGATGTATAATAAAACCAATTGTACTGTAGGCTAATTGATAAGTTCCCACAGCATCTCATCAGTGTTATAATGAAATGACATTGAACAAAACAATGTTATTTGAGGACCTGTTGCATACTTTAAGAGGAAAGGTAATTATCCCAGAAGGAAGAGCTGAGAAGAAGAAAGAGAGAATAAATAAATGATAAAGGTATGGCTAAATTGAAACAAGTTCTGATGGTATAAATGAGCCACAATAACACTATGTAACTTGTGAGATTACAAAAGACACAATGTAGAATTAAAATAGCTTAGTACAATCACACAGAAGCTGAAAGAGGTATTTGCAACTCACTAGCAGACATGCAAATCAAGACTTAAGACAAAAGTCTGTGAATAGATTTTGTGTGTATATACTAAAATGTGTAAACGATTTTAGTCACATATGTCCATAGATAAAATATTTCTAGCTGGTTCCATTAACAACTGACAGTCACACACTTACATCAGATAAAAGCTGCTTCAAAAATCATATTCCTTGTGATGTAATAAGACTTTTAAAAATGAACAATCAAGCAAAACCATTTCTTAGAGACTTGAAGTTTTTTTGCAGCCACATTATTCAGCGTTTGTTGTCTTCTACACGACCTGGTTCTAGGATGTGTCTTCGTGCTTTCTATTTACCTGTCACATTCCAAGCATGGCTATGACAAAACTCGGAACTCATCACAACCAAGGTAAAGAAACAGCTGTTCTTTTCTATAGTAAAGGTTAAAAACTTAAGACATTTAAGAAGTAATGAAATCAACATTCTGTCCAGATTACGTAGCGGAGAGATTTGAAAGTTTTGCTAACAATAAATCGTTTTTTCCTAACAATAAATTGTTTTATGTGGCTGTTTTAAACCTCTGCTCTGATTTAATTTATTTTGAAATATAAACTCTGAACAGGGAGCAAGATCCCTTTTAAAATGAATTAGGAATATGTTTTGGGAGTGCACAGGAAGGCTGCAGGAAATAGAATAACAAAGAAAAGCGACATTTTGTGGCTAATTTATGAACCCAAGAATCTGATGCAAATTAGAAGTCAACAGACTCTGCCTTCAAAGGACAGGGACCAGGGAAGGCAAACTGGTCCAAAGGATGAAAAAGTCTCCTGAGTAGTAAACAGAGGAGTGAAAAACCTCCTGTTATAAATGTGAGGGATGCCAAGCTCTGAGGCCTTTTTCTTTTCTTTTGGCCAAGCCCAGGGAGAGAGAAACCAGCTCTCGAGAGACAGCTGCTGAAATGCTCTGGGGAATTACCTCTGGAGTTAATTCAGGAAGAGGTTAGAAAACCCAGGTGAGTTCCTCGCAGCAGCAAAGCCTTTAGGGACGCTTAATTTCAAGCCCAGGAGATCAATTTCCAAGCTCTAAAGCGTCCGTTCATCAAAGGTTCTCTCTGTGATGACACAGCGAAAGGAACGAGATGGGGCTCCCCAGACTTCAGTGGCACACAGAGGATGCGGGGAACCCCGTTCCGACGCGGGCGCTGTCCAGCAGGCCTGCCCCCTCGCTCCCAGGTGGGGCCAGGTCCGCCTGGCAGGTGTTGAGGCACTGTCTCCCATGTAGACCACAAGACACATGCTTGTTGGGTGCCCACCTTGACCCTGTCCTCGGCTAGGTCCTTGCCACGCTGTAAGTACCAGCAGGAAGTACCCTGGAGCCATGCTGACTCACCGTGATTAAACATTCACAAGGCAGAGCCACAGAAGGCACACCACCGAGAACCCCACGGAGAACTACAGACTGTGGGTGACGACGCTGGGTCAGTGCAGGTTCATGGACCGCAACGGATGCTGACCACGAAGGAGGCAAAGCCCGTGTGGGCGCAGGGGGCACACAGGAAGTCTCCGTGCCTTCCCCTCAAACTAAAACTGCTCTTAAAAAAAATAGTCTTTAAAAAGCATATTCAAAAGCTTTTTAAAAACTTTTTTAAAAATTCAACAGGGAGATAAATGCCTAACTGCCTCTAAGAACTTGTTGGTCTAACACATGCAAGATAATTTGCTGTTTTATGTAACTTTGTTTTTTTTTTTTTAAGTCCTATTTTTCTATCTGGAAAATAGGACTTAAATATAAATATATATATATAGGATGAATATAAATATCTGATATAAATATAATAGCCAAGCATGGAATCAAAGACTTCTCAGGCTGAATGGATCCTTTAAAACGGTGGCCAATCCCCCCACACGACACACGAGGCCCTAAGAGTTTAAGCTGACTTGCTTAAAATAGCACCTGGGGCAGAGCCAGCCTAGAGAGAGAGGCAGGTTCACAAGTTCTCAGCGGCTGGACGCTCTGCACGCCTCACCATGTGTAGTCAAATCAGTCCTTTTCATTAAAATGGTTGTAAGTGAAGAATCTACATTGAGAAACACATTAGCTACACTGGAATCGAAAGCACGTGCTGACTTCAGGACTGAAACCGGTGGAAAGGCGTGCATTTTGAGCTGTGAGGCCCCACCGTCCTCCTGCGGACGGCTCACAGCTACAGGCATGAACACTGGGGGGAAAAAGCATCCTCTGAGGGCTGGCCTGGGAACCCCAAGGGACGGCAGAGCCAAAAATCTCTGAAGAGCTTTAATCGAAACAGAATCAGTATTTCGGCTTCTTTGCTAAATTGTGGAGTTTTCTAAATGTGACGAGTCACCTCAACTCTCTGTGATAGTGAGTCTACCCCCAAACAAGAGCCCTTAGAATTTCTAAGAATTAAAAAGCAAAAGGACAGTGGTCAGATTATTAAACCACTGCCCAACTTGACAAATCTTTAGCTACTTTGATGCTTCTGGTTCCCAAACTGTCCTACGAGAGAATTTTAGTGCCATTATTAAAACCATCCTTGCCCGTTTCATTTTTCTCCCTGGTTTAGAAAACCAGGTTTTTTTTCTCTTTCTGACTCCAACCCCAACTGTAGACTAATACCTTTTACCAGCTTGGTCTTCCAACTGGCGCTGGTTTTATTACCAAATACCAAGTAGATAAGAGGAACTATTTATAAAACTATAGTTATCCAGTATGTAGATAATAATATAAAGAACACCTGAGTTCCCATCATGCAGTTTAAGAAAAAAGAATGTTACCCTCCCTTACCTCTGGCATCCCAGAGGTACGTGTATAACTATGTTCTTGTTTGTGTATGTTGCGTATGTGTCTGTGTGTGTGCATATGTGTATGTGGGTGTGTTAATATATGCACAAGAATAGAACTGCCAAGTCAGAGAACATGTTTGCCTGCAAATTTACTAAAGAATACCAAATAACCTTTCAAAGCAGAAGAACCCATTTACACTCCCACTCTTGATTGCTGTACATTCTCACCAATACTTAATACCCTAGAACTTTCCCACTTTTACCACGCTGCCTGGTATAAAACCCTGAGGCTTTCATTTGCATGTCCCTGATTATAACAGACTAAGCACCTCTTGCTGTCTGCTGGCCACTCATGCTTCCTCTTTAAGCGTCTTTTCAGTTCTACTAGCCGTTCTGCTACTGGATTGTCTGTCACTTTCTGATTTAAAAGCATTCTTCGTCTCTACTTTGCAGTACCTCGGAGGTGGTCGGCTGCTTCAGGAGGAAGCCCCACACCTCGCTCCCAGCCACTGGCTGCCAGAACTTGTCGAAGCGGATGATGAACGCAAACTTCGTACCTTTTATGAGAAGCGTATGGCCACAGAAGTTGCTGCAGACGCACTCGGTGAAGAACGGAAGGGTCGTGTGGTTCAGATCAGGGGTGGAAGTGACAAACAAGGTCTCCCCATGAAGCAGGGTGTCTTGACCCCTGGCCGTGTCTGCCTGCTACTTGAGTAAGGGGCATTCTCATCACGATCGACCAAGGAGGACTCATCATAGACAAAGAAAGTGAGGATCTGTTCAGGGTTGCATTGTGGGTGCCAATCGAAATGTTTTCAACTTGGTCATTGTTAAAAAGTAAAATATAAAATAAAATAAAATATAAAATAAATAAAATTAATTAATTAATTAAAATTAAATTAAATTAAATTAAATTAAATTAAATTAAATTAAATTAAATTAAAAAGGTGGGGGAGATAATCCTGGTCTCACTGACACAGCTGGGCCTGGTCGCCTGGGGCGCCAAAGGGCTAATAAGAACTTGCACACTTTTCAGTCTCTCGAAAGAAGACGATGCCCGCTAACCTGGCATGAGAAAGATCCTAAACGAAGAAGAGGAGAAACCTAGGACCACAGCAGCCAAGATTCGGGGGCTTGTCGTCCCACGTGTCCAGCAGAACGGACGTCGGCGTGTCGCTCTGCAGAAACGGGCACTGGGGAAGAAGAGGCCACAGCATATGCCAAGCTTTTGGCCGAGAGAACGGAGGAAGCCAAAAAAAAAAAAAAAAAGCCAGAAGCAGATCACCAAGAGACAAAGGCCGTCCTGAGAGTTTCGACCTCTGAATCTCGTCGAAAATGAGAATTTTCGAAGAGTAACACATACATAAGATCAGATATCCAAAAAAAAAAAAAAAAGGCATTCCTGATATCTTATAATCCTCTGCCAGTTATAACTTCTCTCAGTTTGTGGCTTATTGTTTGGTTCTCTTTATGTGGTCTTTTGATGAACAGAAGTTTTCAATTTTAATACAGTCAGATTTGTCCATCTTTCTGTTATTGGTTGAGATTCATGTGTCTTAAGATAGAAGGTTTAAGAAACCCTACTCTAAAAGGCATAATGATATTTTGTCTTTTGTCTTCTAAAATGTTTTAAGGTTTTGCCTTTCTCATTTAAAGGCAGATGTGCCTGGAGGAATAACATGTGGGCACGTATGTATGCGCATATGCGGTGAGTGCATGTGTGCACATATGTGCACAAGGTGTCGATGTGGACAAGAGCGTCCTAGACCAATGTCACTCAAAATACGGTCGCACTTCTCATCACTGGTGTGCAGTGAGATGAGGTGCTTGAGCCAGCGTGTAACTCAATACACTCACTGCTCCTTCAAAGTACATCATGCTACAAAAATGCGTCAGCTGAACCAGGTGGCACACTCCATGAGGGGCAGGTTCATGCCCTGGTCTCGGTTCCTTTTCTTGTCTTGGGTGGAGAGCAAGTCTGCAGCTCACTGTGCAGGGCCGTCTGGGCAGAAGGTGTGGGATCTGTGTGAGGCCCCAGAGAGGTGCGTTTGGTGAGAGCAACGCTAGAAATGCAGCCGACTGAAAAACACAGAGAAGACCAGGATGTCTGGGAAGGCAAGATACAGGGCTACGGGATGGAGATGGAGATGGAGGGAGGGGATCAGAACGTGTACGGCTTGGAGGCCACGATGCTGAGAATAATGAACAAAATCATACACGCGGTGGGAAGCCATCGAAGACACCGAGACGCATGAGAACGACATGATCAGACAAACGACGGCTCTAAAAATCCCCCTGCTGCCGTGCGAGGATCAGGTGGACGGCAGGCAAGTGGACACGTGGAGAGATGGGGATGTGATCACAGGGGAAGCTTGAGACGACAGTGGCTTAAAGTGTGTGTGTGTGTGTGTGTGTGTGTGTGTGTGTGTGTGTGTGTGTGTGTGTGTGTTTAGAACTGCATTATTATGTGGCCTACAGACCATCAGCATCACCTCGGAGTTTTCAGAATGCAGCGTCTTGGGCCCATCAAGACTCGACTGTGTGGGAAACTGCTTTTATCAAGATCTCCAGGAGATTCATGTGTCTGTTAAAGTTTGAGAAGCACTAGCCTGAGATTTTTTTTTTTTTTTTTAAAAGAGAAATCCACATGGAGAGATCAAGTTTGCAAGCAGATACCTGAGCCTGGAGATAAACCTGCAAAAGTAAGAGGAGTAGGCCTGAGAAGCAGGGGAACACCTGGAATGTGAGACGACAAGAAAACAGGAAGGGTGTTTAGGACTCAGGGAGGGGTCGCCTGTGTGGAATGACCCTGCGAGGTCAAGAAAAGGAAGAGTGAGAAATATCTCCTGGATGTGACGGCAGGTTTCTCTGGCCTTGTGGTGGCAAAAAGCCAGGTTGCCGTGAGTTGAAGAGTGAATGACAGGTGAAGAAACGGGAATTATGTGCAGACACCTTTTTTGAGAGGTTTAGCTGCTTAAGGCAGGGAGGGGTAAGGTGGCACCTGGAGGAGTCCAGGGAAGGCTGTTTGGTCCTCAGACAACAGATAAGAATCGCTGAGGAGCTTGTTAAAGAGGCAGGCTTCTAAAAATGCAGAACGTCCATCTCATCAAGAGAAAGCCTCAGAAAAACCTTGCAACACTCTCTAAAAGCCCTGACTCTTTAAAGAGCTCAAGGTCATAAAAGACAAGGAAAGACTGAGGGACTGTCACAGACTAGGAAGATTCAGGAGATATGACACTCGAACGCCATGTGGGATTGTGGATTGGATCCCAGAATAGAAAAAAGCGGGAAAATTGATGAAATCCTGTAGTCGCTAGTCTAGTTAACAGAAGTGCACTGATGTTATTTCTGAGTTTTAACAACTCTACTCTGATTACAGAAGATGTTAATTTTAGAAGCAGCTGACTAAAGGGTATATGGAGACGATTCATTTTGCAACTTTGCTACATGTCTAAAATTCTTTCAAAATAAAAACTAAAACAGCTCAGGCTCTCATGCAGTGAGCTGGGCGTGGGGCTCGGGAACCGGTCAGTGTGTTTGCACTGGCCGCTCTCCTGCTCGCCTTGGAATCTGTGTTTTGAACCAACACCGTGGAGAATTCTAAGGCTAGTCCAAGGACCCTTCTTTGAAAAGTGCTGGGTGACGGCAATGCTGATGGAACCATCCAGAAGGAAGAGTGGAGGATGCAAAGGGGAAGCGGCGAGGCCAGGGGGCTAAGGAGGAAAAGGGAATGAAATTCGGGGGACAACTGGCCTGTGATCTCTTGCTGGAAGGAGAGACTGACAGGGTGAAGACAGACTGGTCGGCTGTCCAGATCTGCTGGTGGGAAGGGAATTCTGGCCGGGTGGGGATGGGACAGAGCGTACCGGGACAGGGGAGCATGGGTGACATGCACAAGAAGGGACAGGGGGAGGAGGCTGCCTTCCGACACAAAACCAGATGGCCAGGCGCTACCACGGGAGCCAGCCGGTCTGAAACCAGAAAGCGGGTTTCCCACACCTCGTGCGAGGAAAAACTGCAGTGCCCGAATTGGCATCTTAGGCTGCAGCTGGCTATGGTGACTCACCCCAAAAACCACCTCAGGGCGAATGATGAGTTACTGACGGCATAGCCCCAATATTTTAAGGTCTCGACATGATGTAAAAACTTCTTTCAGAAACCTTCCTTTCACATCCTCTGCTTCTCGAATTTCATGAGGTCACAGACAACGTTAAAATGCCATGCTTCACGTCTAGTATGGACTGAATCGTCCCCCACTCACCCCGCAATCCCAACTTCGTCTGCTGAAGGTCCAACCCCTCCCCTAGTGTCACTGTATTTGGGGACAGGGCCTTTACAGAAGGCCCTTTGGCCTTGTGGTGGCAAAACCCAGGCTGCCGTGAGTTGAAGAGTGAATGACAGGTGAAGAAATGGAAATTACGTGCAGACAACTTTTTCGAGAGGTGTAGCTGTGTAAGGCAGGGAGGGATAAGATGGCACTTGGAGGGGTCCAGGGAAGGTCATGACCCCATTACGGTCAGAGGTCATAAGAGAAAGCCCTGATCCCACCAGCAGAACTGGAATCCCCATGAGAAGAGACGGACACCAGAGCCTGCTCAGCCACCACGCGCCCACACGCAGAGAGGCCGGGGGAGGACACAGCGAGAAGGCATCGTCTGGAAGCAGAGGACAGCGGCCTTAACCACACCTGTCACGCCTGACGCAAACAGGAGGCACCATGACAGAGCCGAGGTCATCAGCAGTGAGAGCCTGCAGGCCCCCCACCTGGGCTGCCACAAGCTAATTAACCGCCAGCCTTGAGGAACTCACTTCACATTCCCAGGTCGCAGTTCCCCCTTCTGCTAATATGATACGGGGTCCCTGAAAATGACTATCACAAAAACGGTGTGAAAGTGTGGATTTTCTACGTATAGGCATGAAATGTGGCCCTAGGCTCACGCTGTAAGGTTCTCTGCTGCTTGCGACGGGAACTCTGGTTACATCGGCATGAGGGGGATTTGGGGGGAAGCACACCAGAGGGTCCACACACTGGACAGGGCAGCTCAGGTTCAAAACACGGTCAAGAGCCGAGTGAGACTAGGCAGCGGAGAAGCCCCCTAGGGTGTCGCCGCTGGGTGGGTCTGCCAATGACACGTATCTGGACCTGCCACCGGCATGGCTACCAATGGACCCTCCGCCTCCTGACGGCACTCCCCCAAAATTCAAAGTCCAGCTGGACGTATCCCCCTGGCCACGCCTAGGTCACATGTCACATTGCCTGGTCAGCCCTGCGGCCCTCTGATCCACACACAAGGACAGATTCCTGGACAAGGAAAGGGCCATCCCTCCCGAATTACAAATGGCCACTACACCGGACATGGGGGGCCCCAGCTTTAGCTAATAAAAAAGCACAGCTCCCCAACACTGGCAGAATAAATCTCAGAGAGGGAGCAACCACAGGGCCAAAAGCTCCAGAACATTCCGCCAAGAACAGACTGGGTCCTATTCTATCTCAAACCTGCTCAGTTCCCCTGGAGAAATCCCTTATAATTAGTCACACCTTCCATTTCCTCCTCCAGAGATGGGGACGCAGATCACAATTAGCGACTTCACTGAAACATGAAGAGAGCTAGTAAGTCATTTCGGAAAACAACTTGCCGTCCAACGATGCTGAAATAAGGGTACAACGCAGCTTTCTGAAAATTCACACATTATAGTTAAAACATCGGTACAGGCTTCATTGGAGGAGATGAGGACATTAACATGTCAGTTTCATTCAAAACGGGGTTCACAATATTTATTGGAAAATGTTCTATTTCACTTTTGTTCTTTCCTAAATAAAATGAAATCCTCTTTTACCAACCTGGAAAACGAGCCTGTCAGCACTTTAACCAACACACTAAACACACTAAAATACTCAATTCCCTAAGAACAAAGGAGGAAAAATTCTCAGTCAGCCATCTGCTTCTACAATAATTTAATTCAGAACAGCAAGGAAAAGGACACCATCGGCTTCAAGATAATCTCCTGTCTCCGATTACTCGCAGAGCTGGAAAGGCACACGACATCCCGTGACTAAGCATGAGGTGGCACTTTCCCTCTCAAACCCAGAAGCCAGCGGTTTCTACACGAAAGCGCAGAAAACCAGGAGACAACACTGCCTCGCTGGGCGGCTCTGACACCAACAACATGAAGAGCTTAGATCCTTACTGAAGCTCTAACTTAAGCTTTTCCTTTCTATCAAAGGAGCACGGGGCTTGAAAGAGAGCAGGGGATGATGGCATTCGAGCTGGAGGAGCAGCACAGACAAAGGCTCCAAGTCTGGACCACGTAGGATGGGTTCGTGGAACAAACGGTGGTGGCTCCACCTGATGAGAGAGAGAAGACTAGAAAAGCTGGCTGAGGCGTGTGAGGCTGTCAGTAGACGATGGGGAGCCATTTTTGAGCAAAGTGGCTTCTTTATCAGTTACGCTGCAGAAGAGTCAACCTCGCAGAGTGGAGAGGAGCACAAAACGGTGACCTACCTTACTCTTAGGGACGCAGTGGACGGGGTAAGGAGTTAGGAGAGAGTGATCAAGCAGGAATGGAAACGCAGTTACGAGAGAGATCGCTCAAAGGGAAAACACATGGTAAGACTTAGCGAATGGGATGGACGGGGCAAGAGAGCAGAAGTCCAGATTCAAGTGCCCGCCCCTGACAACCCACTTAAATACCCAACTAGTGCTTATAAAAAACAAACAAATAAACAAACAAAAAACCCTGAGGCTCCTCCATACACCAGATAATGACTCATGCTCAGTCAGATTCTTTGAGTTAACTCTCAAACCCCCTCATCCCCATCACCGCTCAAGTGTGAGCCCTTATCACTCACTGCTGGCTCAGAGCTCTGCCTGGCACAGCCTCCGTGGGGAGACGGGCTTTGCGGGGTGCTGGTGCACCGGAGGCAGAGATTTTCTGAGCCCCTGGACACCACACCTGCTTTCTTGCTTGCTCTGAGTTGCCTTCAAGAACCAAGTGAACCCAGAAGCATCCATCAACATTCCCTTCGAATGACAAAGAAAAGACTGCTTCAATACGTGACCCCTGAGTGGCTGTCCTACACCCTGAATTCAAAGAGCAATGGCCCAGCCAGAGCCGAGCACCTCCAACATAACACTTCTCCACTTGTGCACAGTTGTCACTTGAGCTACGTGACAGATACCACTTCCCATGCACCCCAACCCCTGGGGCTGTAGGGCCCAGGGAAGCGGTGCTGGACAACGCTGCAACCATCCCTGCCCAGCGGTCCTGCGCCGATCAGAAGTGTGCTCCCGGCCACAAAAATCAACACGGGCTGTGGCCTCTCCCCGCCGGCCGTGACCCACCCTGGACCCTGCCTTCAGCTGCCGCTTGCCCCTCCATCCCATCTGGAGTTTCCCAACCTGAAGGTCTGAGCGATCTGTTTATGTCCCTCTGAAGATTGTCTACAAGAAGAGGCTTATCACTCCAGTCTTAAGATCCGTAACAGCCTTCAGAAATCCAAAGTCCTCAGCTGTGACCCAAGAGCCCTCATCTCACAGTCACTGCCGGTCCTGCTGGTGTCACCACCCCCACGACCAGCCTGGGCTCCAGCCATTCCACGCTCTCTTGCTTTTGAGAAGGCTGTTTCCTCTCCTGGGAACACCTTCCTTCTTTCTCACCCTCGGGCTACCCTTTTCTATCCTCCCAAAACCCCTGTCTGTGCTTTTCTCATAAAACCTAACTTGTCATTTCTGGCTTGCTCATGTGCCTCCCTAGTAGACTACGCAGGAGCTGCTTGAAGGAAAAGACGATCTTTCATCAGTCTGCCGCTCACGTCGAGTTCAAAGACTAATATGTCCGTTCATTCATTCAATCATTCATCCATCAATCCAACAAATAGCTATCTCCTCGTCATGTAAGCTAAGTGTAGGGTATGAGGTGCCGATCCAGACAGAAAGGTCCCCTGCTCATAGATCTTACAGTGGAGGAGACAGACAACAATTATAAACTGAGAAGATCGTTAAGAAAATGAGCAAGGTGCTGCCTAAGAGACTGATGGACAGAGACGGTCAGCAAAGGTGACTCTGAGATGGTAACAATCTGAGCTGAGAGCTGAAGGATGAGGAGCCGGGAGGAAAGAAGTGGTCCAGGCAGAGGGGATCGCATGTGCCAAGCACGGTACAGAGCATTTCCTGGAAGATGCCTGCGGCGGAAAGGAGTTTGAGAGATGCGAGAATAGCTGGTGTTACGTGGTACAGAGCCAGCGAGGGGAGCCTGCCTCAGGAAGGCTGGCGTGGAAGGCGGGGGGCCAACGCCAGGTGGGTAGAAATGTGATTCCAGTGCTCAGGAGAGCAATTTGGGCCGAGGATACAGATCTGGTGATTATCTGCAGGAAAAAATAAAGAATGATAATTGAAGTCAGATGAGCCCATCAAGGAAAGAGAGAGAAAAAAGTTCGATTTCCATACCCTGGAGAGCTGCCTTCATTGAAGGGGTGGCAGGAGAACCCAGAATTCTGCAGCAGTCAGAGGGGGCCCCCCGTAGCAACCACACCAAATAAGGTGCTGTTTACACAGTCTCCTTCGATAACTCGATTCAGTCAAGCACACAAATTATTCTCATCTTTACTTAATTTATTTCCATTCACTGACAATTCTTCCCAAACCCCCTCTTCTGCCTGCTTATTGGTATGAAAAGCTTACTGATTAGCAATTACCCACAGCGTTAACTCTCTAAGTATCTATAATTATGACTTCTCTTGGTTTATTTGAGGCCTCCTTGGAACTCCGGCAGAAGTGACATGAAGTTAATGTAAACACTAATTTGCCAAGAAACTCACCAGGCCAAATGTATCGATCACCAAAAGGCAAATTTCCAACACGGAGGTTCTAACAGTACGAAGAGTTACGCTTGTGTTCGCGGTTTAAAGTGGTTAAATGCTGCCCATACGCCAATATTGGCATTTTCAACCTTTCACTATGGTATTTTCAAACATACACCAAAGTCTAATGATTAGAAGCCTCCATCCAGCTTCGTCATCAACTTTCTGCCATGCTCACTTCCATCCTGCAAAACTTTTTTTTTTTCTCAAAGTAAAGCAAATCCCGGACACCAGTCATTTCACTCATAAGTATTTCAGGACCTCTGATAAGGCCTTTTGAAAACCATAACCACAATCATTAACGCAGCCAACAAAATGAAAAACTCCTACTACCACCTAATTATTCGTTCCCTATTTAGTTTTCCCTGATGGCTTCAAAATATGTTTGTACAACTGCTGTTTTTAAATCAGGAGCACACATTGTTGTCTCTTTTACTCAGTTTCCCCCACCCCCTTTTTCTCTCTTTTTTCAGCTCTATTTACTTGTGAAAGGTCACCTGTCCCCATAGACAGACCATATTCTTTATTTGGTTGACTACAGACTCTCATGTCATTTTACATGTTCTTCTAAGCCCCAAATCTTCTAGAAACTGGTCGCTAGATCGAGAGGCTTCATTAGATTCAGGATCGACATTTTTGGCAGGAATACTTCCTCGGTGGTCCTCTGTGCTTCCTGTCGCCTCGCATCGTGAGGTGCCTAATCCCTGGCTGACCCGCCTCAGTGACACTATAATGTATCAGGGGCTTTAGGTGGTGACAGCCCGCTCTACCCATTCTAAGAATCCTCATCAACTCCTCACCTAATGATTAAGCAGTCAAGATGATCCCAGCTTACATCCATTACTTCATTAGGGAGGCTGGGCTTTTTAAGCCTGTGTTAAAGATATTCCTACCACTCAGAGAGATAATTATAGAAAGAATAATAATTATTTGGTATCTGAAACAATACCATATGTGTGTGTTTGAGAACATTTCTTAAGTCTCCTGATTACGAATGCAATACAAAGATGCTGTTTTCTGCACAGTACTTTAGAAAGATTACAGATAAATTACTGACTCTGTGTCCTGAAGCAAAGCCCTGTATCTACTTCTGTCTCTCACTCTCTCTTTCTCTCGGATGTTCCAAGTTCCAAAAAGAGGGAAATCTTGGAAATGATGAAGGAAGGGAGGAGGAAACAGAAGTGTCAGAATATTTCCAAAGCAGTACATTTATTTTAGCCCCCTTCCAAAGGAGAGATGAATGAAGTACTAAAATGACCTTAAAATGTGGTGATTAAACAATTTCAGTTTCCACTTCTTCCCAAACCCCTTAATGACAGTTTCGAGAAAACGGCAAAACAGAACCTTTTCCTTCCCTAACCGACACTCAGAGAAGTGTTAGCAAACACTATAATCCCCGTGGGGACAGAAGCAAGAATCCTCCCCACCTCCCAAAATGAAGACTAGTTACTACTCTTCGCTGCGTTCTTCAGTGACCCTGAGAAGGCCTCTGTTAACAGCCAGGCCTCCCAGGCCCCGTTTTTTCCCGGGTGAGGGAACCTGCAGCTCACTGAACACCAGCCTGGAACAGGTAGTGGGGAGGGAGGGACGGGGGCCCCACCCTAGGGTCTGACCTCCAGGGACGGTGTGGAGGGAGCCTGAGTTCCCCAAGGAAATCAGGAAAGGTTAAACGGGTTGCAATGAACACCACTGAGCTGTGCACTTAAAAATTATTAAAATGATAAATTTCGTTATGCGTAACGATACCGCAGTTAAAGAACAAAACAAAACAAAAAACAATGCAATCGTCAACTGAGAGGCTTACAGGCCCGCGTGCCAGGCACTCGACGATCCTTCTCACCTGACCGGGGAAGAAACAGAGGCTCCGAAAGACAAGGTACGAAACTTGCTCAAGGCCCACAGTCGGTGGTGAGGCCAGGATGTGAACCCCGGTCTGTCCACCGCCAAAACCACCCCTCGCGCTCCACACCATGCACCGCCTCTCTGGGGAGGCGGACCTGGAGGTGCACCCACAAGTTTTCAAGGGACCTTTCTAGATTATCGTTCTTAAACAGCTATGTATAAAAATCTTCATAATTACACAGCCAGTGAGAATTCTACATGTTAAAAACAGCTTTCCAACTTGAAATCTATGCTCACTGCATCTCACCACAGACCTATCAAAGTGGGGTGTGTTAAACATTATTTAAAAGAATGATACAGTGCAAATAACATCTTGGACACTAAATCCATAGGGGCACGAGGTTGGCTCCTGAGGTCAGCTCTGCCTCAGGACCACACATAGCTGCTGCCACGAGAAGACCCTGGACCCAGTTAAGGATGCTTTGGCCTAAAGAGGAGATCCGTGAGAGGGTTGGGAACTTTTTCAATGATGGCCTTTCCTAGGCACTGTGCTGCTAACTCATTCACTCCCTTACCTGCGGAGGTAAGTTGAGGGTTGGACCTGAAGCGGGAACACTCAAGCAAAGAATACAGAGGACCTGCTACCCCCAGCAACCTAGCAAGGGCTCCCTGGGGCCTTGCGGAACAGATGGCCAACACGTTGCTGTCTGTCCTCAGTCACTTAGGAAGCTAAGGCAGCTTAGCTTGCCAGACCCATGAGAAAGAAGCAGGGATACGAAGACAGATCTCCCCCTTGGTGACAACGACGGTGACAATGGCACCAATGTGCTTGCTCTGGATGCTTCACGTGTCTCACTCAGTTCTCACAACCCTATGGGGAAGGTGCAGTCATCACTGTTATCACAAAGCCCTGTGGGAAAGGTACCGGTACCCTGCACCCACCGGAAAGGCAGGCACCAGAGCTGCAGTGCCCAGGGCCTACCTAGAGTCAGGACTAGGACCCTGGTCCGTCTGCCTCCAGCACCTGCGGTCTCAGTCACAACATACAAAACTACTACCCTGAACTAAGCAAACAACACCCATCTGAATAAATTTTAACTCAATATAATTGCCAATACAATATAATTGCCAAGCACCACATGAAAAGATGCTCGATGTCATTAGTCGTTACGGAAACGCAAATCGAAACCACGATGAGATACCAATTCGTACCCACTACTAGGGTGGCTGTAAAAAAAAAAAAATGAAAAAAAAGCAAGTGTTGGGGAGGACATGGCGTAAGTGGAACCCACACACACCGCTGGGGAAAATAGTTTTGTGGCTCCTCAGCAAGTTAAACATAGAATTACCGGAAGAACCAATAATTTGACACCCAGGTCTATATACCTGGAAGCACTGGACACAGGTGTTCAAACAAGAGCTTGTACAGGAATGTTCACAGCGGCACTTGAGACAGCAGTCAACAGGCGGAAACAGCCCAAATGTCCATCAAGCGACGACTGCGTGAACAAAATGCGGTATATCCACGCGATGTGATGCTACTCAGCCATAAAAAAAACGAGGTGCTGAAGCATGCTTCGACACCGACGAACCCTGAAAACAGAATGCTAAGCGAAAGCGGGGGGGGGCACACACACAAAAGCGCATATTGTATGATTCCACTTCTATGAAGTATCCAGAACCGGCACGCCCATAGAGGCGGACAGCAGAGGCATGGCTGCCGGGGGGAGGGGGAGGGGGAGGGGGCGGTGGAACCAGACAGTGGAGAGGGTCGCGCCACGTCGTAAACGCACTCACCACCCCCGAACTGCACGCTGCAAAAGGGTTAAAATAGTAACTGATAGTTATGTGTATTCTACTACCATTTTTTTTTTTAAAGATAATCAATTGGAGGGCTCAAATACAAAAGCCCCTAGGTACAAATTAAACGCCCTCCTCCCAATTTAACGGTGGTAAGCGCTTCTTATTATCCTGAAGCTGTCTTTCCTTTCTACCAGAATGGTGTTTCTCAGAGTGGTCCCGCTCTGAGAATTGCCTGAGGATTTTTTTTAAATACGCATTTCTAGGCCTCTCCCCGGACTCACCAAGGGGATGGGACCCAGGGATGCTGCACGGGGACTCAGCCCCAGGGCCTCAGCACTAAGACTCCCACCCCAGTCCTTCCAGCCAGTACCTCGAGCTTCTCAAAAGGAAGGTGTGAATCACCTCCTTCCTACAGGCCGACAGCTGCTGTCTGGGTACCACCTCGGAGCTGTTAGCATCTGCTGTGTTTAGCTCTCAGCTGCATTTTCCAAGCCAAGCTGCTAACTATTTACAGTTCTGTGCCACTTGTGGTCCACAGAGGTGGCTATCCTGCTTTTGAGACTGATGAGATTTTTTGGCTTTCTACGTTTGTATTTCATCTCTCAGCTTTACGCATGTAAAGTACAGTTCGTATTTAAAGCGTGAAGTCGCTCACACGTGCCATGTTGCTCAAAGATTGTGATTTCTCACCATCCCCATTTTTGAACTGCTAGATTGCTCACATGTTTTCTTCTACCAATATTAAAATCATCCTTGAAGACAGCCCAATTTTTAAATAAGATTATAAAGGGTTGGATATGAGTGGCAACTTTAAAATCTATCCACACTCTAGGTCAACAGCAAGCTTGACAAAGAGCATGTTTAAGCTGGATTCACCATCTCTGAGCTTACTCACCCCCCTCCCCCTCCCCCCCACATCCCTCTCCCATCTCTCTCCATCCTTTCCCAGCCCCTCCCCCATCCCTGTGTCCTTATCTGCCTGTCATCATCTCCCTTTCCTCAGCTAGTTTCAAGTAATATGAAACCAAATAACATATAACATTCATTGTTACATTTCCTGAGTGAGGGCTTTTATTCTCTGCTTCCAGACACTGGTTATAATTTGTTCTTAAAGATTTTTTTTTTTTTCTGCTTGTATGTAAGCCTTCGTTGATTTCTCCAGAGGAATCAATAGCCTCTAAGAGAAGAAGGCTCTCGATTACTGACACTATTTAAATAAGGAACACAGGGCATCCTCAGTGAGAATGTTAAACCACTCCACTGTCATAATACAATTACTCCTTCTTTCGCTTGGCGATAGGGACAGGAAGAAGAGTCTCTCACAGAACAAAGATATTCTAAAACAGAACTTGAACTTAAAAAAAAAAAAAACAATAAGGCCTTACAGTAGTCTTATAGGAAGGCCTCTAAAGGTCCCCTGTTCTCTGGAATCCCAGACCCCACCCACTGCCTGTAATGTCCCCTGTTCTGACAATGACACCACATGCCCCTGCAGGTGGTCCTGCCCACCTGAGAACCACTGACATGTACTGCATCTTTAGGGATGGGCGGTTCCTGGGGAGAGTGGCTGGTGAGCACAGGTAACAAGCTCCAGTCACGCCTGGCAGCCTCACTGCCAACCGCTACAGAAAACACACTTGGGTATTATTGATCAACATGTTTGCACCAAGTGGGAGGGAATCAAAATAAACTCCCTCCTTACCACACCCATCTCACTGTTTCGAAGTCCATCCGCACAGAATCACTGTTCGTCCCGTTGCATTTCGTGTGTAACTTATGGTCCCCGTGTTGACCAATTTCCCCAAGAAGAAACAGTAAATAAGCTGCTGTGGAAGATAGCAAAAACAGCAAAAACGAATTAGTATCATCAGTGATCGTTAATATTTATTGGCTGCCTGATATAAGCTAAGCTCCGTCCTAAACACCAGCCATGCATGATGTCGCTTAACTTCCCCCAACGACCCATTTTGCAAATGAGGAAACTGAGGCCAGGAGGGTTAAGTAAGAAACCTGCAGAGGCCATTTGCTGGTAAGACGAGGAACTGGGATTTGCACACGAGTTTGCCGGCCTCCAGCCCTGTGCACCTGGGCCCACCCGTCAGACGGCCCAAGTAGAGGTCACCAGACTGACTGGGTCACACATTCCATTAATAAGTTTTGAACCAGCGTGAAAGGATGACCTATCCAATAAAAGTCAGGTTAATAAACATTTTTTAAATAACAAGACACAGCACCCTGCCTGCTGATTCCGCCTGGAAGCTTGTGAGCCATGACTCAGACAATATATTTGCTGGACAATAATTAAGCTGTTTGGTACTGATTCGAATTCACAAAAAGTTGCAATGCTTCCCGAAACGCTCACTTTAGCAACCTCAGGATGCTCTGAAACACAAATGCCTACAAGAAGCCAGCGAGAGAAGAGGCCCAGGAGTGAAGCTCGTAAAATAAAAGAGGCACGTGATCAAGAAGAGGGGGCTGCAGAGATTAACGCCCCCTGCCCCAGCGCGGGAGAGGGGTGGGTATTCTGTCCGTCACTCCAAGAGAAGACCGAAATCCCCATTTTGACGTGACATCTCCCGATTTTGTAATGCTGGCGATTCTTTCACTGTTTAAAAATAAATAAATAAATCTGCAGGCCAACGAAACCGCTTCTTCGGGCTCCAGCTTGAAAGCCGAGTACCAGGAAATGTTTGTCTCGAGAGTTCCCCTAAGAGTTCCTCAAGTTACCTGACCATCTCATGTGTTCCCCGTGATGAATGCAGAGGCCCAGGGGCGCCAAGGACCTGGGACGGAGCCCAGAACTGCCTAGAACACACCAGGCTCCCAGAGACCTAGGGCTGTGTCACACCCGGCAAGCAAACGCCATCTCAGCCAGTCCCCGGCAGGAATGGGGGCAGCGTGTGCAAGTTCACAAGCGCAGTGAACAGATCTGAAGTCAAAAGACCGTGCCAAGCCACAATCCTGATTAATGCCACATTTTCAAGATGGCTGAACCCACCTTGGTTCAAGATCCACACACACACACACACGAGCGAGTTACCTGGCAATGTCGGCTAACACTTCGGTGGAGTCCACTGGGTTCAGATTTGTGTGTGACATGATTACGCCCGCTAATTTAATATCTCAGCTTGAAATCGGGATGATTACCTCAGGGGAGGGGCTTGAGACGGGAAGGGGACACAAGGGGGCTTCTGAAGGGCAGGAACGTCCTGTTTCTTGATCTCAGTGGTGCTACACAGCTGTGTTGTGCGAATTCATCCAGTTATGTCCTTAAAGAGTACTCTTTGTATATATATTACAAATTACAAGTAAAAGGGATAGCAAGATATATATAAAACTTCAAAAACTAAACTTGTATCAAACTTGCAAAACAGTGACAGATCCACTCCAACTAAGCTGGTCACTCAGTCGAGCCACTTGACCGAGCTGTTCCAGAGAGGGAAAGGCTGCCCGTGACCTTCCTTCTAGCCGCACCAGTCTTCAAGGAAAGAGAATACGCTTCGTGAGCTTTAACTTGTGTGATGGGATGAATTCTTGAAAAGCTGAATGGAAACCACCTCTGGAATCTGAATTATATGTACATGCTTTTTAAAGGGGCCGCAACATTTGGAAGACTATTCAGCACAAGAATAATCTCTTCCAATTTACCTTGCAGTGCTGCTCCCACCATCCCCCCTAGTGCACCCAAGGCAGAGGGCACCCAGCCCGCCAGGCCAGGTCAGGATCACCTTCCTCACTGCGGTTGGCCGCTGGCCTCCTGCTCTCCCCTGGGACTGAAACCTCGCCCTCACATCAGATCACCTCTCCCACTCTGCCGAGATTATCATCAGCACCATCTCACATGAGGTACCCCCTCCTCACCTTCACCCTCACCTCAGCCCATCTCTGTCACCACAGTCCTCTCCCTAGTATCCCTTCATCCCCACTGTCAGGTGCGCCTCGCCCCTCCCCCACTAGCACATCTTCCTCTCCGTGTCACCTGAATCCCAAATGCACCGTCACAGAATGCAGGCTCCACAGAACACCCCCCCTCTTCCCACGTCTCTCTCTCCCCTCTTCAAACACAGGCCTCCTCTCCCCATGACACTGTCTCCTGAACCTGTGGCTGCCCCAGCCACTGTCGCTCCTCCCCCGTTTCCTCCCCAGGGCCTTTCCTGGAAGCAGAGCTGGCCTCCCTTGTCTGTGTTTTCTCCCCGATAGGCCTGCACGCACGAGGCTGGCCCTGGGGACTATTTACGGCCATCTCTGCAGTTCTGCAAACGGCTCCCACATCGACAACGGCACTGGCTCCTGCTATAAAACCCACTTGTTAGATGACAACGCCTGCTTTCTCCACAGAACGACTGACTTAAAATAACTGCAAAGTCTAATAAAGCACCCCAAACTTAACAAGTCATTCCACCAGGATCATTCAGGGACAGCCCGAGTTAATAAAATGCTGATTCGGCGACTACTTCTGCACCAGTGGAAATTCTATACATCAGGATGAACCAAGCACAGGGGGAAAGAACACAATACGAATGAATGCACAATAGCCAGGGCTTAGAAAGGGCTTCCTGAGTTGACGTGAACGCGTCACCTTTACAAACACTGCAGAAGACAACTGCTGGCTGCGTTCTAATCACAGCGTCTGGCTCCAAGGCGTAAGTAACAGGCATCGAGAGAACAGTGTCTGGAATCGGACAAACGGCGTTTGAGTCTCTGTTATGCTGGGTTAATCAATCCTGTCCTCTGTATTTCTGACTGTAAAGCTAAGGACAGAAACCGTGCCTGAGATAACGCGTGAGAAGGGCTAACCTCAGCTGCGTAGCAGAATCACCTAGAGCACTGTATAGACAGACTACTGACGCCTGGAGTCTGCTCCCACAGACTTTAAGTTCATCCCTCCGGGCATGGGCTGGCACAGCAAAACTCCCCAGGTGATTCTAATACCCACAAGGTCAAGAGCCACCGAACTCACATGGCCAGCTTTCGAAACATGCCCATGATTAGCAGAATTATTAACAACATGGCCCAGAAAGGTAACCCGTTCAGGGTTCTAGGTCTAACCAAGATTAGGCACATAAAAGAAATCAGGCTAAGAGACGTGAGAGTTTTCATAACCAGGAAGCTAAAGCAGAAATAGGTTTGAGGGCAAATAAAAACAAACATGCTTTCTTGTTCCCGCGCTCCTCGGCTAATTAAACCAGGAAAATGTCGTTCCCGCGTGTGTAAATGAAGGCTCTGTGTATCAAGTGCTGTTCGTGAAGGTCACTTGCAGTTAGTTAAGGAGAAACTGCCAATTGTGGATGTGAATTCCCAGGGCCTGAAACTCTAACCAGCTGCTACAATCATCACCTATCGGGCCACTTTTGCAAAATATTTACACTCTCATCTAAAAATGTATGTTTCACCCACTGAAATTTGCACTTGGCATTAGAGACACTACCTCTTGCTTTTTTTCACTGCCGTTTGTGATAATCTCGAGATGCTTGGATCCTAAGGAGGTGTACTAGAAGGTTCTATGATGTAAGGCCTTTAAAACAGGGTCCTCCTTTCTACATGAAACACAAGCCCACCAAAAAAAAAAAAAAAAGCTGAAAAATCTGTAGCGAAAAACAAAACTACGAAAGAAACATGAGTGAAATAAAATGAGGAACGTTGCCTCAGAAAAAAAAAAAAAAAAGTGCTAAATTCAAAGAGGAAAGTTAAGTGATTCACAGTCCCAGGAAGAGAATCATCAGCAGAATTGGGAATTTCTATGACATGAAATTTTACGGCCATTTCCTGTGATGTTTATAAACTTTCTTGTCTACTTTCCGCATAACATGAATACACAAACAATGAAACAATATTGTCTAAACAAGCACTTATTTGACAACCATCGTGATTCATCTATTCAAAGACTTTCACATTCTAACATATTTGAACTTGGGATGCGTTTACAAGCAACGGGTCTGTCGTGGTTTAAGTGACATTGTTGTGTTCTTTATGACTTTCCTCAGAAGTTAAGTTGTCCATCACACTGTCGATGGCATCTTAGCTCCGGTGAAATGTTATATTACTAATCAGCAGTACTATTTCTATTGCAAGGCTTTATTCTGGCAAGCTGCTAATAATCTAAATAGGGAGACAGGATGTATACATAAAAACTTAGATTAACAACAATAAAAATTAGCTCCTCATAAGAGCAAAGGAGTGCAGCAGACAGACACTGCTAAAAGAACGTGAAGCAAAGAGCACTCACGCAATTTAATTCAATCACGGCAGAGGCATGGAGCGTTCGAGCCACGGTGCCTGAGAAGCTGATGGTGACACAGAGAGTGACAGGAGAGACCTCCCGCATCCCTGACCCCTGATAGTACAGCCAGGACTCAGATTGTCTCCGCACGTGGCCCATCCACTGAAGTGCCCTCAGGCGGCTCTGCCATCTCTTCATTCAAACACTGACAAGCTCCTACTATGCGCCAGAGACGGCACTAGGCTTCTGGGATCTCTGACCCCAATGTACTCACAGTATAATAGTAATAACACAATTAAAAATAAGTCACTGTAAGCATCTCGGTGCAAGGTGAGGAGATGAAGTGGTGGCGATGGCTGCACAACTATGTGAATCTACTTAATACCACTGAACACTTAAATGGTTAAAGGGTAAATCCTATGTTATGTATTATTAACCACATAACCAACCAACCAATCACGAACACAGTGGGGACAGTCAGATACAGTGGTGGCACAAAGGAGGGTCAAGGAAGAGGCACTTCAAGGAAAGACAGCTTGAGCTGAGTGACAATCAGCAGAGGGGACGCCCCAGAAGCGCCCTGTGTCTCCAGCTCTCGTCCTCTCACCCCCAGATCATAGCATCAGTTCCCCCAGGAAATAAGTGCTGGTCTGTTCACATCCTCAGGGTGGCCAAGGTTCCCAAGGTCCAAAGCCCTGACTCCAGAGCTCTGGGGATCCTCGAAGGTGCTGCGTTGTGACTCCTTCAAGGGTAAACACCTGCTCACAGTGAGACGAAACAACATAACCAGACAACAGGCTGGCAAAACAACGGGCCCAGCCAGCCACTGTCTTTCTGGAAAACTGCTGAACCATACAAACTATAAATCTATTCCCAAAAGCCTACCACAGAAGGCATATTTTGGAATACTTATTCTGGAACATATTCTGGTTCACACACCCAGTGATTTTTTTTTTCTTTTTAAAGTCTTTTGACCCAGCTGTTCTCCTTCTATAAACCCATTCTAAAGGAAATAACCAGAAGCTCAAAGATCTACATACAACATAAAAGAGGGTCATTATAGCACTGTATACAGCAAGAATGAGTACCAATAGAGATGCCAAGCAATTCAATGGCATGAAAAATTCTACTCTACAATCTACAAAGGAATACCATGCATCCATCAAAACAAATATGTTAAAGAATATTATAGCATGGAAAATGTTTGCAAGAAACTGAAAATTCCAAGATGCAAAATTATACAGACAGTCTGATCCCATTTTATGAAAAAGTCTGTTATATATACGTGTGTGTACATTTTTTAAAGACTAGCAAGATACACACTGAACTGTTAACAAAATAATTAGTGTTAGATAGAAATAAAGATGTTTATTTTCTTCTAAACATATTTCCGTGTTTTCCAAAGTACCTATAAATGAGTCCTGTTTATCATCAGAGACAAATAAACGTTTCTTACTCCAACAGAGAAGATCAACATGCAGGGAACTCACATGATTAGTACTGAGTTTTAAATGGCAGCTAATACCTGCAGGGGTTTAAGTTAAGAAAATGTGGTTTTGAGGTTCGACTATGTGGAGGCAACTGATTAAGGATTCAAAAAAGAGGAGGATGTGAAAAGGAGTTCTGAGTTACGATTCAGGTAAAGGGCAGTGAAAGATGAAAGGGAGTTCAGCTTTATGCAGCGGCTTACAAGTCCAGGGCACTGAACTCATGGAGTCATTATTTACGCTGGTTCGTCCTTTCATTCATTCACTCATAGAATCATTCTTTCTTTCAATGATCCATTTAAGGACTCAGATGTTCCCTGAAGGCCAGGCATGGTGCTAGGTGCAGAGGATACAAGTGAAATACGCACCATCTCTACCCTGGAGAAGCTTCCGACCTAGATAGAAACAATTATGGCACAGAGGGGTCAGTGCTATAATAGGGATGCATGTAGACAAAAGGCACCTAAACCATACTGAGATTTCTGGAAGGCTTCCTGGAGGAGATGATGTCCAGGCTGAAATCTGAGGGAGGAGTGGGAACCGGACAAATGAGAAAGGGTATTCCGAGCTGAAGGCGTAGCACAGGAACAGCATATTGAAAGGCACAGAGGAATAAAAGAACTCAACATGGTTGCCCTTTTAGGGAATGACTATGTGGCCAGGGCAATGGGGTGGGGAAGAGGAAGGAAATGAGGCAGAAAGCGGGGGGAGAGGAAGCAGGAGCTGTTCCACTGATACAGGCAGATCAAGGAAAATGAAGACGGAACCAGGGACACTGCCATCTGTGGCATCACACTGCCCTTCTGATCAAATGAACCCAGTGAAACACAGACAAGGAACAGTGCCCAAAGGCCTATGAAAAGAACACAGGCAGACACCCAGAGTCGAATTATAAATCTCAGGCAGCTACTTTGGTGAAGCATGTAACTCTGGACCCAATTCACATCCCAGAGCACTCCTGTCCCTCCTTATTTCTATCGTCCCTTCTATCTTCTCTCCTTAATTTACTCTCTACAATGCAGCCTCCCTTTCTTTGCTCATTTTCTCTCCAAGCACCCATGCACTTTGCCATGGGCATGGACTCATGAGTTTGTCTGTCTTTCTGCATGTATTTCCACGTATACATCTATACGTGCACCTGTGTGTATGCTATTACGTACGATGCTTCTTGATGTACTTTTGTATTTGTCTGTGAAAATGTCTACTAACATACATTTCTGGCTTTCCCCATCTTTGTTTGCACGAGCATATCCTCTAGATCTGTGTATGCTTATCTGTGGTTATATGCGCTTGTGTGTGTACAGGCAAAAAAGTGTGCTGTGCTTTAAGTGGGCATGTGACTCACGCACGCAGGCCAGGGGAGTGGGCATCGGAGGTTTCAGCCTCTGATGCCCACTCCCCTAGTCCTGTTTTGGAGAACACGCCCCCCATCACAGTGCATGACCTATGCACATCTGTCAGCCAAGATACCCACTCTCCCCTGGCCATGGAGTGGGCACCTATCCCAAGTCCCACGCTCTGTCTCCAGAATTCGAATCTTGGCAGAATAAAAACAAAGACTGAAATTCATCTTCTGTCTACACCCTGAAGGAACAGTCTGCAGCTCCTACAGCCTGCGCCCTGAAGATGCTGGCCCCGGAGGACCTTGGCAGGGACGCGGAAGGAGAAACTGACACATGTATGAATATTTATGTAACTTCCCAGCTGCAAAGTTCCATGAGTCAGGAACTATTCTACAACCTGTCACACACCTCCCACGATGACAGCTTGGCCAGGAATTGTCTTTAAAACTGCATCTCTCTTTATGGCTGCTCCACTGTTCCATATCAGCTACTCTTCTTCTCCCGGGTCCAGACAGGACTGGCTTCTGCCTAGCAAACCCTAACTACCGTGGACCGCAGACGCTCCTGGATCCCTCAGCAATGATCCATTATGTCCACACGATGCGCTGTGGCTCAGACACTGCTCCTACCCAGGTGGCATACAAGTGATACTATTAGAGAAACGCAGATTTGTTTTTGTGCTATGCCCAAAAGTTCTAGCGCATGATTATTTAAACTATCTTAATAGTATTAAGAAAACCTGGTGTATATTCATTCTTTCCCTCTTGGCAATTAATGTGCCATCAAAACTAAAAGACTACCACAATTAGAACCACAAACAGCTCGTTCACTCATTCATCAACTAGCATTTACTCATTCACTCATTCATCTGCTAGCACTGCTCCTACCCAGGTGGCATACAAGTGATACTATTAGAGAAACGCAGATTTGTTTTTGCGCTATGCCCAAAAGTTCTAGTGCATAATTATTTAAACTATCTTAATAGCATTATGAAAACCTGGTGTATATTAATTCTTTCCCTCTCAGCAATTAATGTGCCATTAAAACTAAAAGACTACCACAATTAGAACCACAAACAGCTCGTTCACTCATTCATCAACTAGCATTTACTCATTCACTCATTCATCTGCTAGCACAAGACACTGCGCTGGGGACTGGAATAAAAGGGGGACTCTAACAGGGTCCCCCACTGTGGGAAAAGGGGAAGAGGAGTTTACGATGCAGGAGCCCCACTTCACAGGGCAAAAGGTCTTCCTTTCTCATGAATAAGCCTTCATTGAGAACCCAGATTTTATAAATGGAGAAGGTGTCATCACCATTAGATCATTTTTTAACCCTGATGTTGGTTATCGATTACTTTATCATGAAATACACATCTTGAAAGTGTGCTTGCAAAATAAAATTTAAAGTTAGAGACATTTTTTTTCTTTACTAGAGGATCCATTAACAAATCTCTTTATACCATTATGTAAATTTTGCTATCGAAAAGTTGTAACCTGGTAAATTCCTAAGAGCCGAACGAATGGGTTAAGTGGTGCGAGGCCGGCCTCACTTGTGAGGATCACAGAAGAAATGTTTAGAGAGAACTGTGCCTCTGAGTCAGATACGACCCTTCTTTAAACACTGGCCTCAGGGACTAACAGTTTTCAACCCCGAATGTCATGCCGTGTTGCTTCAGGTCAGATCTCAGAACCACGGGGCACAGACAGAGACGACGGCTGGTCTCCTGACATGGATAAGATCTGGTCTGGTAGCGGCTTTAGCTGACACCGCAAACGTTAATCCGAGATAGGGAAATCAAAGCGGGAATTAGAGGGACGTCCCGACTTCAATCGGCCGAAGGCTGTTTGGGCCACTGGGGTCCAGGAGAAACAGAATTCAGCCCCTGGAGTTCTGTAGCTAAGGAAAAAGTGCAAATGGTGTGTAAAAATACACACTAAAATGTTCCCAATAGCGACAAAGGGCTGAACCTTCCAGACGTCCCAGGCTGGAGCCCAAGCGGCAGGGGCAGGCACCTCCGAGAATGTGTCTTGAATCGTCTGTGTGGAATGTGCTTTTCTCAAGAAATGCTTCCTAACGCACTCTGCGTAGAACTAGAAAGCCACATGGCAGTGCCTTGGATTCTCCAGAGATCAACTACTATGAAGATACACTCCTGTGACTCAAAGTCCCCAAGAACGTAAGTGATAAGCATGCTGGGAAACACTAGGATCACTGGAGACCCCACACAATGGGGCGATTAAGAGATGAACGAGACACAAAATGCAACGTTTGCCTCCACACCCTCACAGCCTCTCCCTGTGCGGTTCTGTGGACACACGGGCCCCTTGAAGGCCATCGTCATAGCCTGAAGAGCAGAAGCCATCCTCCCCTCACTTTGATCTGGGTGACACTCAATGCCCACATCCCTTATCCCACCAAAAAGAGCATTGTCTCCTCTGGGGACACGGTGTGGATAGAACCCCATTCTCAGTGGTCCTAAAGGCAGTGTCAAGACTTGACATTTGGTACAGGTAGGGTCCCTTGAATAGGCTCCCATGTCTCAAACATGGACCACTCTAACACCAATTAAAGGTCAAAACACATGTGAGGAGGGTTTGGTGTCTTCTTCTCAAATCTGTGTTGGAAATGCTGCTTTTGGGGAGCTACCTACCAGAGAAATCTTGCAAGACTGACGTAATCACAGGAGCTGGACAGGAAACAGACTAGGCTTGGATTACAGGATGAAATTGCTGCTCTGGGGTCAGCCCCATGAGAGGCCTTCGCTACCTGACAGGCCCTGCTGCAAAAAACCCATAAGACCGAGGGAGGGAGGTGCCGAACACAAGCAGTCCTCGCCAACACGGGCCCTCGGCCGCTCAACGAGCCCCTTACGGCTTCCACTCCACTGCTCCAATCCAGACATGGGATGATAAACCACGTTTTCCATGGAGCCCAACCTATCCCGCCCATTGCACTTAAGTGATGACCATAGGACCTTGAAAAAGAAGTGATCAGAGGTCAACTTCCTCAACATCATCCTCTTCTCACGCCTCATCCCTCACCTATACCCACCCGCACCCGCACCCACACCCACCACTCTCCTGCCCACTGTCCCAGTGGAAGAGGCACCATTCTTCCTGTCTAAGAATGTCCTGGAGTTTGAGTGGCCCCTCTCCCTGTTACTAGCTGTGTGGCCTAAAGTGAGTTACTTCATCACAACTTGTGTATCAGTTTTCTCATCGGTGACATGGAGTTAATAACTGTATCTGATACAGTTGTTGTCAGGTTAAATAAATTGGTACAATACATGCTGAGTGCCTGAAACAGGGGTCCCCAAACCCCTGGGCCGGGGTCCGGGGCCTGTTAGGAAGTCAGCCACACGGCAGGAGGTGGGCGGCGAGTGAGAGAGTGAAGTTTCATCTGTGTCTGCAGCCGCTCCCCAGCGCCAGCATCACCGCCTCAGCTCCACCTCAGAGCATCAGGCATTAGGTCCTCACAGGAGCACCAGTCCCTGGTGCCACAAAGGCTGAGGACCCTTGGCCTAGAAGAATGCCTGGCATATCATAAGTGCACATTCGGTGTCACTTAGCTATTACAACGCCTACTGTCACCATTTACGCCTGACCCCTCTGAGAACTTGCTCCAGGAATGGTGACCTTTCTCTTACTATCTTCAATCGCTGTGTGCTTGTGGTAGACTCTCTCCAGAGGTGACCACCATCGATTCATAGGCACATGCTATTCCATCTGTGGGTGGCTCCTATTCCCTCCCACTCCCTGCATCTGGGCTGGACCTGTGGGCTGCTCTGAGCAGCAGAATGCAGCGAAGCCAACATTCTGGTTGCTTCTTTGGGGGACTTTCAGGCCTGGGATCTTAAGAGAACTGCAGCTCTGCTTCAAACCTCCTGGAAGCCGGCAGCCAAATGTGAAGTCCTCCTACACCAAGACCACTCTGTTCTGAGGAAGCCCAAGACAGCCACAAGGGAGGGGAGAGGGCGGATGAGTAGAAGAGATACCCAAGGTGCCAGACACAGGAGTGAAACCCTCCTGGACCTTCCAGCCCAGTCCCGGCACCAACCACGTGCAGCCAAGTGAGTGACCTCAATCGAGGTCACATTGAGCATAAGAATCTCCCCATCTGAGCCCTGTCCAAATACCTACCTCCCAGAGTCATGAAAAATACCATTATTGTTTTAAGCTGTTCAGCTCGGGGCTGATTTATTATACTGCCATAGATAACTGAAATGAAACTCCCTTCGCACTCAAAGAATGTTCCATCTTACAGCCCATCCTATAACAAAGTCTCCCACACAGTCCCCTGATCCTGTACCTACCCCCAGTTCCTGCCTCCTTTGTGTCTCCACTGCAATCCTCTGTTATAGCACTTAGCACGCTGTTGGGTAGTTACTTATGCATAAGACTCTCTCTCCTCCTGGAGGTCCTTGAGGGCTGCGAATGACGGCTGTATGTATCTCAGTATGCCAACATTGAGTGTGGTGCTCAGCACACAGCAGTGAGCTGAGCCATGCACGCATGCATGCATGCGTGCATGAATGAGACCGCCATACAACTGCTCTACCTGCACAAATGTATTCTGGCACTGGAAAACCCAAAACAAAGATGTAAGAAGAAAAAGTTCCAGACAAAATTCAGAAGGTGCAGCTACAAGATAAAAGGCAAGATCGGCGTGGTGGAGTCAGAAGCCACCAGTTGAAATCCACGGAGATTTGGGGGCTGTTTCTGCAGCACGACTATTTAATTCTGACTGACCAAATACATATTCTGCAATATACGATGTTTTCCTCTCATGGGGAGCTGAAGCCTGAATTGGAAGAGGGAGAAAAACTTGAAGGTTCTGAATGAATAAAGTCAATATAAACTGTGATTTAAACAAAACAAAACAAAACAGTATCAGGCCTAAGATTCCAGACATTATATAAGGTTAAACTTTAACACCAGATCCAGGCAAGAACTCAAGCGATTAGTACTGTGTTTTATGAAGAACGAAAATCACTCGAGGGGAACATAAAACAGCTTGGTGTACACTGGTCGGGTTTTGAACAAGTTATTTTGAGTCGTCGACGCCCATCAGAATTTCCAAGTTAATAAGAAATGGATTCTATCAACATGACCGGAGTCCTTACACGGAGGGGAAGTGTGGACACAGGGAAGGAACACGGTGTGAAGACACAGGGAGAGGACGGCCATCGATTAAACAAAGAGGCCTCGGGAGAAGCCAACCCTGCCCGCCCCTTACCCCCGACTTCTAGCCCCCAGGACTTTGAAAAAAAAAATGTCTCATTTAAGAAAAAAAAAAAAAAAGGAAATTGATTTGAAACTAATGGCACACACCAATTTATTAGCAATGAAAATGTATTACAACCACACACTTTGCTGTCAGAAAAAAAACACAGGAAAATAAGAGAGTCAAAACAAAGTCAAAATATTATCAAAACCACAAGGATATGACCCAGGCCTTGATAAGAGAGAACACTGAGTAAAACTTGGTATTAAGAAAAATATTATCTTAATAATAGACATATTATCTTCTGTGCTAGAGGATATGGAATATAGGTTCATATGAAATCTTTTTAAGGGTATTAGGGTAACATTGGTTAATACAATCATAATATGAATTTTCACTTTCTAAAATTCTTTATTTAAAAATTTTTTAATTTTTACTCAGCTGAAACAAAATGGCACCTCCCCACAATACGTTAGCTTTCCAAAGCCTAATTCCTTCACGTCTTGACTGATATTTGGTGAGCACCTTCCATGCGCCTGGCCCTGGGCGTGCTTTCAGGGTCAGGGCTTCTGACCCTGGTGTCACCTGGCTGGTGACTTCCTCTGCTGGGAACACTGTGTCCCCCACAGGTGGAGGGCTGGGGGGGCCGCAGATGGCTCCCACAGCTCTCCATCCACAGAGTTCCCTCTAGCAAACAAGCAGAGCCCATGGGCGGGCATTTCCACGAGAGAGACCAGAGAATCATTCTCTAACATGCACTCAGAGCACAGGAAACCCCCACCGCCCGGATTACAAGGACGCCTACCAGGTGTAGGACCTCAAGCAAGTTAGTGAATCTCTCCGATCTTCATTTTCCTCATCTGTCAAGTTGGGGTAACAGCAGTGCCCCCCTGGTAGAGGTTGTATAGCTTCAACAAGACACCCTGTACCAGCTCGTGGGCACATGGGGAGCACGCTGTAGCCGCTGGATAATTATTCCCAGGAGGGGCTGAGAGTTCGGGAGAGAACCAGAGAAAGCAATGCAAAGGGAGCCTCCGTGCCAATTAACGATCAAAGAAATGCAACTTTAGAGGAAGTATTTTTTTTTTTTTTTTACCTATGAGTTTGGCAAAGATAAAAGATCGGTAACAGCCCGTATTACGGAGGGCAGAAGCAAAACTGGCACTCTGATTCATTGCTCGAGAGAATGTCGATTGCTTCAAACTTTCTAGAGAGCCATTTGGCAATACAGATCACAATGGAATATAAATCCTGCCTAGTCCAGAGATTCTATTTCTGGGCATTTCTCCTAAGGAAATAATTAGAAAAGTGTGTAAAGATGCACAGAGATGCTCACAGCCATGTTTTGTTTTGTTTTGTTTTTTATCACAGCAAAAGTTGAAAGCAACATAGTTTTCTCTCTCAACAGGGAAGTGGTATAAAGTGTAGAACAGCTGTGGCATCCAGGGAAACAATGTTACAGACAGACCCGCATCTCCTGGCAACGTGAAGACTCTATGACAAAGCGCAGAGGGGGGAAAAAAGCAAGTCAGCAAACGGGTAGAATAAGATACCATGGCTTTGTGTGTGCGTGTGCGTGTGTGTGTGCTCGTACGTGTGGGGGAAGGCCTGAAAAGGAGGGCCACCGAAATGTGACTGGTGGGATTTGGGGTGGTCTCCACTTTCTAACATAACTTTCTGAACTCATTTAATGTTACATTTGAAACCCCGTCACATCTGCTCTAAACCCTCTGACTGCCCCCCCCTACATGGAGCAATACCCAAATCCTTCTGCTGGCCTACATGCGCCCCCGCCAGCACCCAGCTCTTCTCACACCCGGGGTCCTGCTGTCCCCACCCCCCACCCACCCTCCCCTCTCCGCTCTTGGTGCACTGGCCCCCTGCCAATCCCCCAACACCAAGCAGACTCCCTCCTTTACGCTGGTGGCTGGTGACTTCCTCTGCTGGGAACACTGTGTCCCCCACCCCAAACGCCATCTTGGCGTGCCCCCTTGGCCTCCTTCGAACCTTAGACTAAATGTCACTGTTGTGGGTTGAACCCTATCTCCCCAAGACTCGTACGTTGAAATCCTAGCCCCCAGAACCTCAGGCTGTGACCTTCTTTGTGAACAGAGTCACTGAAGATGTCGTCGGTTAAGATGAGGTCACACTGGAGCAGGGTGGACGCCTGCTGCTATCTGACTCTCCTTATAGAAAGGGTCGATTGGAACACAGACGTGCACACGTGAAGACTGCCACTCTGCTCCCACAAGCCAAGGACTGCCTGCCCGCTGCCAGGAGAGAGGCCTGGAATAGATCCTTCAGAGGGAGCACGGCCACCCACACCCCCCCAACCTTGATCAGAGACTTCCAGGCTCCAGAACTATGCGACAATAAACTTCCGTCATGTAAGCCATTCGGTTTGTGGCACGTGGTGATGGCGGCCCCAGCAAACCGAGGAAGCCGCCTGCCTTGTCGATGAGGCCTCCCCAACTGCCCCGATTACAACTTCTCTTTCTTGCGCCTGGCCCTTTGTCCGTTCCACGTCTTCGTGGCACTCGTCCTCTAGAAAAACACACCACGTCGTGAACGTCACCCCCCCCCCGACCTGTACCCAGGGCCCAGCACAGAGCCTGCGAAGAGCAGGCATTCCTGAGAGATGTGCTGGACAAATGAGCAAACCGCACGGAACGAGACAGATAAATTCCGCCCTGGTGGCGTTTCCTGTCTAGTAGAGAAAGACAGAGAACAGACAGGCATGCGTTAAGATGGTGATGGGGGAGCCACGCAGGAAAAACAGCACGGGGTCGGGAGCAAGGAATGACGGAGGAGGTGGCTGTGTTCTAAAAGGCCGCCCTGAGCATGTGAGGTTGGAGCAGAGACCTGAAGCAAGAGGCCTAGTAAATCGTGTAGATCGTATCTGAGATACGGCTGTTCCCCAGGCAAAGGGAACAGTAAGTACAAACTACTGCAATGAACACATATCATCTTTATAATCAGAAAAAAAAAAAAAAAAAAAAAAACAATGAATAAAGCTAGGATAATCCTGAAAATGCAGAAAGATATTTAAAAGCCCAATTGCAAGGGCTAGGAAGAAATAATCTGATTTTTTAAAAATTCCTGAGACTCTACTCAGCCTCTGTTCAGGTCCAGGTTGAAAATTCCAGCCTCTTCCTTGAGCTCCCTTCCCCCAGCCCCATCCCCCATCAGACGGCTGCCCAGGAGACGAACACTCAGCAACGCAAGGATGGGGAGAGGTGAGCCTGGAGGGGTGACGCAGCCCTCAGGCAGAGGCCTAGACATCCTTCCTGGTGCGGAGTGACTCTGTCCCAGCCACCAGCCACCGACTAGCAACCCACCGCTGCCACCACCCAGATCTGCCTTGTGCCTTTCATCCCAGCCTGTCACCCGCCTCAGCCCGCCTGTTCCTGCCTTCCCTGCCCCCCAGACTCCCGTGACTCCTGTGACTCCCAGATCGGACGAAGGTCCACTCCTGCTACCCAGCCAGCGAGCTCCCATTCGGCCTCACTTGGGTTTTTTAACTATAGTAAAGAATAACACAGAATCTACCACGTTCGCCATTTCTAAGGTCACGGCTAAGCAGCGTTAAATTTATTCACATTGTTGTGCAACCAACTCTTCTCACCTTGCGAAACTGAAACTCTTTATCCATTACACACAACCCCCCCCCCCCGCCCCGTTCCCTCCTCCCCTCGGCGTTCGGGGACTGTCATTCGGCTTTCCTTCTGCATGACTCTGACGACTCTAGGTACCTCGGAGAAGTGGGGGCACACAATGTGTGTCGTCTGTGGCTTATTTCACTTAGCATAATGCCAAGGTTCCTCCATGTTGTAGCCTGTGTCAGAATTTCCCTCTTTTCTAAGAAGGGATAACAATTTCATTGTCTGTACAGACCACGTTCTGTTCATCCACGCGTCTGTTGATGGATGCTTGGGTGGCTTCCACCTCCACCTCAGTTGTGACACCTGTTTGCGCCAACCGTCTCCAGGTGCTTTTGTAATCAATCCCTGGCAGTCACCGGCCCTAATGCCTGCTGAGACCAGTGCGGGGAAACCAGGGACCGAGAATGGCCTCCAAACACGCTCTGGCCCCGAGAAGGAACACGCAGCAGGAGCGGTTACCGGCACGTCCAGCCAGACGCCAGCTCGGTTCTGAACCCACTGCTGCTCCTCCCCTCAGCTCTCCCCATCAACTCAAAATCTGGGCTGAATTTTTCTCCCCGCTGACTAGATAACAACTAGAAATCTCTGAAATGCATCCAACCTCAGTGAGACACTGCCTCAGGCCAGAGCTTCTCAAACACTAGTGTGCCTACAAATCACCGGGAGATGCTCTTAAAAGGAAGATTCAGTGCATCTGGGATGGGACCGAGAGCTGGCCTTTCTAACCAGCGGCCAGGAGACGCTGATGCTGCTGGTCCATGGACGTCCCACCTGTTCACACCTGTCTCCTGGGCTTTGCCCAAGTTCCCCTAGAAGCTGGCTTCAGACAACAGTTTGTTTTGGATGTTTGAAGCTTCCCCATTTGAAAGCTCCCCAGCGGTATTTACCCAGTGTTTGAAAGCAGCCCTGCAGGCTGTCTGGCTCCACAGTTAATCCCAGCACCCAAAACACTGGTGAGGGACGGTTCCTCCCACAGGCCCAAACGGGAGACAAGAGAACAGAGAGAGACGCAGAGTTTCCACACGTCTCCACAGGGCTGTGAGCTACCTGCCCCACACCAGGAGCCATGAGCCTCCAAAGCCCCTGACCTCCTGCCAAGACACGCCCACCGACAACCAGAACCACCGTCACCTGCCCGTTTTCCGCCAAGGCTCTACCTAAGTCACCCGGGCTGACAGAGGGGCAAGACAAGAGTGACCCCCCCGCCTTCCAACCCCAGCAGGGCCTCGCCACTGCTGGGCAATGCGTTCACTCGCCTCTTCTAGTGTATCTTCTCAAGCTCCCAGGCCCACCTCCCCTCAAAGGAGGGTCCCGTGTACCACTCCCCACAAATAGTCCCCTGCCCCTTGACGCGCCTGACTCCAGGTCTAGCCTCCCAGCTCTCCTTCCGTCTTGGTTCTCCCTAAAGTAAATCCCTCCACCCATGCCTGGATCCCGGCCCCCTCCAAACACCTGAGAGGCTTTACCCCTGCTCTCACTGCCTCCCCTCCGGCACTGTGTCCCCTCCAACCCCACCCCATGCTGGTCTACTCCAGAGTCGTCTGGGCTGATGTGGCCCCAGCAATCCAACACCACTGCTTGGTACAGGAGGCATTACCTCTTAGCCCAAGGCTCCTCAGACTCCGAGTGTGTGTGCAAAATCGACCGAGGACCCTGTGAAAAGGCCGATTCTGATCCAGAAGGTCTGGGTCGGGGCCTGAGACTCTGCGTTTCTAACAAGCTCCCAGATGGTGATGCTGCTGCAGGTGTGTGGACCACACTTTCAACAGCAAGGTTAGATGCTCAACCATGAAGAGAAGTAATGTCTGCAGCTATACGCCATAGATAGCACAAGCACACCTAAAGCATTACCAAGGAATAACTGAATGCAATAGAAAGAGTGAGCTGCCTTCAGCAGGCCACTGGGCTAGATAGACCATCCACAGGCCAGTGAGATGGCGACACTCAACATTCACCAGAGAGGACGGTCACCGTCTACAACAAGGGCATTCCAAGGCAGCCAACATGTGGACGCAAAACGTAAGAGCTAAAAGGAAGTAACCTCAGTGATGCCCCGTCTCACACTGACGAGGAAATCCAAGACGAAGTCCCTTGTCCACAGTCACAAAGCCCGTCGGCAGCAGCCACGAGCTCCCCTGGGTTTGCAAGCTCACAGCTTCAAGTGCTTTCCAACCCGTCATGCAGCCGAGGCATGTGCAAGAGAAATCACGAAATCCTGTCGCTGGGAGCTGGGAGCTGCCAATGAAAGGTGGGTGGTCACAACTTGGCAACAAATTAGATCGGTGTCGAACAGCATCTCCTATCTGGGAAAATCAACCTAGTGTGATTATAATTACAGTAATTAGCTGCCTCTGGCACCCAGGGCACTGAGAGAAAACCTGGGGCTCCCGTGTCCCCGGTGACTGTTAACAACACCCTGGCTTGCTTGTTTTCAGGATTAAGTGAAGCATTTCCTGACAAAAGCTGAGGCTGCTGTTCCCAAGGGGCCAGGAGTAAGAATTTAAAACAAAGTCTTCTATGTCCTTTGACTCCCAACCCGAAGCAAACCAAGCAAACAAGATATAACAGCAACAAAGAAAAAGGAAACGGTTTCAATGTTACAATCTTAAATCAACTGTTCTAACCGGTGGAAAGACAATTGCAAGATATTAAGTGGTTACCCCTGAAATGCTAGTCCATTTTCAGTACTTGGATTTACAGTATCGGGATCGGTGGTTCCAGACTTTAAAGTGCCGGAAACTCTGCTGTGAACTTAAAAATGAACATTTCCAGGCACCCCTCACCAAAAAATTTGAATGTGGTTCAAAGATGAGCTCCAGAAATCCTAACTGTTAACAAGCAGGTCCACACCCCCAAGCTGTTGACGCAAGAAGTGGAGGGATCACACTTTCGAAACATTTATCTAAGTCCTTGTTTATAGAATACTAAACCACTCAAAAAGTATAACAAATGTTCACCTCAAAAGGGCTACGAACACGATAAAAATTTAACCCGCCACAAGCATAAGGGCAATGAAAAAAATTACAAAGAGGAAAAAAAATGGCAGATTTTGCTCATCGAGATAATCAAGAAACTTCTGAATTTCAAAATGATAGAAAGTTTAAAAGGAAATCCACTGGAAGAGGAAAATGCAACACATAGGAGAAAAAAAATGGTTGCTCTCCGTCATACGTAAAGACTTAACTATGCATACCACAGAGCAAACACAGAAAATTCACAGAATACAAAGACAAAACAAAAAATAGCCAAAGCAAAAAGTATGACTGCTTTATAGAAAAAGTCGATTCATTCTACATCCTTTTACTGAGCACCTATTAGGCACCCAGCACATGGAAGAAAACTTGCAAAGATCCAGCCTCATGGGCCTCAGATTGTGATTACATTCTAATTTCCCTTCTAGAAATGTAGATGTTAAAAAAAAAAAATCACACACAGAGGAAAAACAGACAAAGCCTTACCTACATAGCTATTCATCACAGCATTATTTATAAGAGCCCAAAAAAGCTGGAAATAATTAAGTAAATTATTAGGATGGAAATTGTGTTTTCAAACCATATTTAATAAAGAGCGAAATGCTTAAATTAAATATTGAATGAAAAAAGTGGTAAATATAATTATGCATATAATTTTCATTTCTTTAATGTTAGTTACCAAAGAAAAGAAAACCATTTATGGCGTTATCTGTGGGTTGTGGGATCATGGGTACCTGTTTTCTATACCTTCCGGTAATTTCCAAATCCTCTGCAAAGTTATCAGCTTCATAACAACTATTATTTTGAGAAAGACTTAACCCTCAATGACATGAATAGGCACAATTCTTCCTTTTTTATCTTGTGGATGTAGGATCTGCTAAAAGCACAACTTCGAAAGCAAGTCCAAAGTATCACGGACTGTTTTCCACAAGAGTGAACGGACGATACCAAACTTACGTTTAAGCAAAAAGAGGCACGTTCGAAATGCTGAATGAAATGGGCAAGAAATCGATAAAACGTAGAAATTTAAACCAAGACGCTAATGAGGGGCTACAAACGCAAGGTGGACTCCATTGAACAAAAGTTATCCAGGAAAAAGGAAGGGACCTCCGAAAGGAGGTGGTTTTCGGACACCCGCAGAGGGACCGGGGCCTGACCTAGGACATCCAAAAACGTGGTTAAGACGCTCCGGTGACTCTGGAGACTGACACCGCTTCCTCTCCAGAACTGGAACCAAAGCCTCCCCCAGCCTGACGCGGACGATGAAAACACACGTCTCAGGACGGGCAGCCCGAGGGTCCTAGTGGCCCAGACAGGAAACCACGGCCAAACGACAAATGCAACCACGTCCCACCACTCACCGTGCGTTAGGAAGCCACCCGCCACCAACATCACTCACTGCTCGTGGCCTCCAAGAAGTGGACTGGGGCATCACTGAGAGGTCTTCCTGGCCCGCTGTCACTCACCGCCTTTCCTGCCTGTGACCAGTCCGTGCAGGGCTCAGAGCTTATATGCTGCTCTGCGTTTCTAATTAGATCCTTGAGGACAGGTGTGTGCGTGTCCACCACGTCCCCGTTCCACAGCCCAGAGGAGCCCAACAGACCAATTAGTGAAAGGCTGAAGTCTCTGTTTTCGTGATGTCAGCTCTAGAGTGGAAATATGACTAATTTCATGTCTCTTGGCAATTACAGGCCGAGATCCTGCAGGGTCTGTTCCAGACCACCTTAACAAAGCGAGTGTCCTGATAAAGAGCCATGACCTTGTTGCTGGTGGAGGGTCTTGCCTGTAATTTCTAAAAGAACGCCGACACCTGTGGAGCGCAATAAAGTGAGGCGCAATAAAACGGGGGTTCGCCTGTATTTGGGGGATTGAGGGGAAACAGGAACAGACCTCGAAAGTTATGGAGAGGCAGAACAAACAGCTTTGCTGTTGATTTTAGATTTATCAAAAAAAATTTACTTACATTCTCCACATCTGCGGTATATCCTAAATGTCCCATTCGCAGGGGAAAGCTATACAGCGGTTAAGTGCACAGAAGATCGGAGTCAAACTAACCTGTACTCCTACAGCCTTAGTTTCCTTATCTGTAAAACGGGGACCGTGATGCCTTACTCACAACGTGATCGGATCACATGCTTAAATGCAGCACCTGGTACGCAGGCAGCACTCGGTAAATGATTAGTTTTCTCTGTCCCGCAGCTGATGAATCCATTCGTATCAGCTGGGTTTTCTTTGTGGACGAAAGCCAAGAGCGCGCGCACTTCGTGATTATCTCGTCCCGCAGAAAGCCCAGGGTCTCATCTCCCCTCTGGACACACAGGGCTGGACACGCAGAGAGCAGGACTGAGACCTGAGGTGCTAAGCCAGGCAAAACCGACTACACTTGCTGTACACCGCCTGAAAGAAACCCACGCTGTCGCCCCCAGCTCTGGAGGCTTTCTGAGACAGGGTTCCACCCAGCTATCGGAAATCTGTGTAGAGGCCTCAGGTGTGTACAAGTCTGCGGGGTCCGGGCAGCAGGGAGAAAGAAAAGAAAAGTGAAGACAGCACCAACGAGCCTGTGACCTTGAGCAAGTCACTTCGGTCTGTCAGTTTCCTCTTCAGCCAAAGGAACAACAAACAGTTCCATTCTGTGACCCCTGAAGTCTCTTCCGGGGCTTCTACGGTACCATCCCCTACATGACACTGGTTACAATTGTAAAAGTGAGGTCCAAGGGACACCTTCAGCTGTGCTCCATTTCCTTCCAAAGCCACTTGGCAGTCCTTTGGCCCTGCTCCCGAGAGAAGGGAGGATTTGGAGTGGCTTCCCTGGCTGTTTGTGCAGCAGCTACCCACCCAGAGCCTCCTATCCCACCTTTGCTTTTCTGCCCCCAAAGTGGTCGTGTGTGTGTGTGTATGTGTGCGTGTGTGAGGGAGCACAACCACCAGCTTACAGCGTGTCCGCTCGGAGATGGTTTCCAGACCGTCCCATGTGTAAGCTCAGGGTGGACAAATAAACATTTCAGGGAAGCAATAGGAATTAAATCATTTCCTCAACAACGAAACCCGCCCACATGGCTCCTTCATCAATCATGCCTCTTCACTCCACGCTGACGAACCGTCAGGAAACTGCATCTATTACGAAAACAACCCCGAGTCCTTTCATGGCCTGACACCGAAGAATCACAATATTTTCGCACTCTATTGTACTAATAATGCCTTTGCAGAAGTGATCGCAAGAGCTGGTTCCCTGGAAAGATCCACACAGCCAGGCCGCTTTCCAACAAGAGATATAGTCTTTGGATGTTCTTTGTGTCCTGGTGCACTGGGGGACACCCGTCAGCCTGCCTGCATCTGGGGGACACAGAGCTACTCAGAGTAATGCACACACATGCATGCATACACATGCACACACACACACACACCCCGAATGTACCCCTTTCGCCCAACATAAAGTATTCCCAAACATCGGATACACCACACGGATAGAGCCACGCACGGAACAATTCTGCAGGGGAAATAAAGGCACATTCGGACACGAAGCCGCCAGACCCGCCTCGGGATCCGTGGATAACAGGATAGCCTTCGCAGGCTGGCCACAAACCGCTAGCTTGTTCGTTTCCCAGGCTCCGTGCCTTTATCTGCTGGGCCCCAAGAAGAATGGGAGAGCATCTCCAAAGAGGAGGGCGACGGGGCGGTGGAGAATAAAAAGGGGGTGGGCGGGGAGAGCCGGATCTGGAAAAGAACAGCAGCGAAGGGTCACGGCGGCGGCCCGCGGGTGTCCGCGGCGCTTACCTGCGGCGCACGCGGCCGGCCGGGCCAGCAGCAGCAGCCAGAGGCCGGGGAGCAGCAGCCCCGGGCGGCGTTGGCGGCGGCGGCTCGGCCCCGGGGCCAGCGCGACCCCGGCGCGGGTCCCCCCGTGCATGGCCGCGCCTCGGCGTCGGCGCCGCGCCCCCGGCGGTGCCGGCGGCGCCCGGCCCGGCCTCGCGGCTCGGCGCTGTCGGGCCCGGGCGCGGTGGCCGCGGCGGCGGCGGCGGCGGCGGCGGCGGCGGCGGGGACGGGGCCGGGGCCGGGGACGGGGACGGGGCGCCGCGCGCCCTGGCGCAGCGAGGCCGGCGAGGCGGGGGCGGGCCGGGGGCCGGGACGGCGGACGGGGGCCGCCAGCCGCACGCCGGCCGCGCCGCTCCGCCCCCTCCGGAGCCTCCGCGCCGCTGCCCGGCAGCGCGCGCGCCCGGGCGCGGGGCGGCGAGCACCCCCTCCCGGCCGGCGCCGGGCCTGCCGCGGGGCGGGCGCAGGGCGCGGGGCTCGGGGCGCCGGGGCCTCCCCCAGGACCCGCCTCCCAGGACGCGGCGCCGGGAGCCGCGGGAGGCCTGGGCCGCGCCGCCTGGGGGCCCCGCGCGTTCCACCCCCGGGGGCGCCCGGACGCAGGGAGCGAGGTCCGTCGGGGGGGGGGTCGGAGCGGGAAACCCGGCCAGCCCTGGTCAGCCCTGGTCAGCCCTGGCCAGCCCAGGTCAGCGGGCCTCCTGCTCCTCCTCTCGCGCCTGCCTTCGCTCCGCTCGGGTGTGCGCGGGCAGCAGGTGTGCGCGGGGCGCTGCGTTTGCAGGACAGACACCCATCCGGGCCGCAGAGGACACAAAGCAGAGGAAAGGACCGGCTGGCGCCCCAGGGGCCCCCACGGGCAGGAGAGGGGGCGAGGAAAGCGCGCGCGCGGCTCGACCCCCTTCTCTCCCTCCTGTCCCACGGTTGGGAAACCAAAGACAAGACGCTCCGGGTGGTTCACCCACACTGCGCACGTAGTAGGCCTACAGAGGACGCCTGTTGAGCCCAATGGAAGCGGAGCTAAAGAGAACCGCGCTCGTCCAGGCCCTTTTAGAGAGAGTGGCGCTTTGGGGTGATGGTGAGAACGTCAGAGGGTTGGCGTTTGGGGGTTAGAGTTTCCCTGCGAAATGAGGAAGGCGAAGAAGGGAGTTAACATTTTGCAAAGGCCGTTCATGTACCAGATGGAAAACTCTGAAGACGCTGGCGGCTTAAAGGTCTTGGAAGACGGGATTGCCCATTTCGAATCTTTGCGTCCTGTCGGAGCCCTTGCACCAGGCAGGTGTGACCTGGGAACACTACCTTACTGCCCCAGACGCTCCCTATGATGGACAGTGAAGATTGTGAACCATCGACACTGACAAAAGCACCCGGTTGTGCTCCCGTCTGGTTCTCCCGCCGGGCCCGGCCTTGCATCTTCAGCGCATCCAGGCGTCTGGCCTGGTGGTGAGAGACGAAAGTCAGTGATAGCCCCTTCTCAGAATAAGGCCTGCCTGTTGGTTTTAAGGAAGATAATTGAGAAGAAAGGTTAAAGATGGCTTTTGTCGATGTTTTTAATTTGTACTTTATTATGCCATCCCAACAGAAACGGTCCCTGTTCTTAGCAATTGATCTCCCCTACCCTTCTCCACCCCATAGAGGGAAGGCTTTGCAGACCTTGCCTCCAGCTCAAACTCCAGGTGAGTACCGATGCGCAGATGCTGAGCTGGCCCAGAATGTCCAGTCCCTGGGTACGATGGCCCTAGATCGGGGACTTGTTATACACACTTTTCTTCATTCTCTGAACTCATTGTGTAAAAATGTCATTTGACCACAAACTACTGCCTTGGAATGATTCTTAAACTGTCTTGTCCTGTTATGTTATTTTTTATGAATTTATGCTTTACCTCTCCAAACAAATTACCGTGAAGCTTGAAACTGGCGCCATCCAGCTTAGCACCAGTAAACCCTCATTATGCATCTGGTGATCTGAACCACAGCATTCACTTGCCCAGTGAAGACCTTGGACCTTTTGGATTTGACCTAACCCTTCAGTAAGCTCCCACCTACACGAGAATCCAGGGTGTCAGAGAAAGGAGGCTCCCTCTCTATTCAAGAAAAATGAAATGTTTGCCCAGCTGGTTAGAAGGGATGGACACCAATCAGAAATAAAAATTGCAACTTCGAGATACCAGAAATGACTCGAGATCACCACCTTTCTAAGTAAGATCCCCAGAGTCCCATCTCCCCGAGCTCTGAAGGCATAAACTAAGTATTACTTCCGTTAGGATTTCGAGCATTCTGCCTCAGTGTCTAGGAAAATGTCTCCCAGGGCTCTGACAGTCCAGCAGGTAAGTTGTGAGACTTGGGAGTCCAAGACGGACTGAGTGGTACAAGGTAGGGGCGTGTGCACGTGTGTGCACTGTGTGTGCATGTACGTGCCCCCACATGTATAAACACACACCTACACACATTCATCTGATATGAGAAGGGATTACAACAAGACCTGAGGGCATTCATATTAGCGAACACTTCCAAGCACCTGCTATGACCTGTTAGTTGGCAGATGGGAGATATAGAAGAAGACATAAAGAAAGCAAGTTTAGAGATGATCTCATCTAGTTCTCATTTTATAGATAAGGAAACAAGCCAAAAAGGTTAGTTTATTTACCTCAGGCTCAACCCCCATCTCCTGTTTTCTGGTTAAACCAAACGACCCCGAGGAATGGGGGAGAATTAGCCTAGGTCTCCAAAAGGTATACAGTCTGGTTTAAGGAGGAGAGATAGGATCGGTCCCCCCGGACCAAAATGGGCCTCAGCTTTTGAGGGCCCCATTCTGGGCTGCTTCCAACTGTACCTCTCTCCAAAAGACAAGGAATCTTAGGGGCCAAAGGAATACCCTACCAGGAGCTCACTTCCCCTATGCTTGGGGACCCAGGACCCCAGAAGTCTCTACCCACTCAGCTCCAAGCTCATTTCCAGGGCCTGGGTGGCCTCTCCCAAAGGGTGGACTAACAGCTGGTGAGTCAGGTCCCAAGGTATGGCCAAGGAGTGTTTGTCTGCAGAGGATCGGTGAACTTGGACATGCAGGTGGGGTGGGGGAGGGGATCAGCACACGAAGCCTATAGGTGTGAAGCAAAGAACGAGGTGTTGGGAGGAGAAAATGAAACAGGGCCCATATTCATGTGGCAACTCAGCTGCCACATTCCTGCTCAGGACTCCAAGCAGTCAAAATTCTGCTTTTGAACCTGGCCTACCAGATTCTTATGAAGGTATATTTGTCAAGGGAGGAGGACAGACATACATTATTTAATGGCATGCTTGCTTAGCATGTACCTTTCTGATGTTTTGATGTATGGTGCGTGAGCCTCAATCTGTACTTCTGACCGGGGCCCCTCAGTTCTTAGGGGTGGGCCTGGATAGGAATGGGATGGGAAGACTGACAAACTGGGTAGTTAGAGGCCAGATGAAAGGTCATAGGGGGCAAGAACGACAGCCCTGGGCTAAGGAACAGAACAGCTGAGTTCTGAGCTCTGCTCTGTCCCATAGAAGTTTGTCATCTTGGACTCAAAGCTTATCTTTATCTCCAACCTCAATCTTTCTTATCTGATGATGGGCTTGGTTATGCCTACCTTGCCTAGCTGGGGGTCAATTTGAGGATTACACAAAACAAGGTAAATAAATGTCTATAAAGTTCATTAATTTCGAGAAATACTTCCTGGACACTTACTATATACCAGGCACTGCTATGGGCTCTGGGGATAAAACAGCAAACAAAACCAAGGCCTTTCCTCATGGAGTTTACATTCTAGTGAGAAGAGAAGGGCAATAAATAAATAAGTGAATATTCAGCTGATGACAGCTATGTATGTCACTCTTCTAAGATGAAAGTGAGCCATGGGAATATCTGGGGAAAGAGAGTCCCAGACAGAAGTAGCAACTGTGCAAGGTGAAGAAGCTGGAACAGAGTAAACATTTTTAAAAAAGATTTACTGAGCCCCTACTGCGTAAGGGCCCCACCAAGCAGTACGCTGAGTGATGAGCAAGATTCATTCCCTATAGGTTTTTTAAAGAGCTGACAACCTTACAGGAAAATAAAAGTTTTAAAATATAAGTGTATTGCATAGTAGAATGTGATAACTGTGAGAAAGAAGTTACAAAAGGTTCGAAGAAGGGAGAAATTATATTGGATAGGAGGGATCAAGGAAAGCTTCGTGGTGGAGTTACAAATGAGTTGGGCCTTATGGGCTTCTTAAAGGATGAGGAGGATTCAGACAGCTAACGAAGACAGGACAGGTATTCCAGGTGGAGGAGACGATATGAACAAGCACATAAAGGCAAGAAAGCATGGGATTTATCGAGCTAGTGTACTGCATCAGTGGCAGCAATGAGTCACAACTCTGGCTGCATATTAAAATCATCTGGACTAAAAAAAAAAATACCCCCAGGCCATACCTCAGAAATATTAAATCTAAATCTATGTAGACAGGCTTGGGTGAGCACAGCTTTTAAAAGCTCCCCAGTATTCTGGTATGAAATCAGGAGCAAGAACTGCTGGGAAACAGTAAGTACGTTCCCAAAAAAAATTAAAAATAGAACTACCATAGGATCCAGCAATCCCACTTCTGGGTATTTATCTAAAAGAAGTAACTATCGCAAGGAGATATCTGCATATCCATGCTCACTGCAGCTTTATTCACAATAGCCAAGAGTTGGGAACAACCTAAGTGTCCATAGACAGATAAATGGATAAGGAAAGTGATATATATATATATATATATACACACATATATATATACACACACATACATATATATACATATATATACATATATGTAAATATTAAGCTGATGACAGCTATGTGTATATATATATAATATTCCATTATATTTATATATATATATATGTGTGTGTGTGTGTGTGTATGTATAATGGAATATTATTCAGCTATGAAGAAGAAAATCCTGCCATTTTTAATAACATGAATAGACCTTAAGGGCATTATACTAAGTGAAATAAGTCAGAGAAAAGACAAATGCTGTATGATCTCACTTACCTGTGGAATCTAAAAACATCAAGTTCATAAAAACAGAACAGAGTAGTGGTTACCAGGGACCAGGGGTGCAGGAAATGGGGAGATGTTGGTCAAAGGATACAGACTCTCAGATTCGAGATGAGCAAGTTCTAAGGGTCTAAGGCACAGCAAGGTGACTATAGTTAACAATACCATATTGTATACTTGAAAATTGCTATGAGAGTAGAGATTTAAAGCCCTCAGCATAACAACAACTATAACTTGGAAATTACATGAGCTGAAGGAGGTGTTCAGTAACCTTATTGTGATAAACATTTCATAATATATACATGTATCGAATGATCACATTGTGCACTTTAAACTCACAGTGTCATATGTCAATTATATCTCAAGTGAGCTAGGAAAAAAAGAGTAAGAAAAACTGAGCTATAAGTTTGAGAAGAACTTTCTAGTAAAAATGATAAGACAGCAGTGGAGAAGAGAGAAAAGGGAAGCTGGGGTCAAACCAGGACTCAAATATCCGGCTAACGGTTTGGATTTAATTTTGTAGGCAATGGGGTATCATTAACAATTTTTTTTGAGATATTATTAGAACTAAGCCCTAGAAGGATTACTCTATTAACAATATATAAGGTAATTTGGAGAGAAAAAGGACTGCAAGTATAGAGACCAATTAGGATAAGATCTTCACAGTATGTGCCTAAAATATCAAGAATCATAACATTTTTCACCATCAAACAGACAGAACTTTTAAAAAATTGATTGTATCCATTTGTGCCAGAGTTTGGGGAAATAGGCACTGTCAGGGTCTACTGGTGGTGGTGTAAATTGGAATAGCCACTTTGGAGGACAATTTTGCCTTATCTATGGAAATTTAAAATCAGTTCAGTATCTGGTGCAGAAAGTTCCACTTCAAAATAAATATGTGTTTATGCTTTTATGCTTTTCTTTCTTTTCTTTCCTCTTTTTCTTTTTTTTTTTCTCTTTTCTTTTTTTTTTTTTAAGTCAGGCTTAATTCAGGCCAGTAAGTTCAGTCAGGTAACTCAATCAGATAAAATTCTCCTTTTCAAAAGTGTACAGTTCAATGAGTTTCAATAAGTGTATGACGTCCTGTAATCACCGCCACACTCAAAATAAAAGAACATTTCTTTTGCCCTAAAAAATTCCCCTGTGCCAGCTTGCAAACGATCCCCTCCCTGCCCCTCCCCCAGTCTCTGGGAACCACTGATGTGATTTGTCTCTATAGCTTTGTCTCTCCTAGGATTTCATGTAAATGGAAGCATGCAGTTTGTAGCCCCTTGTGTCTGATTTCTTTTACTTAGCATAGGGTCTTTGAGATACATCCAAGCTGATGACTGTATCAGTAACTTGTTGTTTTCTATTGCTAACTAGTATTCCATCGAATGCATGTACCACAATTTGTTTATCCACTGGGAAGAGAAATAGTATTTGGAGTGAGGGCAGAAAGTAAATTCATGAAGAGGAATGTTCACTTTTCTGAAGAGGAACGTTCCCTTTTTGCTCTGATTAGAATAATATTACATCTCATTAGAATAATATTACATCTGATTAGAATAATATGACATCTGATTAGTACAACTGATACCATTTAAATTTTTACCACGAGCCTGGACGACATTGTTTTTTAAATAAAAACTACCTGTGTGAATGGAAATTAGATAACGGATGAGACGTATCCTGGATGTTAAATCAGCGGGTGAAATATGAAGAGAGAGAAGAAGAAAAGATGATTCAGAGGTTTGGAGGACAGAGGCAAGGCTAGATAAAAGGAAGTCGGTTGGAGAGGCTGGATTAGGGGGAAAGAAGCCTTTGGTGCTGAGTGTGTTGGCTGTGAGGAGCTGAGCGAGCTGCAGGGAGCTGAGGGAATGCGAGCAGTGGCCGTGGGTGGTGGAGGTAAGTAAGCCTCGGGCTTGGGAGATGAGGCAGGGCTAAAAATACAGATGCGCACACTCATTAGCTTAAGCTGTGAGAATAAATGACTGCCTGGGAAGAAAGGAGAGAAGGAAAGGAAGGCTGAGGGCAGGCCCTTGACGAAGACCTTCGTTTTGGAAAAGCGGAAGAGGAAGCAGTGAAATTAGGGTAGAGAGTGACCCAGAGAAAGCTGAGAACAAGGGAAATAGGATGTCACGAGAGGCCCAGGAGGGATCTTTCAGAAGGGAAGGGTCAAAGTCGGGAACAGTAAGGACTGAGAAAAATCTCTCTGGACTTGACATGGGGTCGTTAGAAAAAAGAGACTCGACTTCCTGTTAAAATGAGGACAGTGGGGAGGGGCAAATAAAACCAGCAAAAGAATGAGCTGGTTGGCAAGTAATGGAGGCTACAGAGAATGGTGTCTAGCAGGGTTGAGATATGTTTTAGCATTAATAAGACGGAACATCCCTGTAGAGAGGAAAGAAGGTATCCTTAAAACTGAGAGAATAAAATGCAAGGAAAGGATAATAGATCGAGCAAATTCTCAGAGCTAAGAAGGGAAGGAATCAAGAGCAACATGTACGTCTTTTGAAAAGGCAGAGCCAGAAACCCGTTGTCCAATGTCAAGAGAGTGGCTTGATCAAAGGACATTCCAGTCACAAGAGGCAATGTTATGCTTCTTTTACAGCAACTGTGAAAAAAAAAAAAAAAAACATGGGATGTGTTTGGGTTATAAACAGTAAACAGGGGGAAAAAACTAAATATAAAATGGTTTATGAGCCGATATAAAACAATATGTATGACTGAAAAAAATCCTGTGCTACTTAAAATCGTTGTATTGAGATCATTATGAGCATCCTGTCCTTTGACATTGTTGTATTTGTCTTTTCAATAAAAAATGTTGAGAAGGCAATGTCTTCCTCCAAGAGCAGAGACAGAGGACAGACGGTGATGGGTCGAGAGGAGCCTTAGGTTGTCTCTAAAATGATTTCTCCCTTTTCGGCACCGAAAGTCTGCATGTCAAATAGCAGGATTGGAAGTGTTAATACGAAAATGAGAGAAAGGAAAAGACCCCAGTCTGAGCTGCAAAACTAGGGAAGGTTTCCCAGGCTGCGTGGGGCCCAGGCTGGGCTTGGAGCAATTGGAGCAGCGGGCACATTTGCTAAAGGGAGGAAAAGGAAGTGAAGGTGTCGCAGAGGAAAGCAAGGTGGCGAGGCGAGGTGAAGGCAAGATGGAAACTGCAAAGGTGAGAAGGTGGTAGAAATGAACGGAGCGTGAGCACAGAACCGGGCCACTTGGCCCACTGGAGGACAAGCGATTTAGAAGGAAGCTGGGGACACATTTGAAAATAGGTAGGTTATGGTCAGATCGTAGCCAGCAAAGAGTTTAGACTTGCCATGATCTACGCTAAGTAATTACCTCCACGTAACTCAGTCGCTAGGGAAGAGCTCCCGCTTAGCAAAGGGGGAGCAGTGGAGGGAGAGACATCCTCAAAGTGCCAACGACCACAGATGCTTAACACCGGGCCCCTTGTCTTGGATGGACTGGGCTGGAGGTGTCTGTCCCTCTTGCACAGTTTGGCAGTAATACTAGCAAGCGAGACTGTTCCTCGGGCAGGTTCCAGGCCTTGCCCCTCTGCTGCGATTTTTCTCACCTCCTTTCCTCAGCTCCACACCCCGCACAGATCAGCTGGCTCAATCCCCTGCCCACACCCTCCGCGGTCATTCTCCTCGAACCCACGGGCAGCTCTCTGGAAACATGCCCACAGTCGATTCACTGCAACAGTTGGTGAGAGCTGTTTTTAGAATCACCCTCCTTCTCTGGCATTCAACTAACTCCAACTCACATCTGACTGTGTTCTAAAACTCGTCGACTCTGGCTCAGACTCAGAATGATCATGATCGGAGTCTAGTTCAGTTCCTTGTTCTTCCATCTTGCCACGAGCTGGGATCGATGACATGAATAAAGCCACACTCACGCGAACTATCTCTCTGTCCTAATTTCTCAGCTTCTCTAGGACACTCCGCCCTCACTCAGACCCCTAGATGGACACCCTTCCCCGAGAGATCTCGGCTCTCGAGCCTTCTGTGGGCAGCACACCACACCTCCAGGAAGCCTTCCCTGATCTCCCTGAGTGAGCTGGTTGCCCTTCCTCTGTGTTCCCGTAAGTCCCTGTGATGCTTCTGTCACTGCGCTGACCGCCTGGAATAAATCTTCACATGTCTGTAAGTCCTTCAATGCAGAGATCTCCTTTTTTTCATCTCGTCATTCCCCGGTGCCTAGCACAGTGCTTGGCAGGTCCCAGGGCTCAGGCGATGTTTGTTGAATGAATAATGGAAGTACAAGAACTAAGCCCCACACCAGCCTCTTTTCCTCACTTCCCCCTTCTCTGATCCCTGATTAACAATGAACCCAATTCATTAATTAGGCCAATTCAGCAAATTAACCTAAAGGGAGCACGAGTTCGTCCCCCATTATTTGGTACCAAGGCCAAAAAAGATGTGGCATCTACTTATCTATTTTTACACTGACAGAGTAACTTCTCAGATGTCAACGTATGTCCAGAAATGCTGGATTCCTTTGCTGTGTACCATGGAACACCACCTGAAGATTGCTTAAAAATATCCAAGGTCACTTCGGACAGGACGTTGGTCTGGCCTGGCAGAGTTAGGTGGGCCATCGTAATTGGAAATGGTTATTACGTTTAGTGAATGAGGGCTCTCCACAGAAATAGAGGAAGGACACGGTCTCTGCCCTTGAGGAAATGACACTCTCAAAACAATAAAATGTGCTGACAAAATTTGAATTTTATAGGCTCTGGATGAAAATTGTGAGAAGCTGCACGATAAAATGATCTGCCCACAAATGGCTCTGTGTGGAACTCGCCCACCATTTAAAAGGGTGAATTGAGAAACTTCCAGGCCAGGGCTGCCCAGAAGAACTTTCCCGTGATGATGGAACTGTTCTATAAATCTGTATTGTCCGATGAAGTAGCCACTAGCCACAAATGGCTACGAGCACGTGAAGTGTGGCTAGTGCAACCTGATGCGCTGACAATTTAATGTTATTTAATTTTAATTTAAGGTTAAATAGCCACATGTGGCTAGTGGCCAGCATATTGGACAGCACAGTCCCAGACCATGGGAAAAAAAACGTATAATGTCTGCCAAGTGGTAAGCTACGTATAGAAACTGCCAATGTACAACCCGCTCTTCAGATCTGATCATAAATCCTGGACTTGGTGCATGATAAGCACTGATATCTCTGGCAAAAATAACTTTCTGTACCTGAGTTTCCTCACCACCCTCACCCTGTGTCCCTCGAACCTTCTGAGACTCAACCTGAAATTCAAAGTTTGGGAGTGAGGGGTTGTCTGTCTCAGACCAAGGTCAGAATCAAACTCAGCCACCCCCACCCATGACCACGGAAGAAATCTGAGGGAGTCGTATGTGCAGTACAGATTAGCCATCAGATAATTAAAAAAAAAAAAAAAGACATCTGCAGATAGAACATCTTTAATAAAAACACTTCATAAAAACAAAATTTCAAAAGCTCTGTCACCCTTCTGACAAAACCCATCACTCAGCACGCTCTGCAAAGTTCTCAGACCCGCTGCAGGGAGGTTCAGCCATTGGGACCCCCATTTCACATGCTACCCCGGGTCTTCTTCACCCGCCTTCCCACTGTGCCTTGCCCATCACCTGCCCTTCACCTGATGGACTCCTCACCCCAGCCATCCCTGACTGCCACAACCCCATCTAAATAGGTCACTCTTGTTAGTCTTTCCTTCCCTGGCACTTAATATTTGAAACTGTGTATTTAATTTGTGTTTGGTTTCACATCTGTGTATGCCATGAAGACAGTTAACCATTATTTCTTGTTTAAGGAGGGGTGTTTACACAATGCAATGGTTAATTGCTCGGACTCTTGGGCCAAGGCAGTCTGTATTTGTGTCACAGCTCCACCACTTATCTGCCCCTCTGTGACTGACTCAGTGTCCTCATCCAGGAAATGGAGCAACCATAACAGTAACTACTTTGTGGAGTTTTATGAAGATTAAATGAGTGGGTGTACATAAAACACTTAGAAAAGAGCCTAGCTTATAGCAAGTTCCACATTAACGTCAGCTGTTATTATCCTCTGCCACTATTTGGCCAATGCTTGATATAGTATCTGGCACATAGTAGGTTCTCAGTAAATACTTAATGAAGGAATGACTAAATTTCCATTAGGCTACTTACTATAGCAATGTTCTGATCTTCTTTCCAATCATTTTTGCCATCTTAAAGCAACGTCAATGATCTCTAAAAGGATTGTAAATAATTATAACAGTAAACAATTAATTTATAGTCAATGTGATGTTGACTTTTTCTTTGAACATAGCCACCAAATTAATGAGGTATCTATCTGCTTCTAGCTTCCGAGTCTTTTAAATATCATACAAATGCCTTTGCTGTGTCTATAAAGTAATCTTCTGATGTTCAACGTTCATTTGGTTGACACGACATAATATATTCAGAATTCTCTTTGTGGTCTGTGCGTCTTGTGTTTGGAGATAAGTTCGACTTAGACACGGTATGGTTGAGAACACGGGGTTTAGAGGAAGACAGACCAGACTTCGAATACTGTTTCGCCACCTAATGACCATGAAATTTGGGGCATGATTTTTCTGAGCTTCGGTGTCCTCGCCTAAAAATGGAAACGTTTATACCTACTTCATAAGAGAATCAGGGAAGTCACTCAGTATTGTAACTGGCATCTAACTATATATGATGATAGTTTCTATTGTTCAATCCTTTGCCGAAATTTTATTTAAGAATTTGGTAACTATGTTCAGAAATGAAATTGGCTTCTAACAGAATTTTCCAAGAAATTTTCCTTTACAGTGTTAAGACTAGCACCTATTGAACTCAAGAATTAACTTGGGGTCATGCCATAAATCTTGTTTTCTAAAAAGAACTTTAATTTTTTTTTATTGTACATTGTAGAAAAAGTAGAATAGATAAAGAAGCAAAGTGATGAATGTTAAAATTATCTGTATTCTCATCACCCCAAAGGAAGCACTATTAACATTTGTCTATACGTTCTTCCAGACAATTCGAATGCATAAATGCATACATACACACACTTACGAATTTGAATGTGCCTAAAATTTTTTGTTTTATTCAACATCTTTTCACCTTAATAAAATATTTCCAACATACAACTTTTTTTAAAGATAGCACTGTATTCCAAGATATGAACCTATCCTAAGTTAAAAGTATATAGGTGGTTCCCGATATTTTGTCATTATAAGCATGCTGCATCAGACATGGTGCTACATATCCTTATCAGCCCTCAGTCCATGCTTTGCCTTTATCCATTATGCTGTTTGCCCCAGGAAGCTGAATTTTGCAAGAATGCATCACTGAGCTTCCTCCTTCTCTGGCTTCCTGTGTGTTTAGCTAACAGGGGTGTGGGGGTACCAGCAAGAAATCTGATAATGGGAAAATGAGACAAGAGTATTTACTTGCCCACCTCCCTCCCTGGCAGAGGGTCTCTCATACAGCTATTCTGGGGTCCTCCCCTTGCGCCTTCATGTTTAGGCTGACCTGCTGTCCCCATCACTGCTAGTGCAAGCACCCCGCCATTCCCCTTACCCCTGACACACCTTTATCAATAGTCTTTCATGAAACTTTCCACTTAGCCAGTTTAAACGTGCCACCTGCTTCTTGCCAGGATCCTAGCAAATAAGAACAACTCTGTAGGTAAATGTCTCTACACATCTTTTATTATTATCAAATATTTCTGAAGCTGGAATCATCTGATCAAAGAACATGTGTATTTTTAAGATGTTTTATTGCCAACCTGTCTTCTAACACAGCCTTCCTCCAGCAGTGCCTTAGAGCCAGCCTTCGGGCTCCTTGTCCAATGAGATATTTCTTTTGAATTTGAGGTTTAGCTTATTTTCTTTTAATTCTAGGAAATGCCCTTCTATTACAACCCTGATTAGTTGCCGGTCTGGTACTTCCTACTCTACAAGAATGCAGTCTTTCTAAAAATATAGTTCTACATACTTTTAACAAAATATATAACAAAAAGCATATATATAATGTATCTACCCATTTAGAAAAACAAACCAACCCACGGGAAGGCTAAAGCAGCATTTATCATTGCTCACCAATCTCCAGGTCAACTGGGCAGTTCCTTTGGTCTTGGATGAACTCGCTCATGCTCTCACGGTCACCTGCAGGTCCAATTCCATCACTTCTGCTGCATTCTATCAATCAAAACAAGTCATGTGGCCTGCCCAGATTCAAGGGATGGGAGGAGCTACAAAGTCCCACAGCAAAGGACATGGATAGAGGGTGGGGTAGAGTGTTGGCCACTTTTACAACCAATCTGCCATTAGAGGTGCCGTATACAGTACTGGCACAGTAAATGCTGTATATTATTATTATGGACAGCCAGCAACACAGCCAGAGCCGAGGGACCACCAGTATTCTGCCCAGCACTACATCCAGGTGGATGACTAGTGCTTTATCCTGCCCATGAAGGGTTGAATGTTTAAAATACTTTATTAACCATGATTTTTAGTTTCTGTATTTGAGATGTTGACATCCAGGGCCTTGCAGATGATAGAGGGCCCACCCCTCCGAGGGTTAGAGGATTCCCACCTCCTTCTTTATTTGCTTGGATGTTATTATTCTGCCCCATCACCCCAGAGCCAGGCATCAGATAGCTCGAGGCAGCCCCTGCCCTCGAGTGCCCGGTGTGGTTATTCAAACCAATCAGCCCTAAACCTTAGCATACACGTCCATTGCCATTTTTCTCTCCCTTCCTCCTTCTCCTCCTCCCTCTCTCAATTCCATTGCTTTCTCCCTCTTATTCATTTTCCTCCACCTCCATTTGCCTGTGACCGACCTTGGTCATGGCTCTGTAGGGTCTGTCTTGCCCCTGCCTCTTGGGAACTGTGATATACTGTCTTTTCTCCTGGTCTGTTGGCTTTGGCATACCTGAACAAAAACAAAATCTACATTTTAAAACAAATACTGCTTGCCTCGTATGCAGGAACTGTAGTTGGGCTGTTCGATCCATGGGCAGATTCAAGACTGCCAGGAAGAACCAGGGACAGGAGTTACCCAACCAGTACCCTCGGGTCTGGACCAAAGTCTTCAGCAGAGGCGGGAATGAAGCCCAGGACTCAGAATCAGTGTTATCTGCACCAGGAGAGATCACGTGGGTTTAGCTGTGAGGCAGTCGGATTTACTCTGGCTACTTGCTTCCTTCTCACCGGAAACTTCTTAAAATTGGGTGTAGAGACAACATAGAGCCAAAAACAAGGAGAGGGCTGACAGGTGAGCAAAGGTGCGAAGAGATAGTTCTTAGCATGTTGGGAGTGAGAATTAAAGATAATCCAGAGGGTCGGGATACAGGAGAGGAATAAAGATGGTCAGCCTCTCTATATAATACGTTAGACAGCTGTGTCTATATGTATTAGTTTTTATGTCATATATAACATGTTATATATGTTGTCATATACATTACATATGTATATGTTTATATATTATGTATATTTAGATAGATGGCTAGATATTCCTAACTCCTCAAATAGATCATTTACATTGTTAGTATTCAAACACTGCATTCAGAACATGGTCCCACCAATGACGAACACTTTTAATGCATATATATATTTGTTTATAGATCAATAGCTGCTTGATGGGAAGCCACAGGACAGAAAAAGGACTTAGCCACTCGGCCCTTCATCCAACTCCTTCCTGAACTAGGTTCTCAGGGCTGGTCTGGGTCCCTCCAGCTGGCAGCCAGAAACCCTAACTTTGCAGAATCCTGGTTTACCTCCACTGTCAACATGTTGGCAGCGTTGACCACATCTTGGTTGAAGCGATAAAAGTATACCGACATCGGAAATTCTACAGCATCCTTAAAGGGAACTGCCTTCCTCCCCGCGAGAGGCTGCTTCTCTGAACTTCTTCCTGTATGTAGTTAACACTATTCATCATCCTTGCTCATTGACAGTCGGTTTGGCCATGTGACCTGTCATACCCCATCGCCTCCCATGTAGGATCATACATTCCCGTCCTGTCGTACACGGGGTTGGCCATATAATCTGCTTTGACCCATGCGATGAGAGTGGACCTTTTAGGCGCCAGCTTGTGGCTCCCCTCTGCCAGGACTCCAGCACTGGTCCGGCTGGGGGCTGCTCCGTCAACCTGGGTCCCAAAGTGTAAAGGACATGGAACAAGATTGAAACAGACCGTGATAAACACGGGTGAAAAATAAATCTTTGTTGCTATGTCATGAGATCGGGTGGACGTTTACTGCTGCAGCATAACCTAACTTATCTTAATAACATATCTTCACAGTGTGCATGAGGCCTGATTTTTGATGTGGGGCGGTCTGGACATTCACTGGACTCTCTTCGGAGGAAGAAGAGGGTGGGTTGTGCCGCCAGGGTAGTCGTATGATAGGGACTCTACCCTAGTCTCCATCACCCAGATGACAACAGAGTAACCTCCCTCTAGAGCCAGCAATCTCCTGTCACTGTGCCTCGTTCTCCGGTGCAGGAACTACCGCAGCCAGCCGGGTGGGTGATGAGGAGCCTGGAATGCAGCCATCAGCTAAATATCTAACTCCCTCTTATCTCGCCTGATGGGCTAGGTATGAAAAATGGGGTTAAAGTGGGTACGTGGGCTTATGGCTAGCGATGTAGAGACTAAAAGAAGCCAAGCTAGACATTGTTCCAGAAAGCAAGACTCGGATGTCAGGATCCCCATCACCTGGGAGACCAGAGGGAAAAGCATGGACATACGGAGCTGAGAGCGCGAACAAAGAAAATGCGTTCTGGAACATCTGCCTGGCTTGGTTTTAAGGACCTGGACAAGAATATGAGCCAAAGGAAGGTTTACCGAAGGCATTTCCGAGCTTTCCTTGGCCAAATTCTTCAAAATGTGAAAGCAGGTAGAGCCAACTCAGGTTAGCAGACACTTCATTGAACTAAGAGCCTGCCATGTGTATGACAGGATGGCAGTTTCACGGCATCCCTTTCTGAATAAAAGAAAAAATTACCCGGGAGATCAACATCTGAGAGTGAGCACCAATGAGGCACCATGAGCATACAACTGCATACCCTTGTCAGATGAACGGACTCATGGTCACTGGTTCACAGAAAGAACAGACTACGCAGATGGAAAGCGAAAAGGAAACAGTGGAGGTGAGACAGGAATGGCACATAACTTAATCATGTTGTCGCGTGGATTAAAATATCCCCTGTAACATGGAATTAAGTAGCAGCGAATACCAACACATTTTTCTAAATATCTGCCCAGAAGAACGCCTTAAGGAAACAAAAGATATTCCGTCTCTTTCATCGGAATGTGCCTAAGACACATGCCGCTGAAAGTGTAGTTAAAAAAAAAAGGCAATTTCCACACTAATGACAAGTATAAATGGTACAGCCACTCTCGAAGGCAATTTTGAGGGTTCAAAATAGTCATCTCTCTGAAACAGTATATTCAAATCTAGACATCTATCTAATAAAATAATCAGAAATGTAGACAAATATTTATGTACTAAAATGTAGCAAACAATAAATAGATAACATAGGACTACGATTAAATGATATATTAAAAACATAATACAGCCAACAAACATCATTAGGAATGCTTTCAATTACATGTAGGAAAATACTTACTAAATAATATAAATCCAAAAACAGTATAATGTGAAATTGTATTTATAGTATATCCTCAATATTTAAGAATATATGCATTAAAAGCTCTGAAAAAATATCCTAAAGTATTTAACAGTGAGAAATTGTCTCTATAAAATAGTTATTACAAATGATTATTACTTCCTTCTTAATGTAGTCTTGTATTCTCCAAAATTTCCACAATGATATATTATTACATTTTCCAAAAAATTTTTTTTGGAAAAAGTAAATCCTAAATAATGCCAGGATACAGTAATACAGTAATTATTTTTTAAATAATAATGAGGTGATGGATGTGCTAACTAACCTTACTGTGGTAATCATTAAGCAGTGTATACATGTATTAAATCATCAACTTGTATACCTTAAACTTCCGCAATGCTATGTCAATTATATCTCAATAAAGCTGGGAAAAAAAATAAAGATAATGACATTAGAAATCAATTCTAAAAAATGCAAAACAGCACTCAGAAAAAAATTTATACTCTAAGCATATCAGCAATACAAACAAAAAATTACTCCATACACACATAAACTATAAATGAATTTTATTTATAAATGTATAGGTGTATACGCTTATAATAAAAGTTACCCATTAGGGGAAAAATACATGAAAAGAATATAATGCCATAATCAAGTAGAGTTTACTCAGAATTTAAGACTTTTAATGTAGTGAAAACCATTAATATAATCATATTAGAGTAAAATAAAAATTTTGTGATTATATCAAAAGATAGCAATCTACTAAAAGCTTCTAACAAAGAATAGATGTCACTTTCCTTATTAAATAGAGAACATTTATTTAAAGCTAACAATTAACTTCATATTTAATGAAGAAATATCAAAAAATATCTTTTTATCACAATTTCATTCAACACAAAACAAAATAGGAATACATAAGGAAAAACAAATATTTTTGCAGCTATGATTTCATATTAAGAAAAACAAGTAGGCCTTCCAACACTGTTAGAACAAAGGCAATTCCCTAAAATACAAATATTTTTAAAATAACATTCTAATGATAGAAATTCCCATATTGAGTAACAATATAGACGTATTTATCCAAGAAAGAATTAATGCATTAAGAGCTAGATAAGACCTAGACAAAAACAATAACAAGTTATAATTATAAAGGAATCAAGAAACAAATCAATAATGAAAAGAGTTAATTACTTGATGGGAAGAATTAGTTCCATGAACATAAGTCTCTTAAAATGTTCATTTTAGACCTAAGGAATTCAAATTAAAGCATCAAAAAGATTTTTATCTTATATTACACATTCCTTAGGGGAAAAAGGATTGTTTTGAATATAAAAAAATATACATATGTAGGAAAAAAGAAGAACAATGAAAACCAATACAATACTGATTCAATGGATTCAAATGCAGAGTTTAATTTGCTACGTGGCCAAAAAAAAAAAAATTATCAAGTGTTAGAATTACCAAGAAGAATAAATAATGTATTTGCTCAAAGCTAGGAAACGCAAACACAAAGCATCGCCATGTAACATAATAAGTGCTATGCTAGAACTTTGAGAACGCTCTTGGGGTCTTGGGAAATACTCTTGGGAAAGGTTAAATCGGTATTTTAAAGACTAATTTTGTCAGGTTTTTAGGCAGACGGAAGGAAGAAAGAGCGACAGTTAGAAGGAGCATCGTTCACAAACAGACACAAGATAAAAACGGCACGTTCCAAAATTTGCAAGTAGGTCGGTTCACACAATTAAAAGCTGATATTTAAAAATTAGAAAACTTCTCAGAAAAATCTGGATCACTGGCTTCTTTTGTCCGATTCAACAATATGACAAACTGGGCCCACATCCCCACACGGAAACAAGAGGCAGTTGCCGCTTTTAGCGGGGACAATTTACCACAGCACCTCTTCTTTCCTCGCGTTCCTGTTACGTCCAGCTCACCTCATCCATCGACTCACCTTTCTGGTCCCTGTGGCCATCTGAGTTTACGACTGTCACGCTACATGATGGGGCCAACGAAGGTTATGGCAGCAAAAAGCAAATGATTAGGTCTGGATTTCAAAAGATCAATCAGACAGCAGGATGGAAGGCAGAGGGAGAGAAGGTAGGTGAAGCGACCAATGAAATCCATAAAACTCTATTTATATTAAAAATTAAAATGGAGCTACTATCATTAAAAGAGAGTCACCTGGCATCTCCCATAAAAACACTTGTAAAGCATGAAAACCACCAAGTTCTGCACCTGTGGGATAAATGCCAGAGGAGATGAGGGTTTGAAATAAGGCAGGATGTAGGGACTGGGAAGAAATGGGCAGAGAAGGATAAATATTTGAGAGATTTTTGGGAAAAAAAAATCTCTAACACTAGGTAACCAATTTGACACGAGGAACAAGGAGAAAGAAGAGTATAGGACAATTTGCAGGTTTTTGGCTTAAGTCATTAGGTAGTGACATTTCAAAATAAACAAACGAAAGGAAGAAAAGTCTAGAAACATGTTCATCATTCAGTTTAGGTTGACTTTGTGGATCATAGAGATATGAAGCTTCATCTCATAAGCTCTAATAAACTGCAAAGGAAACTTATCTCAAAGTCTAACATGATTCTAACAGGTGATCATCAGATGAAAATAAGAGAGACAGGCATGATTACATAAAATATTTTTACAGAATGAATACCAACAGAACTAAGATTAAAATAGAATAACATAGAACTGAATCAAATATTAAAACAAAGACCACAGAGGATCGATAACTTCATATATAAAAGCATAACTATAAGGTATATAAAAAGAACACAATAATATAGAAGCCTACCAAGCCCGGTAATGTAGAGGATACGCATTTACATATGACTTTATAAATCTTTCTGTTTCTATTAAGGACTAAAGACGGCTTACAACAAAAATATACACAGTAAAAGGACAAAATGTAAATAGTAATAATAATAATAAATGAAAAAATAATTTTTTAAAAGACATGAGCACCAGGAGAAATCAGGAGCAGGAAAAAAGAAACAAAATCTACAGGATGTTAAGGGCTCTCGGAAATACTGCTGATGACAACCAACGGGAAAATATTAACATAAGTTCATGACTCTTATTGCCCGTTAGGCAAAAACACAGCAAGTTCTCCCTTTACGAGGACGTTTTTTGCACACCTTCCTCAACAGAAAAGACAGCATTTCATGAAAAAAAAAATTTAAGAAATTTAGCTTTATGAAAAACTCACTACCTGATCCTTCCTTATTTCCCAAATGTTATATTATTGCGAGCCAATTAAATATTTTTTCAAAACCCTTTATGCACTGACATTTGGGGATATTACTACAGCAAACACAAAAAGGGATTTCATAAAAGCTGCTTCTCAGTGGTACCCTTCGACGGAAACAAAGACCCAAACCTCTAAGTAAAACAGGGGATGGGTGGAGGAAGAAAAAAGGGAGAAAGAGGAAAGCCAGTATGAAAGGGATGAGGTACAGACATCTCTGATGGGCCATCCTGATCCGTAAAAGGATGGATACAACTTTGAGGAATGGATGAACTACGCATCCTTCAAACCACAGCAACTGGGCTTTAGTGGAAGTTTGGTAAGAGATGGAGAGTAAACAGAGTGAGGTAGAAATGTCTGGTTAGCACCCTAAAATTTTAAACTCTCTGGTGTTGGCTGAGGATGGATCCCCGGGAGCTGGATACTGTAAGAGCACGGTATGGTTGGCATCCTTTTATATAAAAATTAAGGAGCCTAATGAAAGGCCATCCTACCTCAGTACAGAGGAGGTAATGACACGGGCCCGTAACTCAAGGGCATGTACAAAACGCACAAAATAAAGACATACAGAAAGCAGACACACAGCAAACTAGTCACTTGCATATAAATTTAAGAAAATGCAAATCATAACACAGCATCATTTAGCAACTAAAAGCTAAGCAAAAAGACTAACTTTAAAAATTCAATATTGTGTGGATTTTAAGAAAAGAGTTATCTTCAAAATGGGTTAGAAAGAATCAACATATCCTAGAATAAGGGAAACTATGATTTATTAGTGTATCTGTGCATAAGAATGAGTATCTGTGATAAATGTGAACACATATGGAAAGATACTTATGAAACATGAGGTGAAAAAAAAAAAAAGAATATAGAGTCTCCATACTCCGTGAATACCACAGTGTAAAATGTGTATGTGAGCCTACGGAAAAACACGTAGCTGGGGTCACAGGGCAAGTCCCCAGTAACCTGCCCCTTGAGGCTCTCTGGCCGGTCGGCCTGCGGCCAGCGCTCAGGGGCTGCAGGCGGAAGCTGCCATCCGCAGGCTCTGCCCTACACTGACCCATGTGCCCCCGTGTCTTACCCTTTCTCTGCCAACGTGCAACCTCCTTCCCAACCACCCGTGCCCAATATTATCCTCCCATTATCTCCTTTTCTATCTCCTTTAATCTCACGACACCCTGTGAGGTAGGTATTATTATGGCCATCCTTAAGAAACAATTCAATGAGTAAATGGTTAAGAAGCGAAGCTCAGCAGCAGCTTTGTTTTCAGACCTTCCAACTGGATGAGCTTCTGACTTCACCCGGCATCCTTTACGGTTTACCTGCGCATGGCTTCTTGGCCGACTGGGCAGGGACAGAAGCCAGGGGACAAGCTTCCGCAGCCCCGGCGATGCATCCCTCTTGCTTCTCAAGGCCCTGTGAATGCTCAGCAGACGCAGCTGAATTATCTAAAAAGAAGTAAAAGATGAGGTTTCCTAAGACTCCTTTGACCGCTCTCAATTTCATTGTTGGTTGGGAGCATCAGTCCAGGTAATCGGCTCTCGAGACGAAACTCCCAACACTGGGGATTTCGAGAGTCCGTGTCTTCTGGATTTAAAATATATTAAACACACACACACACACACACACACACACACACACACACACACACTCGGCAAGCAGAAAGAAACTATTTCATGGTTAGGAGAGACCCATGAAACAAGGCAGACGAAGATAACGACAGGCCCCACGGAGAGCAGCAGGCGGGGTTCCACCATGCGGGGTTCCCTAGATAGTCTGTGACACTGGTACACGCAGAGCCCTTCCTACCCTCACTCCACCCGCTCACGAAGTTGCCCACTCCCATCCCAACATAAGGAAAATGCATGGTGAAAGCTTAGAGACCCCGACTGTGGTGATTTGGTTTTCCCTGAACCCGCCACCCACTCAAACTGATTTTCGGCTACAGGCAAACCTAGTAGAATAAGTAACTTAGATGCACTATCATGAAAAGAATACCAAAGCACCCTTTACAGACCTTAAAAAGTGACAGACTGTGCAGCGATATGGGAAGATAGTTATGACGTTGTATAAAGAGAAAATGGAAGACACTAAACTAATGCATACTTCGATGACAACTGGACTGGTATTTCTATAGTAATAAAACGGAAGGGCCTGCAATTAAATGGTAACGATTACTATGGATTAGAGTAGAATCACATGTAATTTTTATTTCTGCTGTCTTCTATTTAAATTTTTCTGTAATTTCCTAACAATTAAAAAAGAAAAAAAAAACTTTAATTCAATTTAATTCAATAAAAGAAAGCCATCCCTATATTATCCTTATCCTCATTGGCCCACTTCCCTCCTCGTTTTTCCTAACGAAGCTGTTACGATTGGTCTACCTACTTCCTGACCCCCAAGTTACCAAGGAGCTCCCCTTGGGCTGTGCAAACACCTGGGCAAGTGCTATCGGCTGGCAGCGTTGAAAATAAACTCTATCCCTCCCTCCTTTGGTTAGAATCACAGTTCTGTATCATACAATGCTGACTGTCCTAAGTTTCCCCAAGGACAAAGCACTTAAGGCACTCAAAAGTGTTTTCTCCCTTGACTCACTCTCAGGTCAAAACTTCCTTGTTGATAGTGCTTTTTCTATCCCTGATAGGCTCACCTCTATTTTCAAGCATCTTGTGCAGCTTCATGTGCCTGTAGGTGGAGATTATCTGAAAATTAACGACACTGGGGATATTCAGTCCTTGGTCTTGCAGCAGCTTCAGGGATGACTCGTGGATGAGCTGATGGGACCGTTTGCATCTCTGAAGCCTGCACTCTCCCCTGACAAAGGACTTGCACACGTGAAACTTGTTGCACTTGTCCTTGAGGTTGCAATAACCATACAGTGCTTCACCTTTGTTGTAGAGTAAGCAGACCTGTGGAGAAATGAGGCAAAACACTGAAAACATCGGTTTTCACTGGTATCTTTTAAGCCAGTAAACTGACAGCTTCTCTAAATGGCAACTTCTGGTCCCCAGTGGCTTTTAAAATCATTGGGCGGATGGGTAATGTTATAGATCTACCTCAGCTGTCACTAACACACAGTTGCTCTTGACTTTGGCCATCAGTGGACCTGTCTTCCTCTCCCAAAGACTGCAGCCAATGAGTGAATCCCCTGCAGGTACTAAAGGCTGATCCCTTGCCTCAGGCTAGACCAATTCTCCAAAGTAATTTCTGCTCCAGGGCCCCACCATGAATGAGGTCAAGGCCAGACTTTGCCCTGCTCGTAGCTTTTCCTTCCTTGTAACCTGCTTCCATCTCTGATACCTCATGGAGTTTTTGCAAGGAGCCCTCCAAGAAATCACACATACCTACATCCCCACATCAGGCCCTGCCTCCAGGGAACCCGCTTAGGCAGGTAGTGTGAACAGATAATTCATCATCCTGACACGGGCACTTTTTAGGAAGCACTATTCACGATTACACTGGGACAACTAATGTAAACTGGGTTTGTCCCAGGCAGCAAGAACCGCCTGATGGGGAACTTTATAATGATGGGTCAGACTGTCAATCCGGACACACACACAAAAGATGTCTGGACACTGTGTACCTCCTGGCAACATGGTTGGAACGTATCTGGCTCGTGACATACCAAACCTGGCTTCAAAACTTGAAGAAATGAGAAAGGAGATGGATGCCCAGGAGAAGTATCTTGGCCCCTAAGGCTGACTCCACTACTGCCTTCTGGGTACAAACTCTGCTGCCCTGACGAGTGTGGACCCAGAGAGAGGCTCCAGCTCGTTCCTCCAGCTGTGTGACTTCTTCCTTCTCTTCTAGAGTCTGCAATACCTTGGAGTTAAGATGGGACCACAGTCACGAACTACCCATGTCCTTCGCTTGGGGGTGTCTGTGACAGAATCCTTGCACCAGATTAGCAAACTCTGCTATTAACTGGTGGCCTCTCGTAAAATTTTCTTTTGGAATTCCAACTATTTTATTTTTTAAAAAATTCTTTGTGTCTGGCTAAGCAGCTATAAACGTACTAATTTTGCCATTATAGTAGCAATTAAGTTTAATATCTAAAGCCCCCAAAAAAGTAAATGGGAGGAGGAAATACTTGTCACAAATGTGACCAAAAAAGGAATGTGTATCATTAAAGGCATCTTATAAATGAACAAGAAAAGACAAACGCCTCACCAGAAAAACAGGGAAAAGCATAAAGAGGCAATTCACAAAACAGAGGCTTCATAGTCAGACCCAAATTCAAATCTGCCATTTACTATGTGACCTTGGGCAAGTTTTTAATCTGACTCAGTTTCCTCACCCGTACAATGGGGGCAGGTTATTAATAAGCTAATGTATATAAATTGCTAAGTATGCAGTAAGGACTCAAAAAAACAGTCGTCATTATTATTATTATTATTATTTTTATCCTACACAGGTCCATCTCCAGAAAGGTCAGCCCTGTGCCATAACTCTCCCCACCCCCCAACCCCCACACACCTCAGGCTGTCCTCTGTAAGCAGAGGTGATGCTCTCCTCTTGCTGACTGCTCCCACCAGGCAGACAATATGAGGGTGACATCCTGGTGACTTACCTCTGGTAAAAGGCAGGGGTCGTTCTGTAAGAGCAGGATCCGAAGCTGGGCCTCATTGAGGCCAAAAAGCCCCTGGTTTTTCAGGACTTGGATGTTGACAGGTGTGTGGATATCGTGGGAAAGGGTACAGGTAGACCTGGAAGACAAGGTACTGCCTCAGAGACTCAGGCGAAGAAGGGGCCCGTCTGTCCAATTCCTTGCCTAGGGCTGCCTTCTACTTGCCCGTGAACTTAAACAGTTTGCCATGAACTCACAGATACCACAGCCTGATAATCTCTGATAATCAGAAAGCTGGGTTGAAGTGACTCCCCTCCCAGGGTCATTTTCATTTTAAATGAAGATAATTTAGAGTCAAGGGCACCCCCTCCCCCTCCCGTGGGTCTTGTCAGAGCGTGCCCACCTGCTCTGGAGGTGACTGCACTTGGCTTCTCCACACCTAAGAGCTGCGTGCCTCCCCCCCACACACACACACACAGTCCACCATAGTTAAAAAGGAAGTGTGCCCCCAACCGCGTTTGGGGAGCCTGTGTAAACCACGGAAGACCGCGGTCAGGAGGCAGCCTCAGAGGCCCTGTCCCAAATCGTGCCCCATCAATCAATCAGACTGGGTCGGGCTTTCCAAACGCAGAGGGCACAGACTGGCTGCTGGGAGTGAATCTTTGTGTGGCAAGAGGCATCCTCTGCGTAAACGGTGCCTGGAGGGTGACAGGATCCTCGAAGGCCCCCAAAAGGAGCACTGGAGTAAAGGAACCCCAAAGTCCCGATCCCGATTTGTCCCGGCCGTGTCTGACCCCCGTGGAGGGTCGGGAGGCCGGGGGGGTGGAGGGGGGCCTGCAGTTTGGCGAGAAACCCACGCTGAGCCGACCTTCCTTCCGCCGCACTCTGCGCAGGGGCGCGGGGAGGCCTCCCAGGGGGACCCCGCGGCGCCCCCTCCCGAGGCTTCCCCTCCGCCCTCTCCCAGGGGGTCGTTCGACCCCCTCTTTTTTCATCTCTTTGCAGCTATGGCGCGCAGCCTGAGCCCCGGGAGGCCGCTGGGCCCCCCCCCCCAGCTAGCCCCAGCCCCCCACCAGCCCCGTCCCCGCCCCCCGCCGCCCCGGCCCCCCGCCGCCTCACCAGCAGTCGCGGTTCGGACACTTGCCCAGCATGTGGCGGCGGCAGAGGTGCAGCTGGTCGCAGGCCTGGCACTCGCCGCGCTGGTAGCGCGCGCACAGGCGCGCGGAGGACACGGCCACCACCCGCCAGGCCGCCGCCTGCGCCCCGGCCGCGGCCTCGGCGCCCCGCGGGCCGGCCTGCGCGCCCACCTCCTGCAGCAGGAAGCGCTCGGGCCCGGCCTGGCGCAGCACGGCGCGGAGCCGGGCCTCCGAGAGCTCCACGTGCGCGCGCAGGTCCTGCAGCAGCATGCGGCCGCCGTGCGCGCACAGCACCTTGGTGAGGAAGGAGCACACCGTGGGCTCCGCCATGGTCGCGGCCCTGCGATGCGAGGCGATGCGAGGCGAAGCGATGCGATGCGACGCGGGCCGACTCCTCCCCGTCACGTCCACGCTTTCCGACCGGGATCCCGGGCCGCCTGGGAGGGGCGGGGGCCGGGGGGCAGCGCTTCCTCCGGGCCGGGCGCCCGCCTGAGCGGCTCGTGCAGCGGCGCCAGCAAATGGGAGACTTTGGGGAGCTGTTAAGTAAGGGCTGCAAAGAACACGAACTAGGGGAGTGAACTGAACAAAAACACCTTAACTTCCAGGCTGTCAGCCTTGTTAAAAGAAAGGGTTAAGTAGGCCCTTTGCCCGCATAAAGAAAGAGGAAAAAGAAGAGGAAAAGCGATCTTGGCACGTGCACCACTAGCAGGATGGCTGGGTAAAACGGACGCGGCCATCGTCCTGGAGTTTTGCAGGCGTTTTTTTAGACATCAAGTAGGGAGGGGAAAGATGTAAGCCAGTCTGAAAGGATTTACATGAGCTCTAGACAAAGGGGATGGGAGAAGGCGAGGTGGGGGGCTAGTTGCAAGGAAAAGGGTCCCCTCCTGTGATTGGCTGTGGGCAGCACAGTGGAAAGCTCATGTGCAAATTAACCCGAGTGTCCTGGGGTTCTGAGGAGACAGGCTAGCTAGCCGCCTGGAAGTAGCCACCTGGAGAGTCTTGTCAGAGCTGGTCCACAGTTATCAACAGGCTAACTGTTCTGTCTCTTTCTCTCACGCTCCTGCTCACTGTAATTTTAAGTTAGAACATCTCTGATGTTATTTATTATTTATTTTTTATTTTTTATTTTTTTTGTCATGTGGTAGAAGGTGCAGGCCTGGGTGGCCTTGGTTGTTAGAGGAAGGTCTCTGAGGAGGTAGTCACTAGCCATGGCTGCTGATCACTCAAAATAGGACCAGTCCAAGTTGAGATGTGTGTGAAACAGTGGATCTTGAAGATTTAGAATGTATCTCATGAATAATTTCATGGTCATCATGTTAAATTGATACTATTTAAATACAATGTTATTAGTTGCATCTGCTTCTTTTACTTCTCTAATGTAGCTGTAAGAAAATTGTGAGTTACACTTGTGGCTTACTTTATATTTCTGTTGGACAGCACAGGTCTAGACCCATACATTGATTAAGCAGCTTGTCTTTCTACTCAATATTATGCTCATTTAATGAACATTTATTGAGCCAGCTGCCAAGAGGTGACAGTACAAAGATGAAAAAGACACACTCCCGGAACTGAGCCAGTCTAGTCGCTGTCTTACAGGGTGGTGGTGAGGACTGAGTGAGTGAATGTCATGTGAAGAAGCTAGAGGTAGGCAATTGGCCAGATGCCGGAAGACCTCTGCTGTGCTTCAGAGTTTGGATTTATCTACTGAAGACTTTGGGAAGCCCCTTGAGGAATTTCAGCTGGGGAATGAATGACATGATCCCCTGCTTTCCTCCTGATCTAGAGGTCTCCTTTTTGTCTTTCAGCTCCGAGCTTAAACGTCCTCTCTTTGGCAAGGCCTTTCCTGACCTCCCAATCTGAAGTAGCTCCCCAGTCTCTGCATGGAGCTTTATCACTGATAATTTTTCTTCTTATTTATTTATACATTTGTAGAATTCAAGTGCAGGAGACCAGCAATCTCATTTGTCTCGTTCATCTCTGTATCCCCCAAACTTAAAACAGGACCTGGCAATACTGTAGGATAGGCATTTTAGAAAGACCCCTGATGGCAATAAGAGTTGATTTCTTAAAAAAGCAAAATAAGTTAGAGAAACATGATTTGAGGGATTGTAATCTCGATTTTTATTGTCGTTTGCAAGGGAAAATCCAAAATAAGATGCTCAGTAGACCGTTGTATTATACATACAAGTCAAGAGCTTAAGCAAGATGGAGGGGAATACAGATTTGAGTGACATCGAAGTAGTAGGTAATTGAAGCTGTTGTGAGAGTTGATAAGATCACTCAGCAGAAATGAAAAGCAGAAGTGGGAGGATAGAACCTTGGGGAAGAGCAACATTAAACATTTCTGAAAACTTGAGAACTTGCTATGACAAAGTGAATCAAAAAATAGAACAAAAAACTAATTGGAAAAACTCAAAACATCTGCTCGTGCTTAGTTTGGTGGCATTTTCATGTATCTGAGTGTGGGTGCTTTGACAGCGATGGGATTGGCTACCCAGTTTTATTTACATTGAGATCCAAATCGAATGGCATTTGATCATATCTATGCTGCCATACAGGGACTTTCCTCCTCTCTCTCTCCATCCAAAGCCTTGCGATTAAAAGAGAATGAGCAGAGAAGGGCTTTTAAAGGAGTAACTGAGAGGACAATTCTAATAATCACTTACAGTTTGAACTTTCATGCCTCAGCCTGGCACTGGTCCCACCCCAGGGACCAGAGAAAGAAAAGTGTTAGCAGACCTCAGCCTCTCCCCCTCCATGTCCCTAGACAAAAGATGTGCCAATCTACTGCGGGATTCTCCATCACCACCACCACCCTGCCTTCTCCGGGCAGTGTGCTAAAAAGGCTCCTTGGTCACTGAGTCCTGAAATGATAAAGTTGGAAGGGACAAAACATATCCTCTGTCCTCCACTGAATAAACTGGTGCCTGAGGTTCATCATCTTTTCAGAGATACCTATAAAGCAAGCAAATAAAGGCAGCAAAGCCAAATGAATATTGATTTCTTTTTATTAGTCTCAAATTGAGCTTGAAGAACAAGAAAGACAACTACTGAAATATAAATAGCTGAGCTTACTTTATTCAACAAAATTCATCCAATGTTACCAGCATATCAAGCATTCAGATAGGTATCAGGTGTAGCACAATGAACAAGACAGGTTACCTTAGCCTTCAAGATTACATTCTAACGCAGAAAGCAGACAACATCAAGTTGGATAGATGCTAAAAATGAACACGGCGAGGCACAACGTATTTTTAAAACCGGGCATTTGAGAGGCAAGTATCCAATCTGACCTATAGGTCTCTTTAGGGAGGTAACGAGCTAATCTCAAGATGCTAGATACTAACTGGTCAGTGGTTCTCCCTGTGGCATTTTGGAAATTGGTTGGTTGTTGGTTTCATAATAATTGGGGCCTATGACTGGCACCGAGTGGATGCAGCCGAGGCTAACAGATGTCCTGCAGTGTACGGGTGAGCCCCACACAACGAAGAATTATTCTGTATCTATACGACTTTCTAATGTCCTGCTGGACATCTATGTAGGACCTACAGCTTGACTGAGAGAATGTTTTTTGCCTCTTAGACAACCTGTAGTTTGTCTTGTCCTATTGTCCTTATTTAAAGGAAGGTAATTTCGCTCTTCCCCTTACCATATACAGATAAGGTATATGGTCTGTTATGACTTACTCTAACAGTGGCCTTCATTCTCGAGTCACCCACACCTCCTATCTTTTATTTCCCTGTACTTCTTGTACAGGAAGTAGCCTCTGTCGACTCTTAAATCCACACCTATCCACTATAAGTAGGAGTAAATATTTATGTCATGAAGTCGTATAGCGTATTCATGCCTGAGCATTTACATATTGAAATTCAGTTTATTTTTACTACAAATTTCTTTCCTTTTGTTTATTACAATAGATACAGGGCAGTAAGATGATTTTTTAAGAAATGCATGTGTGTAAGTAAATTGTAGTATCTATGAATCATCTCAGAACAGCAAAGGGGATATCACAAAACATCTGCTCTGAAAAAGGTGACTAGATCCCATTGGGTTTGTGGTTGTCACCACGACTGGGGGGCGGGGAGGGTGCTACTGGCATTTAGTATGTGAGAGCCAAGTATGCTGACCGTTTAGCAATACTTGGAACAGTATTGCTAAATACTGCAAGGCATTATTCTGCACCCTATACGAATTTTGAATGTCTCACTGGACATTCGTGTATGACCTACAGCTCGTCTGCAAAATATATTTCCTCATCTTCTCCATATCAAAAACCTGTAGATTTTCTTGCATAGTATCTTTATTTCAGTTAAGTCTATTTCGTTCTTATAGAAATAAGTATTTTATGCAAATAAGTTACTGCATCACTAGTTTTTATTCTAATATCCGCTCATGTCCCTGTTTCATTTCCTCATACTTCTCTGTACAAAACAGCTTCTGATGTCCTACCCTTTTAAGTTCCAATTCACTCACTGTAAGTAGGTATAAACAGCTTCCTACTTAAATAGGTCTTTTAGCATAGTCGTGTCCAAGTTATATAACTTTTATTTCCCTCTTATGTTAATATTAATCTTATTTAATTTTTAATTGTTTTCTAAAATTGTGTGTAGCTAGAGTATAGAACCACTGAATTGCAGTTTGAAGATAATAAAGAGGATGTTATAAAGTATTTGTGGTTAAAAAAAAAAAAAGGCAGGAGTGCTCGTTGAGAACCACTGAGCTAGGGGGTACGAAAGGACTGAAAGAAAGCCAGAGTGGCTTGTGCAGAAGAAAACAAATGATAGCAGCGGGTAGGGAAGGGAGTGATCATGTGGGACTATGATAATGATTCTGAACTTCATTCTAAAGCATGATGATATTTGCATTTTGAAAGATTATGACTAAGGACAAAATTTAAAAATGTGTCCATCTTTGCTGCTGAATAAAGAACAATTTAGAAGGGGAAACAGGAAAAACTGGATTTGGGAACAGCTTGGATGTACAGGGGGAGGGAGAGGAAGGAGTCAAGGAGGGCTTCTGGAATTCTGCTTGAACAGATGTGTGGATGAAGATACCCACGTCCTTCTATAAAGAATACTGGGAAGGAACTGGCTCGCTTAGGGGATGCAGATCGAGAATTCCGTTTTGGACATGCTGAAGTAGAAATGCCTGTGAAATATCCCATTAGAGATATCTATTAGGCAGTCGGAAAGAGTTGGATAAATTGCGTCTCTGCAGCATGAGGGTCAAGATCAGGAAAGGAAAACTCCAAAATGGAAGCTATCGAGAAAAAAAAAAAGTGAATCAAAGTAACTATTTGTGGAAAGCTTCCCAGAAAATAACCCAACGCTAAAAACGCTCTGTATATTTGTTACTGGTGGAGCCCTTATTTAAACCGAGGAGTTGTAGCAAGCTTTTGCACTGACTGAAAATATAAAATGTAAAATCTCTAATGCTAATTAATTTTTGTAAGCGATCAGCTAGAAGAAACCATAACAGATTTTGGCAATTGGTATGGAATGTTGAAAAAGGAAAATTGAAAAGAAAACCGTGATTCAGAATAAGGAAGGAACTCTTGGTCTAGACACCTCAACTGCTTTAAAGATTGACTGTACTACAATTCCATACAATTTATTATATTTAGAAAAAGAGGCCCCTTGCAGGTGCAAGGCCTGTTTGAGGCCCTGTTCTCTTTGCTCTGATTCTGTGCTCACCAGGAAACAAACCTTGCCTCCTTAGGGGGCCCGTCCTTCCACAGGATGGCCCTGCTCCTGATTCCTAGGTGAGCCTCATCGGTCACAGCCAACAACTACAGTAGCACTCAGATTTATCAATCATGCTTATGTGACTCTGGTTATTCTAACTCGGTACTCCCAAAATACAGGCATTTCATAAAGGTCGAACCTGAAAAAAGCCTGCTCTGGAATCATATTGATTAGAATATAAATGTCTACCTTACCATAATTATTTAAATAGGCCAAATGGGCCATTAACTCTGGCTGGTTGCTTCTCTCAGAGACACACTTGTCAGCTCTTTAAATTGAATTCCAGAGTCAACCTCAATGGAGTCCCCTAAATAAACGTAGAAATAATGAAATGTGTACCCCAAATCAGTGTCACCACAAAGGCACATTTCTGCAGTTATGTCTGAAATAGCATTTAAATTGCCTTTACTATCCCCGCAACCACATATTCCAAAGCAACACCCCCACAACTTTTCACAATCTTCTGTCTAAGGCTGTACTGTCTGTCTTACATCCTTATTTCAACAAGCATTTTCAGATTTCTCTCCAATTTCCCAAATTAATTTGTTTCTCAATTTAACAAAAACGAAACCATGCCATACAGTAAAACTAGAAGAGTAGTTGGGAGAAAAAGGTTGCTGAAATCACATTGGTTTTAGAAATCAGTCTTTACATTAAGACAATGGTTCTCAAACCTTATGACACATTTGAATCTTCACACCTTGCTCTCACCCAGAAACAGTGTGAACTAGTTGGAATAGGGTGCATTCTGGACATGGCATTTTTTTTAAGTTTCTAGATGATCCAAAGTTTGGGAACCACCGATCTAAGGCATCTGATAGCCAGGCAAGAAAATCTAAAATAGCGTAACATCTGTGGCGATCTGGTTCGATGAGTGCACGAAACAGTTATTCATCCTCCGTGATGCTGTGTTCATCCTTTCTAACTGATCACGCAGGCTTTGCCAGCTTCGGTATATTCAATCATGTAATCTGGGTACATCTGATCTTTCTGAAAGATGACAAAAACCGAGGGATTAAACCTTGTATCCACGCAGCTGTCGTATGGTAGAGGAGGGCTCGTGTAACTCATATTCCCTTCGATAAAATCTCCAACCAGGACTCGGGCTACGAACATAACGATGTTTTGGGGATCATACTGGCAATTTTTGTGAAAGTAGATGGCATCTTTTGAGAAGTAATTTCCTAGAAATAATCAGAAAAAAAAAAGGTTAACAGTTATAAAAGAAGGTATGCAGTTTGTAAGGTTGTTTACAAATAATCAGATGATAGGCATTGACTAAGTGTATGTCAACAATGCCTGATACTTATAAACTTTCCCTTGTACTTAAAAAACGTTTGTTACACAAGGCAGCTTGAATACAGTGTACGACCCCAGTGAAATAACAGAAACATTGGCTGCTGTGCAGAGCTCACAGGGATGGTGAGAGCCACTGGGTTCAACAGCCAAAGTGGCGATAGCACAGTTCACGCAGGAGGAGCTGAATTGTGACTGATGAAGCAAAAACATTCCAGCAGAGGTCATTAAATATTGTAAGGGACAAAAGTCATTTACTGTTGATGGGAAGGTTCTAGAAAATGTGAAAGGGAGAGGTGTAGCATGAGCAAGCACTTGGCCCTGGGAGAGCTTGTCAAAGTTGATTCAGTCTTTTCAACTCTAGAATGACTTTGGATAATCACTGATGTTTCTATACTCGGCAGATCAACGGTTTCCTGGCAAATTAAAATGTCCTATTTTTATCATTGCCAGCTTTATTCCTGTTCTTTTAAAGGAAATGGGTACACATTGCAAATTCTGATTTTCTATGCAAAAATTAATAAATAAGATGAATGTTATATTTATAGTAACAAATGTTTAATACTTTTTCATTTATTGTTTGTTCATCTACACTTAGACTAAAAAATGAAAGTCCACCTATACTCACCTACCATTTCCAGTCCTACTTGCCCACCCAAATGCAGATAACAGCTTGGTGAGAATTCTCTTACACCCATTTCTTTCCATTTACATACATTGCACATATACTCTGATATGGTTTTATTTTCATTTAATTATTCATAAATAGGTCATATATACAAACTGTTCTACAATTTTTTTCCCACTTTAGTATTAGAAATCTTGCTATGTCAGTACATCTAACCCCCATCACTCTTTTTAATGGCTGTATGGGATTCCATTGTATGGATGTATCATAATTTAATTGAACTGTTCCTGTATTGATGAAAACCATAAGTTGATTTCACTTTTGCTCTTACCAAAAACTTCTAAAACATCCTAGTAAATTACTTTTGAGAACCCATATAAGTAGTTCCGTAGAACAGGCTGCAAAACTATAATGGCTGAATCAAGGGACAATTTTGACAGATATTAAAAATTGCCCTCCAAAGGCAGTATAAAAATTTTAACACTGACAATGAAGAAAGTCCTGTTTCTCCACATCCTTACCAACACTGGATATTATCTATCCTTTTTAATTGTTGTCAATATACTGGTCAAAAAAAAAATCTGATTTAAAAATATTTTTCCCTGAATACTAATGACACTGAGCATCTTTTCATATGCTTATTGACACATTTCATATGCTTTTTCTCTGAACTGCTTTTTCAACTTTTTTGTTCCTGTTGTATTGTCTTTTTCTTACTGATGTGTAACCAAAACAAGCCTGGAAAACGACTGTGACACCAACAAAAATCATCGACCCACCACATTTCTATCTGGCCACCACTCGCTCCACCCCAGCTCCTCAGTTGCAGCTGCATCCTGTGCTGCTCTGCGACAGCCTCCATGAGCAGACGGGGGGAGAGGCTGTGCCTTCTCTGTATCGTTTCTCACCGTGACAGATAACCACTACGTGTTCTGGATCACACTACCCATCTCTGCATCAGACACGCCTCACTTCTTAAGTGTCTGCAAATACACTTACCTCAATTTCTAGAACTTCTCATCCATTTAAGCTATTTTGGAAAGAAATTTATAGCATATATGTTTTTCTGATATAAAAAAAATAGAACAAACTCATTTTACCCTTTCTTTTACTGATGCATGAGAGGTAGATAGGAATTCTGCCACACTGTGTTACAACACAGGGCTGCCCTCTGGAGCTACTAAAGGCGGGTAGAACTGTCACCTCGACACTAATGGCCACAGCATGAGAAAAAAAACATTAAGCTGTGTTTGTGTCTTGCAGATCATTTTGCCTCATTCCCCACTTAAAAGCTGCTCACTTTCTTCTTGCTGCCTGCATCTAGCATCTTACTCCCACACTGCATACTTGCTGGGCTGAGGAGGAAAAACAGCACTTTCTGAAATCAGGCTAAGTGGATTCTGAGGCACGTCCAAGGATAAACAGTCATGATCTTCAGTACAGGAATCTGGGGACGACGACTCAGCCTACAATAACACAGTTGTTCATTCCTTCGGATTCTGAGTTACGTTCCAGAAAGCTGACATCTCCAGGTACGAGAATTCCGGTTATGCATGTAAAAGGTGTAAAATAAACTGTACAGAGTTACAGGTAAAAGGAGATTTGACTTAAAGCAAATGGGATTACGTCAATAAACAGGAATTCCATCAATAAACAGGAATTCCATTCATATTTTTTTCGGACGTGCAATTTAATTGCTTGATAAAGTCTTAAAATCTATTTTTCAACATTCAGAGATAGTAGTACATACATTTTAGTGGCACTGAGTTACTTTTACACTTGTTTATTTTTTTTCCTATTTTATAAGAAAGCTTTAGTGCTGATTTGATTCTTCGATTATTTTTATCAATGATAAACAAATGGAAGACTTGTCGAGTCAATGAGAAATGATTCTTTATACGGGTATTATAGGCCTACACTCTCCATTCAGAAAAGAGTAACCATTACCCTAAACGGCTGACTTTCAAAATGACGCATCAATTGTTTTTAAATCGTGTTTATATAATCTGGAATCTACATTTTCTTAAATGATCCAACCTTATAGCCCGTTTTTCTAATACCTGAACTCCATTTTGCTGCAAATACAGGACTAGATCCCCTGAATTCTCGCATCCTCTTCTTCCCTCTGCCACTACCTGGATCTAAGCCACCCTCATTTCTGGGTTGGACTCTTCAAACCACCTCCAAATGTTCTCTCCACCTTCAGTCTTGGTCTCATCCATCCTCATCATGTCACTAATTCCTAAAGCCACTGATGGTTTGCTGTTGCCCTCGGGAAAAACTCTATCCCCTTAGCATGGCTTGTAAAGCCTCTCAGGACCTGACACCAGCCTACAGCTCCGGCCTCGGCCTGGTCTGTGTCATTCCCACCACCCCTTAAAAGTGCTGCTCTATCTACAGCCTCCCAGGCCTTTACCAGTCTCTCATCTCCATAAACACTCTTATCCCACTTTTTTTTCTTTTTTTTTTTTGCCTAGCTAGCTTTTGTTTGTTCCACAGGTCACATTAGACTTCACAATATGCCGAATTTCTTTAATCTACTTTATTCATTTTTCAATTCACTCAATATAAAACTGATGTAATGCGATAATACTGTCAAAAAGCATTGTGGTTTTTTTCACAATTATTTTTTTTATAAATAACCATCTTTTATTTAGCCAGACACATGATTTGCCTTAGAGAGAATTAGAATCATTAGAAGAAATTCATAAGGAGAAAGTAATAATCTTGGCCAACTTTTGATGACAAAAATAGGATTTAGAAATGCATTGCCAAAAATAAAGGGCTTTAACTAGAAAAAAATAAAAACCTATGAGCAAGACCAGGGAAGGAACCCTCTCTAGGCTGACAGTCGCAAAGGGTCCAGTTAGCTCTGACTCCGTGGCTCAGGGGCCTCAGGCCCACCGACCCCGGCCTGGACTGGCAGTGGAGAGGTGCCAGAGCGGTCCAGTGGCCGAGGGAAGCACGCGTCTCACTTCCTGTGTGGAGCACCAACGTTCCAAATCTCTGTAGCTTCTTTTGGCTGTTTTCTATCTCGACACCCATATTATCTTTAAAAATAGCATTGTTGTTTCTTTCTTTCTAACCATTTAACATCTTGATGTACCTGGGTTGCAGAATCGTGGGCAGTTTTATAGACGCTGTGAATGAAGCCTTGCCAGACCTCATATCTGAAATATGTTCCTAGCCTTATGCGCCTCCCAACCAGCCTCTCGAGTCCAGTTTGTGCCAGACGGGTCCTTTGCTTAGCTACCGCCCAAATACGTGCTTCTTTTTCTAATATCACCTCCTCTACTTTTTAATCCAAATCTCCGTTTTTATATTCTCCTCTTTAGAGGTGAGTGGCTTTTCCCTAACTGCTGTGGTTCTTGTCCTCCATCCAGGCTGATCACTTCTGGCCCAAGGACAGCTCTTACGACCTCTCTCACTAACACGCTGTCCGTGATTATCCTCCACCTCCCCACAGATACCCACTTTCTATGTCCTGTTTATCAAGCTGTAGCCCAGAGCCCTTCTATCTTCCCAGGCATTTCTTATTCGCTCCATACCCCTTAAACACAGTCTCTAGGAAATTACACAGATAACAGCCTCGCAGAGTGGTCTCACACGCACACCACGGGGGCTTTGGTCCCCCTCAGCAGGCAGCAGTATCTCTGAGATCTACTGCTTGGCCTCTTGTAGGATAACTGCCTGACCTTTTAAGATTGTTCACACCGGCCTATCTAGCCAAGAAGAACAGCATCATGGGTGATGGGAACAGAACCTTGACATTAAAAATAAACACAAACAAAAACAAAAACCCCTCCTAATTCTGTGTAACAAGAGACAGGCCAAGTAGGAGGATCACTCCCTGATCGTCACAAGGGTGGGCGGCAAGGGGAGAAAGGGCAGAGGTCCTGGAGAAACACCTTGCCTATCGGTGAGAACTGCAGGCTACAACCTTGCTGCACGAGGGTGTCTTCTTGGCTGTCAACAACTCTCCCCCATTTGCCGAGATAAAGGAAAAATGATAGCAAGTGAGTAACACTATCAAACCATCAAAATATATTTCAGAGGGCTTCAGTACCCTTCTGTTTAAAAAAGAGAAGAGAAGAAAGACTAAGAATCCACACATGTCACTATCAGAGCCAGTTACGGCCCAAACTGGGAACACATTTATACTGTATTTCCATTTTCTAAGACAGATATTTGAGTTCTGACATAAGAGAGACTCTGAGAAATCAATGGGTTTAAATTCCACACACGTTATATGTCACTCAAGATGGTCACTCCACTTTCTACAGTCATATCTAGGTAAGTTTTAGTGACGTATATAAACTTCATAAATGTATGACATTCTCATCAAGTCATTCTCCAGCTTAAAAGCCTGCATTAGCTTCCGTTGCCCTTCCAGTCAAGTCTGAACTCTTTCCTGTGTGGCCATTCCTCTATCACTTGTCCCTCACTCCATGCTTGTCAGGGAACACCTCTCCAACTGGGTTAGGGGTCCACAGGTCCTGTTCTTTTCCTCTACAAAAGCTGCACATTTGCACTCATTCAATTAATTATGTGACATAATTTTTTTTTTGGGGGGGGGCATTTGTTTATCACTGTGCCCCCAGCATCTAGCATATAGCAAACACTCAAAAATATTTGTAGACTGAGTGATTGGCATCTCGCTCTTTGGGTTGTCTCTGTGAATTAAATTTTACTTATATGAGTTGAGCCAAATCTGAAAATGATAAATTATTACTTGTTCTCTTAAGACGGACAATTCTTTGTGGGTTGGTTGGTTTGTTTGTTTCTAAGAGTTGCATGAAGGAGTTTAGGAGCAAAAAAAAAAAAAAAAACAAAAACAAAAACAAAAAGGTTTTGTGTGTAGGTAGACCCGTGCTACTTCAGTCCCAGAGCAGCCCGAGATGGGGAGAGGCCTCTTCTCCCACCTTTGATGAGAATCCATGAGCGGCAATAGAACACTACTCCCAGGGGCTTTCAGGGATGGACGTGGTCAGGAAGTGCCATACCCAGAACTGAGTAGTAATGGCAGACAATGCAGCCAACAGTTTGCAGCCATGTATGAGACTCTGTGGTCCTTCCCCTTCCCCCACCCCACCAAAAACTCACAGAAGACAAAAGCCAGGGTGAGGTATAGCAATCAAGTCCCAAGTCAATTTATCACTTGAATTTGGGCACTTAAGGTTAAGGGGACCTTATTTTCTCTCCATCACTGTGAAAGCCTGAATATTCTGGTTAACCTCATAAGAGAAGCATGTACAGAGCTGAGTTATGACTCTACTAGCTAGGCCGCTCTATTCCAGCACAAACCTTTTCCATATCTGGTTTCATGAGTTCCATGTAAGGCCCGGTCAAAATTATTCGCACAGATAAAATCCACATTGGCACGGCTTGTTGCATAAAATAGCATTCGTTCGTCCTTCTTCTTCATCTTCATTTTTTTCCTAATACAGGAAATGTAAAACTTAATACTGAGAACATTTCTCTCCCACTCTAGTTGATAACATTAATCCTAACTACAGTCTTATCGTCTAAATATATTATTTCAGCAGAGTTCAGAAGAGAGCTACTAATATTAAAGTAACAGCTATAAAATATCATGAAAACTTAAATGACGGACACGTGTAATCATTGAATTGTAAAACTAAAGCTGAGAGAGAGAAACTCAAGTTTACACAAAGAAAACTAGAGACTGAAGAAACTGCTGACCAGTAAAAGAAATCAATGAATGTAAGTCTTAAAGGACAGATCTGAACCAAGCTTTACAAGCTTTCCATAAAGAAACTAGATCATGTGGTCACCAACCTTTCGAAAGCATCCAAGAGCTGTTTGTTCTTGATCTTCTTTATCTTTTCAATCCTGACATTTTTCATGGTTGCTTTAAAATATTCGCTTATTTTGACATATTCTGGATGCTGGCTATTGAGCTCTAACAACTAAAAAAATTTTTAAGTATGAAAAAGTGAAACTGGAAACATTTAAAGCACAATACGTCCACATGTCATGGGGTATCTTTGCCAGGCTGCGTTAGGTTTCCCCATGTGGCAGTTCATTCTAGTAGTGAACTAGCTGGCACTAGCCCATCTGTTCAGGGTGACTTATGGCTAACAGCAAAGGGAGGCCCCTGAGGTGTCTGATTTAGTTCAGTGACCTGGCGAGTTCCTTGCCTAAAGCCAGTGCAGGGGCAGAGGCAGTGGCAGCACCCATGGACCCCGAGTAAACAGGCTGCACCCCAAAATGGAGCATAATGCGGAGGCTAAACAATACAGAAAGTCTTGCTCCTACCAGGCTAGGTGAGGAAGTAAGTGAGGCACAGTCTGTGTGACTCCCAGCTTTTTAACTGCAACCAATGGACAAGTCACTTTTACTCTCTGAGTTCCAGTTTTCTCATCAGTAAAGGAAGATACAAGTATCTATCTCACGAGGTTGTCGTGAGAGTCTGTCCCACTGAGATCCTGTGTGGCTGGACTCTGGAGACAAGAAGATGCCCTGCAGGGGGCAGTCCTCCGCTGGGACAGTGACACAACCACCTTTCAGATGTCCACCTTTGCATCATGATCCAAGAGCTTTACAGAAGCAATTCGTTCTTTCACTCACACACTCATCTGTAGCAAAATACTTTTCCCTACCTTTAAATAATTCACCCAGCAAAAAGTAAAAACCAAGTACCTGATATTTATTCAAGGATGGGTACAAAAAGTCCGACTGAGGAAGGCCTGTCGAGGTAAGAGTCTCCGGCTGGGTCTGCGCTGGCTGATAGCTACAAATAAGAGAGTAAGAATTCACTTGGCTCCCCGCCTATGAGCCCAAGTAGCTTCCGTCCTCAACTTCCGGGCACTAAGCAAAGGTTTCTCAGAGAATTTTTCCTTTGTACTTTTCTTTGACTACATTCCTGCATATTTCTGATAGAGATGTACCAGTAATCATGTTTTTTTAAAGTGAAGAAATTATTCATACTTTGGTAAATTAATTAAATGTTATTTTCCCATTCATTTAAAATGTAAAAGCATTGATTCTTTTTTGATATTCCTGCTCAGCCTTCAAGGGTCTTAATGTGTTAGAATTAAGTGTGTCTTACAGCTACTTTGTCAAATGATAAGCATTTTAAGTCTTAGACAGGGGAAAGAATCCTGCAACTTATGAACTGTATTTCAGGGTAACCATACATGAGGAAAAGTTCTCCTTTATAGACAATCACAGCTATTAATTACCGAAGAATTGACAGAATTAGAAAACTAACATTTTGAAACCCCTAATAAAATACTGGATCTGAACAAGAACTGTCAATAGCTACTAAAACCATTAAGTGACATAACAGATGAGGAATGATATAACGGAGGGATCAGACTCAAGTGACCACTCTCCCACCTTCATCACTAAAAAGAGGATGGAGAGATGCTGTGTACCTCTTAAGAATACTTGACAGGAAGTACAAGGCACCACTTATATAGTATTCTCGATCAAAAATGGAAACCGATCTAATCAATCCTCTACGTCTAACTATCAATTCACAGAAATTACACTCAAATGACCCCATGAGTATATGACTTGCTACATTTTGAATTGGGGAAATTCTATAGGACAAGTGACCTATACTTTCATTTCTTTGAAAAAAAAAGTAAAGGCAGGGAAACTAATAGATTAAAAGAGGCCAAAGAGACAAATATAGCAAATTTAATATACATACCCTGTTTTGATAAAAACTGAAATAAATCATCTATAAAAAGTCATTTATGAGGCAATGGGGAAAAAATAGAACATGAACTGGGTATTAAATGATATTAAGGAATAATCAAATTTGGTAGGTGGGTTAATGGCATTTTATGTTTTTAAAACTTATCTATTAGAAACACAGCTTAAGTATTTACAGTGAAATTATATATGTGGGGTTTACATGAAAATATTATAGCAAAAGAAAAAATGTAGAGATGATGGCAAAGATAAATGAAATAAGAATGATAAAATATACTGATTCCTTGACCCCCCCCCACACACACACATGCATACATACGGACTTACAGTACAATTTTCTCTAACTTTGAAATTTTCCATAATGAAACATTAAATTAAAAAAAATGCTTTAAGGAAAAAACTCTTTCAAGATCTCCTCTTCTAAAATGAAGATTCTTTTGGGATGACAGATTGGCCCCAATGTACCTATATTTTAAATTCAAGATTTCCACACTGCATTTGTATAGTAGAGAGCAGATTAAACTGTTTTAAGGTGCCCATCGACAAAGAAGTGTGCTAGTTTACTTCTCTTTGGATTGCGTGAGAGAGCACTCACAGCCCTTATTCTATCCTAAAGCAAATACGTCACCCCTGGGCTAGTGACAGCAGGATTAAAGCTGGTTCTCTACATGACCTCCCACTAACAGGGTTTTCTCAATTCATTTTATTCATTCACTTTCTTAGCTGTCAATTTAGTATCACTATATACCATTCATTGTGCAAAATATTTCAAGAGCTTTAGGGGGCTGATAATAGTGGAGCAGAGGAGAAGAGGTAGGGAGAGCTGTGCTAGGGAAGATGGCTACACAGAAAACTACATCGCAAGGTCGAATGGGTCAGTATCATAAGGGACTTAAATGTGTTACTGGAGGGCAAGGAAGACTGGAGGGCAGTCCCATAAGTGGCATTCAAACTGGGCCACGAAGGATGCTGGATTCATATGAGTTATGGGGAAGATGTTTCCAGAGAAGAGGAAGAACAAATGGAAAAGCAAGAGGTACCTATGGCATGTAAATTATTGAGATGACAATGGACTGACTTTATGAAATATTTGGAAATGTCACAAACCAAATTCTTCCCTTGGAAATGTATGTGCACAGAAGGAATCACCCAGCTTGAAGTTAAAAAGGAAGAGTCTGGCCAGTTCCTGAAAGGCAACAAAGCATGGTCTCATTGGTGGAGACCAAATGAGAGTACAAAAATTGTTGAAAAGTCAAAATTGCAGGTTGCTTTAAGAAAATACAGCTTAAATTTTATTTATTGAGACATCCTGCCAGAACCATTGGAAAGAATAAGACATTAAACTACAATGACCTCACTAGTCACTTGAATAAAAAGAGCACCCTCTTCCTGTCCTGCTGCCCTGTTGACACCTGTTACTAACTGAAGTCATTAGACAGACATCCTGTCTCATCCATCAGAGTGTAAGCTCCAATGAGGGCACGAACTTTACTCTTCCCTACAATGCAATATTTTTACTTTACTAATTTGAATATGAAAAGAGCTGGAAGGGACCTTGGATGGCTAGGCTGATCTGATTCCAATTCTTGAAAGTTTGAATTAAGATATTCAGAGATAATTAGGCAGTAGACGCAGAAGGCAAAGCTGAAGAGATATGAAGATTGGAATTCTGAGGTTAAAACTGTTGAGCCACAGCTACAGAAAAGTATTAGGAGATATAGAAATAGAAATAGATACAGATACAGTCATTTAGTCTGCTAACAGCAGGGGAATGAAACTAGTAAGAAGAAAAGCAGCTGACATTTACTGAACGGTCTGACATGCCGGCCACTGTTCTGAGTGTCTAGAATGCCTTCATCAAGCAACCTTGACAAATGTGCTATCGTTAAGCCCATTTTATAGATGAGGGGATGCAGAGTAATTCACTTGCCCAAATCCACACAACTCATGAGTAGCAGGCAGAATCTGAACCTTGGAATGTAGATCGAGAGTCGGGGCTGTTAACCCGGTCACAAGCAAGGACCTGTGACCCCATGCTGCTCAGGTTCCAAAGCAGAATTAGAACAGGTGCCCATTCCTGAGGCCTTGATATAGCTCAGTTCCCACCCTTGGATTCTCACAAAATGTTTTCTTTACTACACCATGTTTATCCTTTTAGTAACTTCCCTTTTTCATTAAATACCTTAATTCCTACAACCAAAAGAAGCTAATTAAAGCACCTTGATTTTATATCTTGTCTTGAAATCTCTTTTAAATAATCACACCATCACCAAGGGGGAAAAAAAATCCAACTCCAAAAAATGATCATGAACAATATTGAGTTTACTGAGTTTTATGAGCACACACAGGAGTGTTACACTGAATCCCACACAGCAACATTTCTTTCAAAGTTCCTTTTTTGTCAAGTTTATTTCCAAATCCCCTTGCTCAGGCAGCTACCTCAACTCTTCCCCCAGCCCCCATTTTTTCTCAGACTCCCATCCTCTATAAGTTCCCTCAACCAAACAAAGGCTACACAGAAGAACCCACAGCAGAACAAAACCCAAAGCATTTGATCACTCCCTAGGTGCGCCCCATTCATATAGTCATCGCAGTCAAAGCAGCTGAGGCATAGAGCAGCTAAGGGACTTGCGGGAAGTCTCCTATGAGTTACAAGAAATGACAGATTTCCTGCTCTGGTACTCTTTCCATCACTCTCTGCTGCTTAGCAAGCACTTTGCCCACACATAATGCAAATGCACATTGCAATGTAACACAACAGGAACACTTCAAGAAAACAAGCTGCGGATTCGAGACTCGGTGAGATCAATGCGTGAACATCTCAAATCTGCCAGCAAGCAGTGCCTCAGAACACTTACTCTGGCCTACTTTTCGTCTGTACCACATCCAGGACAGACACAAATACTGGCCTTCTGATGACATCCTTTTGGGTCCTGGAAGCTATGTTTGTCTGAATCATCCCTTTAGACAGAAAAAAAGAAAACAAACAAGAATTAAGAATTAATTCTAGAAAATTAATTTATTATTTTTCAAAGGCTAGAACAGTGAATAGTCATGTCTGAACTATACATGTGTGAATAGAGAAAATCCTTTCAGATGAAAACTGCTCATGATAAAAACTTGTAATTGTCACTGCCTTTTTGATAAGACACAGAAAACAAAGAGCTAAATGAGCATTTGGCAATCAATCTAATCTTTAAATCAAAGCTGGATTTTAAGAGAGGGTAGGGCAGCCAGGTCACGTCATCCATGTAAGCTGCCCTAAACCAGGCGACAATGATGATGAATTGGCATGTGGTAGGTATCTTTTAAAGTTTTGTTTCTACGTCAAGTGTGAAATGCCATTTCCAATTCAGACATGTTGTAGATCTAGGTCCAAGCTGCAAGCAGAGTTATCTCTTTAAAATAGGAAGTCATCAGATATTGCTAGTGAGATGATAAAATAGCACAGACATTTTGGAAAACAGTTTGGCAGTTTCTTATAAACATACACTGCCTGTGTGATCCAGCAATCCTGCTCCTTGCTTTTTACCCAAGAGAAATGAAAACCTATATCCAAAGACTTGCAGTTAAATGTTCCTGGTAAAATTATAATAACCAAAAAGTAAAAACAATCCAAATATCCATCAAGAGGTGAATGGATAAATAAACCATGGTTTGTTTGTGTGTGTGTGTGTGTGTGTGTGTGTGTATAGATTAGATAGATAGATAGATAGACAGACAGACAGACAGACAGACAGACAGACAGATAGTCTTAAAATATACTTAGCAATGAAAAGGGAAGAACTACAATACATGTAACCACATAGATAAATCTAAAAAAAAAATTCAGAGTGAAAGAAATCAGCCACATGCAGAGTACAGAGGTGACAGAGATTTTATTTATATAAAGTCCTAGAATACATAAAACAAACTGTACAGATGAGGGAACTGAGGCATGGAGAGGCCAGGGGCTCCTCACAGGGTTACATGGCCACTGTGTCAGAGGCAAGGCACTCACAGGCCTTCCGACAGCCACTGGCTTCCACACCCAACACTTCCGGTCTTATTAAAAAGAACCCTGATCCCGGAATGCAGCATGCACATCCCTTGGCTCCTGTCCACCTCATGCTAGTATCCCACAACAGGCACCACTGCCAGAGGCAAAATCTTACCTTGGAAACTCAGCTCGTAGCTCTGTGAACCCGCCTGAAATGACACAATCCCCCTCGGACATGACAAGAAGAAAGACTCCAGGTATGAAGAGTCGATATTCGAAATTTGCTGATTGCCCCCCTAATTAAAAAAAGAAGAGATTTCAGGGTAGGCTTTTAATAAATCTTTATCATTGTATCTTATATAATTTTACTTTAGTCGTGGGATTAAAAGAGGAATGCATCTTGCCTCCCCAACCAGGTTATAAAGGCTTCCAAGGCTTCCATATTGGGGCCACGCCATGCCCATTTACAAACCTGTCTATAAGTCCTGTATTTCTCAACCGCCTGCCAGGAGAAAAGAGTCCACCCTGTAGAAACTGGAGAAGGCCAGTGAGACAGTGTCTGAGTATCTAGACGGCCGAGTATGGTTCCACTGGACCCTCCTCTGGCCCTGACCTCACACTGTACTCCAGTTCTTAAGGAGTGAATGAAAGAATAGTAGAACCTTCAATAAGTTATTCTCTCAGAAAACTCAAATGTACACCTGTTTCAGTAACCAGGTCTTGGCTTTTGTCCTGTATCTACATTACTGCCTTGACCTTAGCTTTCTAGAGCTATGTCTTACCCCTGCCCTGAGTAATTATCTCAGGCCATGGTCTCCTGCCACTCCGATGCCAGCTTTCACGGCTACTAAACTTAGCTACCTGCTGGTAAACATGTCTGAGGGTCTGGATGTGCACCTACCAGGTTCTGCCACCTGCCACCCCTGCCATAGCTCCATCCTTCACCATCACTATCCAATTGTCTGTCTTGTCAATCATCGCTTCTCCCAAAACCACACCCTCTTCATGTCTACCATCTCTGTTGGTACATGTCCTGGTTAAGCACCAGAATCTACATAAAAGGATATCAATTCCACCTTCCAGAGTTCACTATCAAAGTATTTGCACCTACCCTTTGTTGGAGAAAGTTTGTTCTCCCAGTTCCTACCAGGGAGGTTCTAACCTGGAAACCTCAGTTGCCCAACTCTTATTTAAAATTCGGTTACAAAAAAGAATGATAGAAACCAGACTGCTCATTATGTCTGTATTCAAATCTCCTGGAACCGCCATTTTTATTTTAATTGGATAGCCAGCTAGAAAAACACCAAATATAGAACCTATTGTCCTTCCTTTCTTATTAAAAATATTTATTTACTTTTTTAATTATGGTGACATTGGTTAACAAAATCCAGTAAGCTTCAGGTGTACAATTCAACAGGAAGACATGTATATTTTGCATTGTGTGTTCACTACCCATTGTTAAATTTCTTAATGTCACCACATTCTTTTTTTTTTTAACAACAGAAGAGCCAACTCATTTTATATAATAATGGTTCTAATTAATATAAGACAGTAGGAATTTGGTCACATCTTCAAGAACACGTCCTATAACAGATATGTGCTATAGACTAAATGAATGCATTTTACGTGTTCGCAGGTTGAAAGTTACATTCCAAAACTCTGCATTTAACACAGACTGAGTGTTCCAGGAAGAGCCCTGTATTAAGAAGTTTCATCAGGAAGTTTCTTGATGTTTTATGGAATAACGGAACTTGGGTAAATTTAAATATCGTCTATGCCCCACAGAGAGTTTAGTCTCTGGGACCCTGATGTCACTAGAATGTAAATACTTTCCCACCCTTTTCCCTTATCTTACTGAAAATTATTTTAAGTATTTGACTTTAATACGAATTGAGACCCATGGTTTATTTTAATTAACTAGACTTTATAATTTTGATCGCCACAGGTGTCTCACAGAATCACTTTCAAAAACTTGCACTTTGACACCATCCTTGGCCTGAACACAAAAAGAACTTGTACAAAGCTCAACATCGGGGAGGTTTTCACACCAAGGTTCCCCAGTGGCTGCCACAGGACAGAGGAGAGCAGGGGAAGGGGACCAAGCGCCCGGCTCAGAGCCCCGGGCCCATGTGCACAGAGCGGCTCCTGTTACTCCAGCGTGCTCACTGCGGTCCTGCAAAGGACGCCTGAACACAGGACAGTTGGGAAACCGCTGTGCTACGTACATGGAACCAGTAGGACTCCTGCTGAGGGCCTCACACACAGCATGCATGGCCCCCTCTACGTGGCTCCACAGCGGATGTCTTCCTTAGGCCCCACCAACAGAAAAAACCACAGCTCTTCCTGCGTAACTGTGTGTTCTCCCCATAGGAGTCCGGGGCGGGGGAGGGGGTCTCGTACCAGCTTGTTTTTTTGTTTGCTTTGGCAGCTAGGCAGCTCAGAGCCAAATTTACGGCCCATTGACTTCTATGTCGAACCTTATGCTGACGTTTCCGTGTCCCTGCTTTGTCTTAATCTCTTGCTTTTACTTTCTCTTTTTCATCATTCTGCTTTCATTGCCTACTTATGCTCGCTCTCTTGCTCTCTCTCTTTCTAATCTGATGAAACAAAACGAGAAAGGGACACTAGACAGAGGCTTTGCTTAATTAACTTCTATTCCCTATTACTATATTGCTGTATGGCTAAGCCTAGACTCTTCTAGATCCAGTCTTTGTGGTCCATCTGAAAGCAGATTCTGAATCCTAGTGACCATCCATATCGGTCTTCTGATTCTTCACTCTCACCTGCTTCTCTGGCTGGAAGCAGTAGTCTCTGTACAGTTATTACTAATGCACAGAAAGCCAGCTCAAGGTTCCATCCCAGTCCTTGACAGTGAGGAAAAAGGACATGTGGCTAACTCAGGCCTCAAGCAATTCCTTAAAAATAACTAATAGATGTTTTTGTTGATGACTGCGATCAGACTGCATGCTTACTAAAAATAAAAATGCAAATAGAGTGTGGATAATATAAAAAAGCAACACTTCCTCTACCATGTCCACTCTCCATGGGTAATCATGTAGGGGTCAAACATTTTAATAACAGTTTTCTTCTGGAATTGGCAAGTTTAAACATGTGCCTCCACAAGGAGGGATGGAACTCACCTTCTTCCCATATTCGACCCATGTGTCAGATTCATTCCTCCAATACCAGATCCATTTCGTGGTGAAGGTGGTGGGATTTTTTGACATTTTAACAGATGAGGGCGTGGAGAGACGTCGGATGGGATTCAAGTTACAAGTCATTTTCTTGAAATCGATTCTATAATTTCCAAAAGAAATGCTGAGGGGGGAAAAGTTTCAAGTTAATAAAATGCTTCAGTGACTTCTGTTTCCTACAATCTGGTCTTTTTTAACAGAAGCATGGAACTGAACTTTTAGAACTGAAAGGGACCTTCAAATTTTCTTGATACAGCTCCAGGTCTTAACACATAAAAAAAAAAAAAAGAACTGAGATACAGAAAGGTAATGTAACTTGTCTACTCCACATATTTAATGGTGTCCCAAAATGTATTCTTTCCTCCAAAAATATCCCAAAATAAAACTGTGCCCACAAAACAACTGATTGGCTCAATATTAGAAAGTGAATCAGAAACTCACAGGTCAGTTTTTTCAATTATATTATTTAAATAGTTATCAAAGTGTAATCCAAAACTTTTCCAGGAAGGCAGCAAGTCAAATTTATTTTTATAATATTAAGGCATTATTTGCCTTTTTTTCAGTTGCATACACTCCAAGGTGCACTGTAGAGTTTTCCAGAAGCTACATAATGTGTGATTCCACAATAGGTTAAAGAGATTTCCAAATGTATAAAACAATGTCATTCTTTTCAATGGATTTGTTTTGTTTTGAAGAACAGTTAATTTCTGTTATACATATATACAGGTATAGGTACATGCACATAATAACCACATACAATTATATAAGTATAGTTATGCAAAATGCCATTTATATTAACATGAGTTTATTATTATTTTTAAATGAATCAATATTTTTCTTTTTTTTATGATATTGATAGCTATAATCTACATAAACAGAAGCTCTTTGAAATTGTCAATACATTTTAAAACTGTAGAAGGGTCTTGAGACCAAAAAAGTTTGAGAATTATTGCTCTGAGAAGTACCCCCCTTGATCAGTGGTTCCCAACCAGAAACGATTTTGTCCCCTGGGGAAACATTTGGCAATGTCTAAAGAGAATTGTGGTTATCACAACTGACACCTAGTGGATAAAGGCCAGGAATGCTACTAAACCTACCCCCTACCCCCAAAATAATTATCTGGCCCAAAAAAGTCAATAGTGCTCTAGTCAAGAAACCCTAAACTGGACTCTGGGTGATAATCACACAATAGAATATACAGATGTCAAATTATAATGTACACCTGAAAATTATATAATAGTATTAACCAATGTTACCCCCAATAAACTTAAAAAAGAAAAGAAAAGAGAAAAGAAAAGATACTCTGCTTCAGATTTACTGAGGGGGTAAAAAAATATCACCTAGAAATAAGAAAACAGCTGATGCCACCCTCTAGTGGCAAAATGCAGCAACAGACTCTCCAACAAAAATTCATTAAATGTGCAATAATGAAATGTATGTAATTTTTCTGCCCCAAAGAATTTCTTTATAAAACTAGGATGCATCTTATAAATATGGTCACGAATGGTATCACCCATTTCAGTCCTGACGGAAACAGAAGCGTAGAGTATCCTCTTAGATACCTCCAGGATAGAGGAAGTAGCAAACATAAAGGCAAGTAGAAAACGCCAAAGTAGACAACGAAATTCGGCACCAGAACTATATGCAATTACTCAAATGATGTTCTAAAACTATGAAATTAAGCCGAAGCCTCTTTTGAGCTAATCGTTCAGTACTTTTAATAGCCCTACCATGAGCTGATAGGAACGTAAACTCTGCATTGTGTTTATCTGCAGAATACACTGACAAATAGCAACTAAACAAATAATCACATCACTTTATTTTGTATGAGTTAGGAAAACAGTCCCAGAATCCCTAGCATTAGCCAGGCCTTGCGTGACTTCAAATCTACCCAGACAATGAGTTGCTGTTGTTGTTGTTTTCATTAACTCAGCAGGCGTTTGCCATTTTAATCTCAGACCTGAAGGAGATTCTAAAGGAAATTCTTTTCTTCTTCCCATAGCCTAGCACTGTTTTCCTTTGATGATATCGTGTCTCTCACAATCTAGAGTCCAGCCACCGACTTACACTCTGATTCTGGGGTCACAGTAGGCCTTCTCAATATTCTCCATGGGCTGGAGGTCCGCCCAGGTGCCGGCATTTAACATCTGCCACTGGTATGGCAGGATGAAGTGGGCTTTCTTGCAGTCGTCTACAAAGACAGAGAGGAGGTGTAAGGGTCTGTTGAGTGGGGGTCCCAGCCAATAAACCAAGTTCACTGCTGACTTTCCCCATCAAGCTTACCTTTTGCACTCTGCCAGACCCTATGCAAGCACATTTCCCATCTACACCTTTGCTTATGCTGGCTGCTGCCTGAATTGCCCTATACCCAAATCAGGTTCCTTTATTATCAATGGAGACTCACCAGAAAACAAGATTCCCACTCCCCAAAAAGCCCCTTTGCCGACATGTAAATATGAGGTCATTATAAATTTAAAGTTACCCTTTCTGTACCCCCCAAATGGATATATGCAGACAAAATGCTCCCCAGCACAGGCGACTGCTTGTCTTTCCTTGAAGCCTCACCTACTATTTGCCTCTTGCAGCAAGACTCCCTCACTCATCTCGCTCTGTTCTGATCTGACTTGTATTCTGTATTCCTTTAGCCAGCACTCAGTATCGTTTGTGCTTTTTAATTTATGTATTTACTTATTTTATGCAGTTTTCTCATTTGTGGATGTTCTGAAACCATACTGTCATTACATATCACTGAAGAACAGCTTACATCATTGTTTAGCTTTTATTTCCCTTGCAGGATTGGCATAGAGCTGGGCATGCCAAAGATAGCTAGTGAATGAATGCTTGCTGAATAACGAATTAATATTATAAGCCGGTAATACAGGAATACAGAAAATAGTTGTTTTTCGCAATTTTCATTATGTTATGTTTAAATTGTTTCAAAATGTCCACAAGGTATGAGAGTATTTCCAAACAAAAAGAGGGAGGTTTTTTTGTTAGACATCACAGGGAACTCATAGAATGAAACTGCCTGAGATTTGGCTGATTCAAAAGTATATAACAATTCGTTAGAGTTCATACCACACATCCATTAAAATGGCTGCTATTAAAAAAAAAAATGGGTGTTGCTGAGGATGTAGAGAGACTGGAACCCTTGTGCATTGCTGGTGAAAATTAAAATGGTGCAGCTTCTGTGGAAAACAGTGTGGCAGTTCCTCAAAAAAATTAAATATAGAATTATCATATAATCCAGAAATTCCACTTCTGGATATATCCCCAAAAGAATTTAAAGCAAAATCTCAAGCAGGTATTTTTACACCCATATTAACAGTACCATTTTTTCCCAACAGCCAAAAGGTAGAAGCACCCCAAGTGGCCATCAACAGATGGATAAATATAGTGTAGAATATACATATGACGGAATATGATGCTACCTTAAAATGGAAAGAAATTTTCACACAAGCTATAACATAGATGAACCTTGAGGACATTATGCTAAGCGAAATAAGCCCATTGTATAATATAAAATATTGACCCACACATATGACGGACCTAAAATAAGTCACATTTATAGAAACAGAAACTAGAATGATGGCCACCAGGGGCTAGAAAAGGGGAAAACGAGGGGCTGTTGTTTAATGGGTACAGAGTTTCAGTTCTGCAAGATGAAAAGATCTTGATATGAATATAATTCACACTAACTGAAATGTACACTTAAAAATGATTAAGATGGGGGAATCTATGTTATATATATTTTACCACAATCAAAAAAACACACACAAAATTTTAAGTTAAAGACTTTTGATTCAGAGAACACAGGGCAGAATCCTTCACTTCAGACATAAGGCAAATGAGTCTCAGACCACTAAAGTGATCAAGTGCATGAAATCAGACACAATGCCCAGGCCTGGGACAGAGATATAAAGGGGATAAAGTGGTATAAGAGTGAGAGGACACCGATTTGTCCCAAGCACAGTCCCATGGTAATCATTGCAATAGGAAGCCTGGTGGGAGGGGACAGTGACCAGGTGTGGCTCCGCAATTAGGAGGACACACAGATCATGTGGAGCACAGGTCTCTTCAGTGCAAGAGTTCGGTAGGAATGCAAACAACCCAGGCCCAGAAGAGAGACAATGTGTAAAGGACAGAAAATGAACTTTGAAAAATATGTCTGCTAGGATACCTTTGTGATTTGGATTTGTCTGTCTGCTTGTTTTTAGTATATGAAAAGATGGGTCCCTAATTAAGTCCATTTCACCTAAAATTTAATTGCAAAAGGAGAAAGTATACTATCATGCAGTGGTGAAGAACACAGGTGGGCTGGGTGGTGTAGGGACAAAACCCAAATTGGTTACTTGGGTATGTGAGGTCTTAACATCTCTATTCCTCCACCCTCCATACTGTAAAATGGGTTAAAGACAGAACCTACTTCTAGGGTTGATATGAAGTTTAAAGAAGCAGCACGTAAGGCTCTTAGTATTGTGCCTGACATATAGCAAATGCTCAGAAATGTTGGCTATATTACTATTAATAAAGTTTCTGCTTCCAGAAAGACCTTAAGTTACTCACTAAGTTGACATCTGTTATGCAGATAGTCAAGACAAATTTCCTCTGAGTCACGATCCTTCATCCTGGAAGATGCAGTTCTCGTATCATCAGATATGGAATCTATAAAACAAAAGAGAATGCACATATGCCAATCTTAATGTTTAAACGCCAAATCAAGACCCCTGGTCTCACTATGGGAAACAATGTCTAAAATGTTCAGGAGAATTCCTACCATTCATGTGTTGCTCATGAGAACCTAGACAGTCCTCCATAAACCCAAACGTGAACATTAGGATCACATGGGAGTTACATTTCTTTCTTAAACCATGGTCAAGCTATTCCTGTTCTCAATAAATGTAGCAGTTGATTCCATACTGTTCTACTGGTTGGTCCCTCCATCTTCTATGTCAGTCGCTTCACCAGTTCCTCCCCTTAACGAACCGAACCCTCTAACTCTACGCCCTTAATAACTGCTGGAGCCCATCCAAAGGGCAACCACCAGCCACAGCTGCTCTCCCGCAGACACAAGACTGGGGGCCCTTTTGTCCTTTACTGACTTACTCAGAGCACCGCCTGGGGTCCGTTGTGTAAGCTCGCTGGCAGAGTTACGTAACTGAGCAAATTTCCGACCATGGGCCTCAAAGGCTGCAGCTCTGTTGCTCGGGGAAAGTGGTGCCTTAGGCAGAGCGCTGACTAGTGGGGGGGCCGTGGGCTCCACAGGTGTGGGCAGGGCCTGGGTTCTCAGGTTCTGGCTTCCGGAGCGTAACACGTCTTGGTCCCCCTTGACTGCCGATGTTAAGCCAAACCCGACGATACCAGTGTTGTTTACATCGGTAGCTTCATACAGAACTTTACTAGAGCTGTTTGCTGCGTTGCGGACAGACTCACCGATCCAAAACATCTTCTGTCTGTCTTTACTGTTACCAAAGGCCACTCCCGCTTCATCGCCGTCGGGGAGTAGGCTGCCGGCCTGGAGTTTGGTGTGAGTGGTCGCGGCCTCCTGATTCCTCGGTAACGATTTCTCTCTCTCTCCAGTGGCTGCGGTTGTGTAATGTGACGATCTCGTGGACGTGATATCTGTGCCCAGGCCATTAAAATCAACATCAAAAAGCGGACGATGCAGGGCGTCGCGGTTCCCACCGCGGCCCTCGCCATCCTGGTGGCCGGGCGAGCGCACATCCGCACCGGGCCGTGCAGTCGCGGCTTCCGGCGTGCGCGGAGCAGTGAGCCGCGCACGTGACGCAGCCGGACTCCCCGGAAACACGCTCTCTCTTCCGGTGGCGGCGCCGGTGCCCTTGCCGTGGCCGTCCGGCCAGGTCACGGGGCCCTTTCGCCTGGGAGCCGCCGCTAGGTCGGAAGGGATGTGAGCGCCACCCTGACTGCCGAAAAAGAAGCCATCTGGGCTGCCGTTCTCCGAGGACGTGTGGCTTGCCCCCGCAGGGCCGGGCCCTCCGATGTCGGCAGCCTGCGACGAGGAGGCTGCAGAGGGCTGGGGGCTGCCTTCGCCTCCCAGATGCAGGAACTTGTGGGTGAGGTCTTCCACGGCGTCCGGGGGTGACCTGCGGCCGCTCTGATCTGTACTGGACGTGCTGGACCTGTCAGTAGAGCTTGAGGTAGATGGAAGAAACTCTAAACTGCCCCCGAAGAATCGCTCTCTGCTCTTGCTTCGACCTCCTTGCGCCCTGGGTCGGCGCTGTAAGGGAGGAGCTAGCAAAGGAAGGAAACAATGAAAATCAGAGGTGACATGATTGAGGTCTCACCACCTCTGTTCCTCCCAGCTTTTCCAGGTTTGCGATCCATGTTCTCTCAAATTACATGTCTTAATGTGGTGTGTAAAACCCGAGAAGCGTGATCGTGGCGATGAAGGAATCTCGCCATTCTGTTAGCACAGAAGAAAACACCAGCCCACAAACCAGGAGAACCCTGTCTCTTCTCAGCCTCTCAGGGGTAGCCCCCCGAACAGCAGACTCTCAGGTGAGGCTGTCCGCCATCCCCTGGTTCAAGTCACCTCACCACTGTAGTGAAGGGAAAAGCAGACTGATGCAAATCAGCGAAGACTTTCCAAAAATCATCTAGATTTTGCCCATATTGTGATTAGCTGAACCTAACAAGTAAAGATTCAAAAACTTAAAACAAATAAAAAAAAATTTGAAACTACAGTCTAAAGGTCTAATTTCATTTAAACCAGAAAGTTTTCCCAACTTCTTCCCCTACAAATGCCCAAAATTAACTGAGCGATATGAAAAAGAACTGGCCTCTCTCTAGAAGCTTGATGAGTCACACTCCCCAGGAAGCAGTAAGTGCGCACGTGTTTTTGTGTGTGTGCATGTGACATATATGAGTGTAAGGTTTATAAGTGCATGTAGGATGTGCATGTGTAGCATACATGTGTGCAGGGACTGTGTGCGTGTGAGAGAGACAGGTGCAGTCATGTGTGTGATATACAGCTGGTGTGAGTGTATTCATAGGTACGATATGCATGTGTGGTGTGTGCAGTGTGTGTGACTTGTGCTATTATGGAAAAGGGAAGAAAAGTCCTTCATCTTCCAAACCCAGGAGGCAGCAGGATACAGTAAAAGCAAACCTCCTCCTGTCAGCAAAATAATTAAGTAGATTAACTACAAGTGATAGTAAAGATCTCTCTCACACACAAGTATATTCATATTAGGAAAGTATATCAAAAACCATCCCTGTTTTCGTACCCCTGATGAAAGAGCATCGTAGTATGGGAGAGAAAACACTAGATGTGGATGGAGTCAGAACACGAGTTCTGCTGCTGTCTACTGGTGTGAGGCTTAGAAAACATTACTTTTATTTTTTCATAGTATTATGTTTCATTCTTCAAAAAAATGACTTAAGGCTACTTGCAATAAAAGTCCCTTAAAGTTTCCAAGACTGGTTTCCTTGCCCATTAAGTGATAATATACCTGCCTTTCTTCATGGTTTTACTATAAGGAACAATGAGATATTTTAGGTATTTTAGGTGAAAGTCTCTTGTCAACTATAAAGCATTTCTCAAATATAAGGAGGTGTAATTGTTTATACCTCTTATAGAATCTTAGAATTATGTATTCTATTTACTTCACAAAATTCACCTCTTCTACATTCATCTCATAAAGACATTTAAAATTGTAAGTGTTCATACTAGTAAAAATATAAAAATGCTTAAGAAATAGTACTGTTCACTTCATACCCATTATGGCTATTATCCTCAAAGCAGAAAATGACAAGTATTGACGAAGAGGTAGAGATAACAGAATCATTGTGCATTGCTGGTGGGAAAGTAAAATGGTGCAGCCACTGTACAAAAGCAAAATGGTATGAAATTTCCTTAAAAAATTAAATGTGGAATTACCATGTGACCCAGCAATTCAACTAATGAACATGTACACAAAAGAACTGAAAGTAGGGTTTCAAAGAGATGTTTGTACACCGCAGTCACAGCAGCATTATTCACAATAGCCAAAAGGTAGAAGCCATCCAAGTGTTAAAAACAGGTGGCCAAACACAATGTGGCACGTACATACAATGGAATATTATTCAGCCTTAAAAGGAAGGAAATTCCTACACAGGCAACAACATAAATGAACTGTGAGGACATTATGTAAAGTGAATTAAGCCAGTCACAGAAAGAAAAATACTGTATGGTTCCACTTATATGAGTTACCTAGAGTAGTCAATTCAGAGAAACAGAAACTAAAATGGTAATGAACCAGAGCTAGTGGGAGGAAGAAATGGGGCATTACTGTTTACTGAGGAGAGTGTTTCAATTTTGCAAGACGAAAGAGTCCTGGAGATTGGTTGCATGACAATGCGAATATACGTAATGCCACTGAACACTTAACAACTGTGAAGATGATAAATTTTAGGATAAGAGTATTTTTACCAACAATTTAAAAAATTATATATATACATATATATATATATATATATATATATATATATATATATATATATATACACACACACATATATTCTTTTTTTTAAAGAAAGGAAATTCTGGCATGCTATCACATGAATTAGATGAACCTCAAAGACATTATGCTAAGTGAAATAAGACAGTCACAAAACGGCAAATTCTGTATGATTCCACTTCTATAAGGTTCCTAGAGAAATCAAATTCATAGAGACAGAAACAAAAGTGATGGTTGCCAAGGGCTGAGGGGAGGAGGAAATGGGGTTAGTTTTTGTTTAATGGGTATAGAATTTCACTTTGCGAAGATGACAAAGTTGTGGAGATGGAAGAACACGATGCTTGCACAACAAGGCAACGTACTTAATGCCACTGAACTGTCTTAAAAATGGTTAAAACAGTCAATTTTATATTTTACCACAATTTAGAAAATAAAAATAAAAATTTTAAAGGAACAGTACAGAGAACAATAAATTAAATTGTATGTAGTTTTACATTAATGCTAAATTTCCTGTACTAATTGTATTGTGGTTATGTGAGAGATTGGCCTGGCTGTGAGGTGTTACACACACATTTACGTTTGCAGCTTCCTGATGACTGACATCGTACGTCAAATGCTTTAACCACAGAAATGTATGTGCGTGTGAGTATCTGTGTGGACATGTGCAGGGAGACAGTGATAAAACAGTTGGGACAAAGTGTTAACAGCTGGTGAATCTAAAAAAAATTTATATATTTTTTTTCATTAGGAAAAAGCTGTATCAATCTAGCTTTTAGAGAAATAATAAACATTTTTAAAAGCCTGGTGGGGGGAATAGTGAGTGCTTAGCACAAAATTCAAATCACATAATCACACATATACTGTGATTACAATTATGTAAAGACTGTGGGCAAGGTCTGAAATGGAAAATGGAGTTTTACATGGTGAGGTAGAGTGAGCCTATGTAAAATTATTTCCTTGTGATTTCTGTTTATTTCTATCAATCCTATTAATAAAAAATGGAACAAGCACTTACCTTTAAACCCATAGGGTTTCCTGTGTTTGTGCTTGTTATTGCAGATGTCCTGAATGTTCTGGACCACTTCTGGGCTCAGTCCATATTCCTTCATGATTGCCAGCACCTTGTTGTCCATCAGGTTATGGGACCGGATGCAGTTGGCGTAACCACAGTTCCCTTGGGTGAAATGCTCACAGATGTGGAGCTTTTCACATGGTGGCTGCTGGTTACAAATCTGCCTTCGACCTTCTCCCTTATAATTTTTGCATATCTACACAAGAGAGAAAGAATAGCAAGAAACAAAACACCTTCCTTTACCGGCCACACATTCACTAAGGAAAGTTTAAGTATCCAAAAATTTCAGAAGCAAGCAGAGATACACCAAAGGAAAACAATGCGTGTGTATTGTACAATCTTTGATGAACTGTATTCAAGACCAGCATTTGTCAAAGTGTGGTCCTTGGACCAGGAGTATCAGCTCTACTTTGGAAACTTATTAGAAATGCAAACCCCATATCTACAGAGTCAGAACCACCAGAGGTGGGGCCCAGTGATTTGTGTTTTAACAAACCCTCTAGGTGACTCTAATGCACTATAAAGCTAGAGAACAAGCGTCCTAGAGGCTCTAGCATAAAAAGAACAATTAGAAACTTCACAAATGATGCTTTGATTGACATACCTTACTGATGTTTAAGTAAGAATGTTCCTGGCCTTAATTAGACCAGCACAAATGAAAGCAAAGTATATATATCAGAAATTCAGGTTTATCTGATGCCTTTGTTCTCCCAGTGAAAAAGTATGAACAGTTTTAGTGTTTTAGGACAGGAAATGTGTTTGTCCACTGCTGCCTCCACTTGTAGGCATTCCTAAGTGTAGCCAAACAAATGAAAACAAATTAAGTGAGATGCAGAAGAATTAAATGCCTTGTCCAAGATCACACATATAGTTAGCGACAGAGCCCAGACTCTGAGATGGAGCATCCTTGGAAGAACCATCCTCGACCAACTATTCTTGAAGTAGCTGAGCCTGGCTGATCCCCTCCTGCTAAAACCCCACAAAAATATTCTGCTCTAATGCCCCAAGTTAAAACATTCCTTTAGAGACTTCTCTTGCCCAGCATTTTCGAGGAGACACATGCTTACGATGCTCTGGTCAATTTTCCATGACAGGAAGCAGTTCCTCAGACCTCTAGGTCAGGAAACAGTGCAGTCTCCCAGTCTGTGATCTTAACCCCGACAAGTGGTAAACGGCAATTAAGTTATTAGCTAAAACTAAACTTCAGGCATGAACCTCTCCACCTACTAATCATGGGTACTGAATTCTTAAAAAGGAAAGGGAGCCTCAGGTGACACTGCCCCCTTCTTTTGAAGATAGAAGGATGACAAGAGCATTCCCCTAGGAGGATCCTTACAGTGCTTTTGTCCATGGGCTCTCTGGGATCCCTCGACAACAGCACTTTCTACTAGGTTCTTAGGCTGACCTCGTCTCTAGATAAAGAAGAGTGGCCACTCACTCCCCTTGCTCTGTAGGGATTTGAAACTCCTTGGTGATTCTGGAGAACCGAAGCAGAGGTTGGACCTGATAACTGACATTTCCAAACCTCCAAGTTTAAAACTAGGGTGGGTCCACAGGTCAACACTCTTCTAAAATGTCATAACAAGTCTTCATGTCATCATTCCTTCACATAAAAGGGAATGCCTTTTTTTGTCAACAGGACCTTTAACAAGGTTGGTGCATAGGGCATTTTTCTCCATGGAGACTAGGCTGGCACATAGGCCAAGGGCCACAGATATCCCCAAACAAGACCTCTAAACCTTGTACTCCTGGAAACAGAAAGAGACAAATCCAAGTACCTAGAGGAAAGAATACATAGGGTGGGGAGAGGATATGAGATATATTTTCCTCCTTCTCCCTCTCCCTAAACAAATCTTTATAGAGTACCCTGCATTCCTAACTCTCCTGAGCTCAGTAGTCAGCCCCAAATCACCCCTCATGTCATTAGGTTTTTTTAAGTCTTCAGGAAAACACACTGAGCTTAGAGTCAAAAAGTGTTTAACCCTCCAGAGATCCCCAATAGCTATCTTGTCATATATAAAAACACAACTAAATTTCAACCCTGCCTAAGTTTCCTCCATCCCTTCCACCTACTCCACTTGGGTCTTCCATTATGTTTCTGTACCTCTCTTTCAGTATGAGGCTAACTTCTCTACTCAAAAGATTTTTCTCAGGTTAGGCACTATTCTTTAAACAACATTCTCTAATTTTCAAGTCAATATTACTGTATGGATGGAAGGTTAATTATCTGCCACTGTCTTCATCTTCTAGTAATAGAAGCTCCCAAATTTTAGCTGGACACTTGGTTATCTAGTCAGAAACTACATTTCCCAGTCTCTCATCCAGCTAAGTGTGACCATGTGATAAGCTCTGGCCAATGAGATGAAAGCAGATGAGCTGAGTACAATGTCCAGGTGGCATCTTGCTATCCACTGGCCCCACCTGCCTACATATAGGCAAGACCAAAAGCTGATAATAAATATTTCACAGAATATTAATAATAAATAATATTTAATAATGAATACAATATTATAAATATTATTAAATATTATAAATATTAATATAATAAATATTTGCTGTTTATTATTAATAATAATATATATATTTTTTAGGCTTTATAGGCCATTCAGTCTCTGTTGCAACTACTGAATTCACCTCTGTATATAGAAAGCAGTAATAGACAATATGTAAATAAATGGGTGTGGCTGTGTTCTAACAGAACTTTATAAAGAGAAAAGGCAGGCCAGATTTGGACTATGGGCTGGAATTCAATGACTCCTAATCAAGACTATCAAGTGATAGCGAAATAAAATTATATTTTATTTGAATCACTACATTTTGGGGTCTTTTTGTTACAATAGCTTGGCCTGTACCCTAAACCAATAGGCCCTGTCATTTTCCAAAACCTCAATTCAAAGTCCACCTGTTCCAGAAGGCCACCCTGGTGTGAAGCATCAATTAGTCCACTGCATCTTCAGATCACATGTGCTCACACGGGTGACTCTTAGGTCACCTGTTGGTGTTGCGACCTGCAGAGCTCTGGCGTTTACTCTGTGTTTTCTCCTGCTCCTGCTCCTACTCGAAAACATCCATGACACAACACTGCCAACTACATTCTTCCTGCTTGTTAAACCAAGGAATTGTAACTTACCTCGGGCAGAAAGAATGGGTCACTCTGGACAAGAAGCACTGTTAATTCTTCTTTATTCAGTCCAGAGAGCTCATGATGTTTCAGGATTTTGAAATTCTCTTCTGAGAGAACATCATGAGAATATTTGCATAAATTCCTAGAAGAAAATGATATTTGTCAGTGTTTCCAATTCACAGAAGTAAAGAAAAAGAAACCATCTAGGGAACTTTCAGCCATTGAAGATCAGTGCCCATATCTTTTGATAACTAATACAGATTGGTCCAGCTTACAGAATACACTTCAAAAATATAAATTAACGAAACGTCTAGATGAGAGTATGTGTATTTTTTTCACAAATTATAAACATCTATAAGTTACTACAATACTTCTTTATTAGTATACAGTAATAATGTGAGAAGAGGAAAAAAACTAGCAAAGAAACCGAAATCAATTTATTAGAAATGACTGTCCATTGAGAGACAAAGAATGATTAGGATAACATACTGATAATGGAGTCCATGGGAAAACAGAATTCCATTTATCAAACATTTCAATGACATGAAATTGTTCACTGCTTTGTCTCTTCTACATCTTACATACCAATGTATACTTGTATGATCTGTGACTACAAAGGAATGGAACAAGATCTTAACTGTATACTTCAAACCACTCTAGAGGAAAAAAGATAAAAACCCCCTTCATTTTAAGGCCTTGATGTTTTAGGTCAACACTGTCCCGCAGAATTTTCTTTGATGGTGAAATGGTTCTGTCATCTGACCTTTCCAGGATGTAAGCCCTATATGGCTACAGAAATACATATAGCTAGTGAGACGTAGAAACTAAGTTTCCTCTTTTACTTTATTTTAATTAGTTTAATTTGAATAACCACACATGACTGGTAGTACCACACTACAGGGCAGAGATGTAGACCTTTGCTATTCAAAGTGTAGTGGGAGAACCAGTAACACCATTACCTGGGATTTTGTTAGAAATATAGAATGTCGGCCGCCCCACCCCCACCCCCAGGCCTAGTGAATAAAAATCTTTCAAATGATTTAATCACACTAAAGTCCAAGAAGCACTGATTTAGACCGTTGAGAAATCTTGATAGCACAGTAGATACACATAATTTGACAGTTTTCAATGTCCACATAACAAACTCATTCCACTTTTTAACTTATATATGCCACTGAAAATATCACCAAAGTCCTCAGATTTATGATTTTAAGTTATTCGTATGAGGGGATATTAATATTTTCTAGTTTGCACAACCATTATCAAATGGTCGAGTTGTTACGTAATGGCCAGATTTTTACTGTATAAAATAATGTGGCTACAATTACTTTTGTACAAATAACCGTTCTTCCTTTACATTATTTCCCTAGAATTTATTCCTTTGGGAGTATTCCCCAAAGGACACAATTACTTTTTTGGCAGCTCGTTTTTCATTTTCATCTACTGATCTCCAGAATGCATACCAGCAATCTGAGTGTGGCTATTTCCCCACAAGCACATTAACATTGAGTTTTATTATTTTGTTACTTTGATAGGTATGACATAGACTTATATCATTAATTTGCATTTAATAAATATCTCCATTTATTCAATTCTTGTTTTATTTTCTTTATCGAGAATTCAAATTTTTCCCTTAATAGTTCTTTCATTTCCCAAATATTAAACATTTGTTGCCACCAGTATTTTTTAGTTGTCAGTAGGTAGATAGAAATGAAAATGACTTCACAGAATTATCTTATGGTAAACAAAAATGCAAGTGACTTTGCAAAATTACTGAAATTGATGATTTGGTTTTTCAATTAAATTGATTGGGGTGGCAATGCTTAATAAAATTATATAGGTTTCAAGTGTACAGTTCAATAATACATCATCTCTATGTTGCATTGTGTTCATCACCCAAAGTCATATCTTCCGTCACCATATATTTGACCCCCTTTACTCTTATCTACCTGTCCCTTGCCCTCTTCCTTTCTGCTTACCCACTAAACTGTTGTCTGGGTCTATGAGTTTTTGTTTGTTTCTCTTGTTCGTTTGTTGCTTTCAGGTTTATCTCCCACATATGAGTGAAATCATATGGTTCTCAACTTTTTCTGTCTATTTCACTTAGCATGAAATAGTTTGTTTTTTAATATAAAGTTATTCTCTAAGAGTTAATCTTTGAAAGTTGCTCATTGAAATGCTGCTGCCTATGTGTAAGGCATTTTTTTTTTTACGCCTACAGCACCTCGTCTTCCTAGGTGGTCTCCCATCCAAGTACTAACCAGGCCCGACCCTGCTTAGCTTCACTTCCAAGATCAGACGGGACCCGGCGTGTTCAGGGCGTGGCATGGCTGTAGACAATGTAAGACATTTCTGAAACCCACTGGAACTGCTTTCAGATCTAGCTGTGGTGCCCCATTAGATAGACTGCAGAATCAACACCTGTGTCAGCCATTTTTAAACCCAACCAAACCTCCCACACACCTTGCTTCATGGAGGAGTCAAGGGCAGCTGGTCAGACTCTGGCAACGGCCTCTATCCAAGCCATTTTTTCAGGTGGGCCCTCTCTGTACTTTCTTCACCCCGTGCCCCTGACTTTTAGTGTTTCTGGCGCTCCTTGATAAGGCTGACCTCAGCGCTCTGCTTGCTTTTGGGTTCTGTGGTTTCAGATAACTGCTCCCCAGCAGCCCCCATCACTCAGAGCCCTCAGCAGCTGAGGCTCCACCTTATCTCACTCCCAATCCTTGTGGGAGGAAGGATCTGAAGAGAATCTACAGCAAAAAGGGTCCAGCCTTCAGCTCAAAGCAGAAAGCCCTGCCATTATGGCTTCCTCTCATCACCTCATAAAAGGCATCTCACTCCATTGGTTGTTGTCATCAATGATCCTCTCGATATGCAGCTGAAAATGACCCTGTTGAAAGATCTCACACAAGCTAGACAGATTCTGCCCTTTGGCTTGGAGATATTGGCCAACCATTAATCAGAGGGAATTAAGAATCTTTGCTTTCTCGTTGGCTCCAGTCCAAACATCCTGAACATGGAGCCAAGACCATGGTTCTTCTCCAGTGGCCAAATTAAGGTCATAGAAAAGGAACTCAGGTCCCGGATAGACGCAGCCTTGGTCATACCTGTGCTGTGTCTGCCCTGTCCTAACCGAGGAGGGGTGGGGCACCTCCAAGGTCCCTGAAGTCAGTATTTCCTTCAAATGACTAAAGGTAGCCAGGCAGCCTAACGGAGACCCCTCTGTTGGAGCCCTGGGCGTCCAGGCTTTTCCAAGCCCACCCAAGACACCATGCCTGGAAGAAGAGCCCAGGCTGCCCACGCTGTGCTGTCTGGGTCCTCGACGCTGCCCATCTGAGGGCCCAGCTTCACTTCTCATTCCCTTCTCCATCCTTGGGCAAGCTGCTCCCTTCTCTCGATTCTCTGTTACTCACCTTTGAACCTCGCTTCAGTCTGCGACATCTACATGTAGCCCTGGTTTCTGACATGCAGCTCCCTCGCTGGGGGGCCCAGCTCTGTCCCCCCACATTCCCTAGACTTCCCCCAACTGCTCAGAAGAGATCTTATCTTCTCCCTAATTTCAGCATATTGATCATCTACAAGGTCTGGGGTTGGAGGGAGGGGTCAAGCATTTGTGTCACCTATTTGGGAGTAAATAAGACCAGAAGTACAGAAACTAATATTTATTACCTATTTACTAGGTGACAGGAAATTTGCATCTATTATTTAATTTGGTCCTCACAATAATCCAATGAGGCAATAGTTTACTTTGGGAAACTGAGGCTGGATAAAAAGAGAAACCAAAGATAGATCAAATAGGAGGAAGGATCTGATAACTGAACCCAGATCTCAAAAAACATATAAAAACCTAATCTGGAAAAACAAAAACAAATCTGAAACTTTTCCAAATCAGGGGGAAAAGAAAAAGCATTCTGGATTATTTAAGCCACTGTTTCCCCACACTAAATGGAAAATTGAGAGCAGAATACAAGGAGAGAACACGCATAAACCTTGCAAAGGGTACAGGAGGGACACAGTAAGTGACTATTTCTTACAACTGATGTTGAGAATACAAGCTCAGCAGCACCAGTCACATTAGGGCTTGACGGAGGGCACATTCAGGTTTAAGGTGGCAGACGCTCCCTCTCCCCACTCTCCTCTGGTCACTCTGTCCCAGCTCCAGGTCCCTACTACTGGCTAGAAGGCTTTAGCTAGGAAATGGTGTGAAAGTCTCCCATAGTTTCTTAGGGTTCTCTGAGCCAGTGAGGTCCCCTGACAGGCATCACTTAGGAGGTTGTCAGAAATGTAAATTATCAAACCCTATCCCGGAACTTCTGGATGAGTCTCAAACTTTCATCACCCATTGGCATTATCTAGAGGGTTAGAGAGCAAACAGATTGCTGGGCCCCACCCCCTACTTATCAGCAGGTCTGGTGCGGAGACTGTAGGTTTGCATTTCCGACAAGTTCGTGGGTGATGCTGAGGCTGCTGGTCCGATCCAGAGAGTATGCCTGGAGTATCGGGGCTCAAGGTTGCCTTCTCCAGCCAAGGACAATGGGTCCTGCAGAAGGCTGGTTCGCAGCCACAGGGACTCCCCACCACCTGGCACAGAAAAGAGCTCTCCTACAAACCATCATGAACTGCCCAGGGATAAACAGGTGTTTGCAGAATGCCTCCTGCACTTGGAGCAGATAAACTTCAAACGGCAAGAGAGTTGGAAGATTAAAAAAAAAAAACAGCAAAGATGGCCTTGAAACAGGCAGAATTGTCTTTCTTTCAGGAATCTCAGGCCAAAAGCTTAAAAACAAATGATCTTTTCACTTTTCTTTTCCAGACCCAGAACAAAATGTTATTTTAACCCTGGCAACACACCCTCCCCCAGCATGGATGAGGCCTAGCCTGCACTGTGGGTCTCATCCCTGGCTACACATAATAATCAACTGCGAGTGTTTAGAAACACCTAAGCCTGGGCCATACATCAGAGACTGATTTAGTGTGACAGGAGGTGGGACCCCAGGTGACTCAACGGTGCAGTCTAGGCTGAGAATCACCAGGTGCGCTTGTCAGATTAGATTCTAAGTCAGGTTCTTGAACTAGATGTTCACCTCTGGCCTGCTGCATGTCACAAGTCGGTAAACACAGGGGCAGCTCTGGGCTCACCAACCAGACCGATGGGGAAAATAACCTAAGGGAGAGCCTTAGTTTTTTTGACAATCATTTCTAGTGAATTCCCCTTCCCTTTTCCCCTTCATCCCCTCTGCTCCCCAACACCTCGTGGGAGCTGATAAAAATAAAGAGAGTTCATTTGTGCAGAAAACAGGAAATAGCTCACCATGATATAAGCCAGGTGAAAAAGAAACCAGGATGTATGAAAGATAAAATCTAGAGAACGCTGATCTAAAAAATAAAATGTCACCGATGAAACAACACTATTGGAGTATTATTATAAAGTCATTCTCCATAGGTTTGTACTTCTGATGTTCAGGATTAAGATGCCATGTTACTAGAGGTGGGGGTGGTTCACTGAATCTGGAACCCCTAGTAAGATGGGGGAGAACTAGAGCAGACCAGTACGGAGCACGGAAGCAGAGTAAGAACAATGAGGGGAAGGGAACGGGTGGAGCTGAAGAAATGGGCCCGCTCTAACCACAATCGTTACCAGGAACACACCGGGCACAGAGAAGAGACCGCCAGCTGTCTGCTGCTGCATGGTGAGCCCAGGTGCCAACAGCTGTAGGCTCCCCCCCCCCCCCACTGGAGAAGCATGCATCTGGTCGGCTGCGAGACGCTGGGCAGCAGAGGGCAACAGGAGGAGGCCCGGCCTGCTGAGGGTGGGAGAGGTAGGGGGCCTCCTCAAGGAACGGGGCATATTCTAGAGTTGCACCAAGAGTGGGGGGGGGTGCTCGTGCCTCCCCAAAATCACCTATTATTGTAGGCAATCTCCCCAGTCTTGACTTATTTCTCTGGTCCCCTAAATTAGTGATTCCAAAACCTTGCTGTCCGTTAGAACCACCAAGGGACTTTTTAAAAAAAATCCATATGCCCAAGTCATAAGCCACACCAATTACATCAGAATGTCTAGAGGTGGGAGCTGGGCATCGCTATTTCTTAAAGATTCTGCTCGTGGCTCCAATGTGCAGCAAAACTTTGGAAACCATCCACAGCAGGAGTGAGGAAAAGTATAGTAAGTGACAAGGGTAAAGGGTAGGACGCGGTGGCGGGAGTGCTAAAATCTTGATGATTAGAAGAAGTAGGTCACACAAGGCTCTTCTCTTCACACATGCCCCTTGCCATCTGACCAACATAAACCCCCTGGGAAGTTAAGAATATTAAAATAAACTAGAGAGAAAGATGAACTAATAAACAGTGTTTGAGGATTCCTTTAGTGAGATTCCTCAAAAACAGTCTTCTATGGAAATCACAGTTTTTCTTAAAAAATAAAGTTTTTCAAAAAGGTAAACAATTAGCAAATATTTAATACACACATTAAGAATTCTACGTTTTATGATTATTCAGTGAATATACACACAATAAAATCACACGAGCAAAATGTCCTCTACTGAGAGTGGGGAGGAATCAAACTGTGTGACGACTAAGTCCCTGGATGACCTCTCTTAACCTGATGCTCGAGTTGGTCTGAAATGTGCTAAGATCTCTTCTCAGGGGGGAGGTGTTAAAGAAACAGGACCTGGGTCTCTACTCTGCTCTGACCTGAGTTCAGTTCAGTTACACTGATTTCTCATTGGGCCTGAAATCCCAATGAGGTCGTCCCGGAGTCTTTTACTTCCTTTCCACCCCCATCTTGGAGCCTTGTCAATTCCAAGGTAGCATGTAAGTGACGATCACAGATACCTGTTTGGAGGTAAATGTGACTAGCAGCAGTAAATTAGAACCCTTATTATACAGAAGGAACACAAATCTATACTTATTTTACTTGTTTACTTTTGCCATCTCCCTATTATATAAAAAGTAGAAAATATTTTGTTATCAGATGCTTATTTGTCACTATTTAAGATTTTATCACGATTCACAGTATCACTTATAATGTTGTGGTTTCTTGGCTTAATTTCTGCAGAAAGCTGCAGAAAAGGAAAGTCAAATTTGATCAAATTAAAATAAATACAAAGCAAATGTGGAAGCAGAAGAGAAGTTCTCAAAGGATTCTTGTGGGGCACACACCCCTTTGTGCTGAACAGCATGTCTCTAAGGCCGCTGGCCTGACATCATGACTCCGTGGACAGAGCACACTCAGTAAGAGAAGGAACGTCCAGAAAGATGCCTCCTGGGTAAATACACCCACACCAATGACACATAGCATGCAAAAGTAAAAGGCAAACCTTGAAAACACAATGTTAAGTGAAACAAGCCAGACACAACAGGGCAGATCTTGTACGATTCCATTTATAGGAAACATCCAGAATAGGCAAATCCAGGAAGACTGAAAGGAGATGGAGGTCCCCAGGGGCCGGGGAGAGCAGGGAGTGAGGAGTGACTGCTGATGGGTGTGGGCTTCTTTCCAGGGTGATGAAAATGTTCCAGAACTAGATAGTGATGACAGTTGCGCAACATCGTGAGTGTCCTTATTGCCATTGAACTACAAAATGAACTTTAAAATGGTAAAATAAAATAAAATAAAATGAAGGAAAATACGGGTTATTACAGACAAAAATAAACAGAATGTGAAGACGACCAAAAAAGCAACAGGCAAATAAGAAGCAACTACGAATTATACACCAAGTAAGACAAACGTTAAAAACAAGCATGATGACTTTAAAAGGGCTAGAAATCCAGAATACACAAAGAAAACCGCAATGAGGTACATTGCATATTCCTTGTATTGGCACAAATTTTAAAAGGCCGATTGATAATACATCAGTTGACAAGACTATGAAACAAGAGGACACTCGTATTTTTCTGGTGGGATAAAATTTGGTATAAACACTTGGAAAACAATTGGACATTATAAAAAACTTAAGATAAGTATGGGCATTCCACTACTAAATAGAGACCTAGGGAACTCTTGCACGTGTACACAAGGAAAGATATATCAAAATGTCCATTGCATCATGGTTTGCAATAGCAAAAAATTAAAACCAATCTACATTTTAATGAGAAAATTGATATGCAAATTGTGCACATTCATACAAAAGAAAGCTACACATTTGAGTGAACAGTCCCTTTTCTAAAATTTGTGGGGCTGGGGCAAGATAAAGTGGAAGGGGTCCACGTATCTAGCATTGAAATACTTACAACTAATCAAGCTAAGAAATGATTCAATGAAACAGGCCTATCTTCCTATCTTGACAAACGTACTTCCATAACGAGCAGGAAGGCCGAGCTGGGATTAGAGTTCTCAGACTCCTCAGAGTTCTCTGAGAGACTAGATAGCAGGAAGAACGAGGTCAGCCACGGCTCCCAGCTCCAGCCCACCATTCTTTTCCCAAGCCAGGCTCTGCCACGCTGCTCATGTAGAGGCAATGGACGCACCAGCCAAACTCCACGAGCAGGAACACCTGAGGAAGAAGCCCACACAGGCTCTGGAAGCGGGCTTGGGAACTCCAGGGTCCCAGGAGCCCAGAGCATAGTCTAGAACGTGGTGGGGCCACAGGTTCTAAATGAGCGTGATTCCTCGGCCCCATGGACTTCTTGAAAAGTAAGACTACTCCTGGAGGGGGGCCGGAGCTTGGACCTGGAGAGCAGAGGGCACAGGGCAGAAGTCTACCTCCTCAGGTCTCAAGATGGTACAGAAACAGGGCTCTGTATACTAGGAGTGAGTCTCAGAAACACCACGCTGCCCGAACAAGAGCGAATAAAGCAAACATCTAATATTGATGTCATTTATAGGCTCGAAAACAGGCAAAACAATCCTAAATATTGCTTAGAAGTATACACATATGTAGAAAAATAATAAATGAGAAAAATAAACACCGATGCAGAACAGTGCTGCTGAGATTGTAAACGGGTACAGTTATTACGGAAAAGAGTATGCAGGTTCCTTAAAAAGTTAAAAACAGAACGACCACATGATCCAGCAATCCCACGTCAGTATATTTATCACTATCTGGAAGAGATATCTGCACTTCTATGTTCATTGCAGCATTATTCACAGTAGCCAAGACATGGAAGCAACCTGAGTGTCCAGCCACAAACGAAGGGATAAAGAAACAATGTGATATATGTATATAATGAAACATTATGCAGCCATAAAAATAAGAAAATCCTGCCAACATGTGACAACATGTATCACACTAAGAGACATTGCCCTAAGCGAAATCAGCTATTCACAGAAAGACAAATACTACACATCTCACTTACACACAGAATTTTAAAATAAGTCAAACTCATAAAATAAAGGAGTAGAATTGACAGGGCTGGGGTGAGGAAATGGAGGGATTTAGGTAAAGGTTACATACTTACAGTTATAAGATTAGTAAGTTCCGAAGAACTAAGGTATAGCATGGTGACTATAGCTAATAAAAATGTATGTTTGAAATTTTCTAAGTTGATCTTAAGTGTTCTTTCTCATCATCAAAAAAGAAAGGAGACAGACAGATGAAGTAATGGACTGGTTAATTAGCTTGATCGAGGGAATCATTTCACTATATATCAAAATATCACATTGTTTACCTTAAATATATATGTTTATTAGTCAATAATACCCTGAATAAAGCTGGAGAAAAAAAAAAAGTGGTTATCTGTAGTGATCACTTCTACAATGGGGGAGATGATCAAGGAAGAGAATTCAGGGGGATCTAACTGTGGAATATTCTACTTCTAAAGCTGATTTGTGGGAACACAGATATTTATTGTATGCTTTATGTATTTTCATAAGACTTAAGTATCACATAACAAAAACTTTAATGAGAGAATTCTTTTAAAATTAAAATGAAAGATTCCATTTTATATCTTTCAGATTGGCATAAAGCAAGAGTCTGATAATCCCAAGTTGCTCATTGGCCATAAAATGGGGACAACTGGGACTCTCAAACATTAAAGTATAAATTGATAGAACCAGTTTAATACCGATTTGTCAAAATACAGAAAAGTGGAAGCTGTACAACCATTCAACCCAGCACTTTGATTTCCTAATGATCCACCCTACCAGCTCCTGCCATGAGCACCAAGAGACATGTATATTCTTGGCAGCATGATTTGTTGCAGCAAAAAACTGGAAATATCCCAAATGCCCATTATTGGAGGAATAAGTACTGAAATGTAGGATTAATCATATGATGTAATACTATACAGCTGTTAAAATTAACAAACTAGACTCTCATGACAACATGATAAGATCTCCAAAACATAATAACATTGAATAAAAAAATTTAAAACACATAAAACAATACTACATTTAATATATGAATAAAAATATCTAAGTAAGGAAATTACAAAATTATGGAAGGGCGGGATACACACCAAAATCATAATGGAGATTGCTTCTGGGAAAAGAGAGGAACAAGACTAGGGAAGAGAAAAAAAATATAACCTGAGGACTGTTATGGCTTTTATTTTATTTTAATAGATAAGAAGCAGAAATGAAAAATGTTAAGTATTCTGGGAGATAAGTTATAAGCTTGTGATACTATATATAATTTCTGTAATATTACATACTCAGAATATATATATTCCAATGCCTGTTATATTATTTTTTGCACTTTTTCTTTTCAATTTATGAAATAGTCAACTAATCCTCTTCTCATCTACCCACCCCCACCCAAAGTTCAATCAACCACACAAGAAAGGCATACAAACAGGAAAAAGCTCGGAGAAAATAGTCACATTAGCAGAAACCACAGAGCTAGTTGAAGACACTCAGACAACCGGCTTTAAACAGAAATCACGCTTGCAAAAAAATAACGAATGGAAGATCACACTTCAAACAGCTTCGACAACACAAAAGCTAGTTAAGAAGTCATGCAGATCTGGGTTCGACACTAATTCTGCCAGCTACCTGCTAAGAGACCTCGGGTAAATTTCTCAACAGCTCTAGGCCTGAGTTTCCTTATCTTAAGATAGGACTTATAATACCTACCTCGGGAATCACGGTAAATACTAACTCGGATACCATCTGTAAAGTGCTTATCGGAGTACTTGGTACATAGTTATTTGTTCAATAAATGGTAGTTAATATTTGTGTCAGAACTGGGATTAGAACTCCATGTGTGGGCATAGAATTCAGAACAGCAAATAGAAATATCCAAACTGATGCACCGAAACAAATAATTATCCAACACTGGAGCAACCCCTACTGTTGACTAAAACGTATGGCTTAGAACAATGTAAAGGAGAAAAGGGGAACAACAGAATAGACAGGAGAAATTCCATTTATGAATAACAGTTTATGAATAACATAGGGGAAATTTTATATAGCCAGAAAAATACAAACTGTCCTCAAGCAAACAGACAACAGTTTATCAAACTAATCTCAAAGTGGGTACCAACTGAGCTACAGATCCCATGAACCTGTAATCCACAAAGTCCTTGGACTCCCACACTTCTAGCTTTAGAAGATACGCTTTCATAAGTTGCTAAAAAAAAAAAAAAAGAGAGAGAGAGAGAATATTATTTAAGCATACTTGGGGGAAAAAAAAAACATTTTCTAGGCTTGGGTCAAAAAAAGATTCTCACAAGGGTCTTTATTGTGAGGACACACGTATATCAATGGATTAAAAATCTGTAATTCTCTAATTCAAAAGTGATACAAAAGAAATAAAAGTTAATTTGACAAGAGCAAATATGACAAGATCAATAAATGTAAGAAATAAGAATTTACCACTTCACTAAAAAAAGTAGACCTTAATGAATTCCCTGAAAGATCTATCTAAACTTACATTGACCAAATTATCCCTATATTACATATACTTTTAAAATATAGAGGAGTACGGGTTAACAACCCAATTTATGAGCTTAAAATGGTTTTGATGTTTCAAACCAAGCCAAAAAAATAAAATAAAATTTATAAAACAAAAAATAAAGTTTCTTAACATATTGTAAGAAACAAAAACAAAGTTTCTAAATATACTGGATATGTAATATATTGAAACAATTATGAATTATGTCTATGCAGGTTTTTACCTGAAAATGCAAGTCAGATTATAAGACCATCAGGAAAATTGGAAAACCAACTGGATCTCAGATGATATTAAAATCATAATAGTAAAACAATACAATCATTGTACTGTGGTTATGTTAATAAAATAGAGTATTTATCCTCTAGAAATACTAGAGTATTTACAAAGCAAATGATCTCTTTTTGGGTTTAAAATAACGCATTGGAGTTGGGGACAGGAATGGGGAGAAGGGAAACAGATGAAACAAAATCGTCCATATTTTGAAAACTGTTGAAGCGAAATGATGTATATTACTGCTACTATTTACTACTACGGTATATTTTGAAAATATCCATAGTAGAAAGTTAAAGGAAGCATATGTATTTAAAAGTTAGTAAGGTTAAAAGCCAACTAGTTATAGTTAGTGAAAAAACTTTTCACAACAGAAAAAAAAAGGATGACGAAACCTTCCAACTGTTGTTATTCAGTACGGTACTAGAATATTCCTTCCTTTTCTTCTTTCTGTCCTCCCCCCCCCCCGCTTGCCTCCTTGCTTCTCGAATTCAACCATTGCTGTGACTTAGATGTCTCCTTCTAAACACATAACTTCCAAAAACCCAGACGGACTTTCTAATTGGCGCCTCAAAACATATTCGAAAAATATTTTTTAAATGGCGAAGCATATTCAAGCACTTTTTTTAAAAGTTTTAGTTTTGCCCTAAACAAGTATACAAAATTTTAAAATACTCTCTTATCCGCCTTACCCATTTAAAATGTCTTTTGTATGTCTTCTTACATATATCGGGAGTGAGTAATCTAAAGTTCTCCGCGAACAAGCGCGGGATCACAAGTTTGAGGGCTGCCATTTTGGATACGGGGACATCACTTGATGAGAGCAAAAAGCACTATCTCAAGAAAAATAATTGAGCAGAACTACACAGGGACAGAAAAGATGGGGAGAAAGACTAGGCACCAGAGAATCATTCACGAATTCAAGACATTCAGAAATGAGGTGGGAAGGAGGGCCCTCCAGGAAGGGATGGGAGCCTTCGGTCAAAGGACTTGGCGATCAGAAATGAGGAAGGGTTTGGGGGGAATGTGGAGACCCTGCCCTGGGGGACAGAAGATGAGTTGGGCTCGTACTGGCAGGAGAGTCAGACGCTGAGCCAGAGAACGCACTGGAAGGCCTGGGCCGCGGCGGGCACGTACACAGCCATTTTTGAAGTCGTGACCGCTGAACCCCAGAGAGTGAACTCTCGGGGAGACTTGGTTAGTTAGATAGGTCAAAAGGCTTAACCCAAACGTCGGGGCACACCTATATTTAAGAGGAAATTTTTTAAAAAAAAAAAAAGAAAGAAAGAAAGAACAACTGGGAAAACAAATAGCTGCCTGAGAAGTGCGCCGCACTATTCGAAGTGGTCCCCAGGGCGCGACGTCGGCGGTCGGATCACCGCGGGGCGCCCACGCGACGGGGCGCCCCGAGAGGACCCACCAGGGGAAACCTGGGGTAGGACCACTCTGTCAAGTGGCGCGGACGAGCGTCAGAGAGCAGAGAAGCGACCACGAGGGGGGTGCGGGTGGCTAGAGCCGCGGCCGGCGGCAGCGGAGACGGACCCGCGTGCGGAGCGCGGCACGGGCGCCGGGGAGACCCTCGCACCGCGCCTCGGGACGGAGGTGGCGGAGCGGGGAAGACTCGGCACTCCTGGGAGTAGGGAGAGGGGGCGCTTTCGTCCGCCTCTGCCCCCAGCGCCCTGGGCCTGGCGGGCCCCCGGAGCGCGTTACTCTGACCGAGGCGGGAGCGAAGCGGAGTCCGCGGGGCAGTGTCGCGCTGGCTGCACCCGCGGCAAGGGCTGGAGGCGCGGGAGGAAGGGCTGGCTGCCGGCGCAGAGGAGTGAGCGTGGCAGGTGGGGGGGGGGAGAAGGGGCTGTGGGGTGCGAGGTGCCCTCGAGGGCGCGCCCCTCGCGGGCGGCGGCCCCCGGAGCCGTGCGGCCGGAGCCGTGCGGCCGGGGCGCGGGGAGCCGCCCCTCCGTCGCAGCGCACTCACCGGTCCGTCTGCGAGTAGTGGCAGCGGCCCAGCAGGTTGAGCTTGCAGAGGTGCAGGTTCCCGCAGCCTTTCTTGCAGAACTTACGACGGCAGATGCGAACGGCGGTGGTGGCCACCACGGACCGGGCGACCTCGGCGCCGTCGCCCGTCTCCAGCACCACGAAGCGGTTGGGCCCGGCCGCCTCCAGCACCTCGCACAGCTGCGCCTCGGACAGCGCGATCTCGTCGAGCAGCGCGCGCAGGGCCAGGCGGCCCCCGTGCGCGCACAGGACCTTGGTGATGAAGCAGCACACCTCCGGGTCCGCCATGGCGCTGCGCTGGCCTGCGGGACGCAGCTCGGAGAGAATCGAAACTTACTTCCGAGCGCCCCGGGGGCGGGCGCGGGCGGGGCGGGGCTGGGCGCGCCCCGGGCCCGCGAGCGCGCGCTCTCCGCTGCCGCCGCCGCCGCCGCCGCCGCCGCCGCCGCCGCCGCCGCCGTTAACCGAGCCCAGTGGTTTCGGTTTCCCACTCGGCTGCGGGTCAGCGGAGCAGATGTCACCGACCCGGTCCGGCCGTCCGATTTTAAGACAACCGCGACGGCGACCGAACGGGTAGAAAGCAAAGCGAGCGGCGGGACCGCGGCCCCCGCTGGGCTCTCTGGCGCCCGCGAGGGTGAGGTTCCCCCCGCCGGTGAGGCTTCCTCCGAAAGAAGAGAAACTAAAAATGATCTCGGGGCGCTGGTGCAGCTTTTATAAGCCGGCCCGAGTGGCGAATGACGCGAGTTTGGGAGCCTCGTGGAGGAGTTCTCTCTGCACCCACCCTTTCGGGGAAAGAGCACACCTACTGAGCGAGCGCTTGCTCGGAGCTGGGCGCCCTGCCTCCGCTATCAGTTAATCTAATCAGAAACTCCACTGAGTTAGGTATCACTTACGTCGCTCTGTGTTTAAGGAAGAAACTTAAGCGTACACACACAGCCATGGAGCTGGAGCCCGGACGTTGCCCGAGGCCTCCCAAAACTGGCCCCCAGTCCCCAGGTCGTGGACCACCTGGCTAGGGCCGACGTGCACTGTCTCCCACACCACCAAGCCCTCCTAAAAAAAGGGCGATTCTACGTCTCCCTCCCTCTTGCCTTCTCTCGAGCTTTTTGAAGAACCATTTCTCGACCTTTCTTGCCTGCCTGTTATCGAGCTTTTTGAAGAACCATTTCAAGACCTTTCTTGCCTGCCTGTTATCGCTACCCGCGGTGCCGCAGGCATCGCTGGCGCTGCCCAGCCAGTCTCCTGAGGCCGACATGTCTGGACACAACCCAGGATTGCAGATGGGTTTCTCTCTTTAGGTATTTGGACAAGACCTTTTACCCTCCGGGGCCTGGGCCCCCAGAGTTGGTATAAACAATTATTTTAAAGAGAAAATATTTGAGCTACAGTAGATGCTCAAGAAGTTTTATCTGAAATTCTCGTACTCGGACTAAAGCAGAGCCTCCTGAAAATGCCGCTACTGCCGTCAACTCCCTTTCAAAGGCATCTCCTACTAATTCACTTGTCCAGTGGAGACAGCCCCCATAGAACCTTCCATACGCTCCACTGGTGCCCTAAAAATCCTTCTCTGTTGTTAAATTGAGAGAAACTTCTGGATATTCCCCACCCCTCCCAAGATGTAAATAAATCTTGTCTTTTCTCCTGTTCACCTGTCTACTGACACATAATTTGCAAGTCCGCACACACTGGACCCAAGTTGGAAGGGGAAAGGTTTTTGCCCGGGACACTCCCAAGTAAAATAAATGGGCCACTGATTAGATCGGAAATAAACCTTTTTTAAAAAAGGATAGACTATGGTTGTCAAATGAGAAAGTCTTCAAAATGATCAGTGAAAATTCTCAGTTCAGTAATTCGTGGTAGATGAACCTTGCCCCTGGAAAATAGAATAACTTTGGTATGAAAACCAGCCAAATGTGGGGCCTACACAGTCCACCTGACTTCTCGTTGCCTCCAGCTGTTTCTTTCATGGTTGCCTTTGATCTACTTGGCCTTATCTTTGGTCTGACAAGTTGCCAGGACAGCACTTTCATTATCAAATCAAATTCAACATAGGATCTTCTGTGTAGCCCTTACATCAGTGTGTCCCCCCGAACATGCAGACGTTTAAGAAATAGTGCCTGCCCTCAAGGCACCTGTGTTTGGGAAGACGTGGAAAAAACAGTCAAACATAAGGGAATCAGTGGCTTCTTAAAAAGAAAACCACATGCCCAAAATGGCGTCACTTGTGCTAAAAGCCCATGAGGCCAAACCTAGATTTAATACCTGATTTAATTGTAGTTTCACCCTCTCCCAGAAATATAATTTTAATCAACTAGTCTGGAATTTTATGGTCAAGTCAGTAAGGTAATCAATCTGTCCTATAGGCTCTCTCCACGCCACACTGCCCCCCACCTCAGAGGAAGAAGAGACGATTTACACAATAAAACCCTTGCCCTTCCTTTTGCCAAAAATGATGACGTCCTGGCCTAAAAATAGCCCTTTCTTTTCTTTTGCTAATAACTCACCAACCACAATCTTCTGCCTATAAAAACCTATTTTATACAACCCCTCAGAGAGCCCTTCTTCTTGCCAGATGGGATGCTGTGCAATTCATGAATCCTTCAATAAAGCCAGTTAGATCTTCAAATTTACAGAGCCGAATTTTTCCTTTTTAACAGGGTAAACACTGTAACTGGTATACAGGGCGTTTGAGAAGGAAGAGTACAGTTTGGATAAAGTGGTTGAGAATAGAGATATAAAATTCCCCTCAATTTGAAGCCATGAAAAACAGTTTAAGGGATTGTGGGAAGGGAAAAGGCAGACATTTGGGGAAACTTTGAAATTTGTGCTGTCATGGGTTGAGTCCTCCAGGCAGCAGACACTGGTAGAGACTGTGGAGTACAGAAGGTTTCATGAGGTGTATGTAACACAGAAAGTCAGGGGAAGAAGCACCACTGGTCCATTGGTCCATGGGAACGGTCAGACTGCAGTGCAGACCTCACAAGTCTTCCAGCCTGGCAGGGAGCAGGAGGCCAGCCTTGAGCCACCGCCTTACTCAGTCATGGGGGAAGGGCCACCAGGGAAGAATGTTTTAGTTCAAACACTGGGGCAGATCCTGAAGGAGCCGGAGGCTATCACCTAAACATACTTCTTGAGTTGGACAACAAGCCCTAGCTTAAGGGCATCCGCGTGATACTCTGCGATAGTCTCCCCTTTGTCCCACAGGTATCTGTTTCTCTCTCTATGCAGAGAACAGTTCCTTCAGGGCCCTATAGGGTGCTATTCCTAAAAGAAAACTTATCAGAGGGAAGTTAATGGCATGAACGATAGCCCTGTCAGGGTTGCCAGGCCATGACTAGGCCTCATGCTATACCTCCACCGCTTTCCTTTCTAACCCCTCACCCTCAGCTACCACCTCAGCTGCTCTCAGTAGCTCACCAAGGTGGGCGCCCCAAATCCTCATTCCTAAGTAGTCTGAGCACCTTCGCAGACTAGGGCTACTAATCTTGTCACAGTTGGGCAAAATAGTACCAACTGACAACCAAATAAGTCACTGGAGTCTACACATATTCCTCCCTACCCACACTAAGAGTGGTCCTAACTCCTCCTGACGACCAGGTCAATTACCTCTGATAAGACAGCTATTCCGTGTCTTACTCTGACCACAAGGAGGCCAAAGTGCCTGGTAGCAGCCACTAACATGTAATGCAATGGAATTTTTGCTCTTAGCCCAGGCAGGAACGTTCCCTTTTGGGGGACCAAGGCCTGTAACCCTGCAGAACCCAGAGCTGTGAAGACATGGAGGCCAATGAGTCACTGGAATGAATGATGCTAACTAGGGCCACTCATGCTTCTGGCCCTTGCTCCCAGACCCATGTACTTTTTCTATTAGGGATGCAGCGCCATACGAAGTTGTCTGATTAGTATATGTGCTGCCGAAGCAGGTGTCTAAGTTGTCTGATTAAAGGCATATGCTGTGATGCCCTGGAGGAAATGTCACCACGGCAGCCTATCACCTCCATGCTGGAGCTTCCACTGCAACTTTGACTCTATCTGGGCAGCAGCTTCTGGGCAGTGGGGTGTGGATGTGAACAGCAGATCCTACACTCGTGGGCCCACTCCCCTGCTTTCTGTGCCACAGAGAGACTCTTCCAGTCAGATTCTATGTTACGTGGAATTACACATCTTGGCTCAGGTGATCGTTAAGCCCCCGGGGAGTGGTGCCACCAAAGCCCTGCAGGCAGAGAAGGCAGCCCCAAACTCAGAATCAGTGTTTATTCCTGTGAGAGCAAACTCCTGGCCCTTCTAGATAAAAAGGAGCCCGATGTAGTCAACTGGTCACCAAGTAGCCTGTTGACCTTCTGGAATATAAAATCTGAGAGAGAATTGGTCTTTATGGCTGGCAGGTTAAACATTCAGAGGTAGCAGTAGCTATATTCACTTTGGTAAGTGACAGTCCACGCTGTTAGGTTTTTGCATCACCCCCCATCTCTGCCACCATAGCTTCTTTCTTCAAGCATCCATCATGTATGTAGTAGTTGGGGCAGAGAGATTTCTGACAAAGGCTAAGTCATTTTGTCTAGTTGGCACATATTTTGTGATAGATACTTTCTAGTGGGCCTTAACACATGCTACAAACAACTTCCCACTTGTGTCCACTCCTACAGGTCCACCTATATTTCTCTGTCCCAGACCTTCTTGCTTTTGATTTCGTAATCTTTTTCTTTCAGGCCCTACACCAGGCCAAGCCACTCATCACGGCCCATGCACGAATGTTTTAACCTTGTGCTATTATTCTTCCCTTCTGACCAAGGCCCAGCCTCTGCTGTTATGGAGATTTTCCTTCACCACTGTTTCCTGCCGCCTTCCCTGAGTGAGACTGTAATAGAGCCACCATCATTTTTAGCTTGTACCCACATAGTGAAATGACCCACCCATAACTCAAACTTTGTTTTTTTTCCCCCTCTTTCAGCTGTTTCTGTGGCACCCTCTTCATATGATCAAAGGTATACGCTGGGGGAGAGGTACAGTGCAACCGTAATGAGTGACATGGAGATCTGGGCTACATACTCACTCGACTCGGTTCATGAGTCCTGATGGTGCTCAGTCCCCACTGTACCAGAGTCATCTTATGATGGCTCTGATGCTGGGCCCGCCTGGCGTTATGACTTGATGTGTCCAGCAGGACCTAGTTCATGATGGCCAGTTCTGAGCCATAATCATTCATTATCTCTACCAGTGCCCAGCAGAAAGCTAGGAGCTGTTTTTCAAGTGTTTTTCTTCACTGCAGTTGGCATACCCATTTCATAATCCCAGGGGCCGGCATCATGACTCTTCTTCTGGGATTTGCCATCACTGCATCTTTTCCCGTCACTGACACCTCCAACACTCTAGGCTCTGCCAGGTTGAACAGTCCAAGCAGAAGGACTGTTTGTATCACAGCCTGGACCTGCCACAGAGCTCATCCCTGCTCCGAGCTCCACTCAAAGCTGGCCACCTTCCAGGTCACCCAGCACAAGGGCATCAGTAGGATTCCTAGGGGTAGAATGTGTTTCCTAGAGAGCCCCAAAATTCCTAACAGTCTCTGTGCTTCCTTCTCTCCAGTAAGGGATCTGAGACGCAACAACGTCTCTATTAGGAGGAAGCGTCCCAGCACTCTGCTCCATCTAGCATCGTCAGTGAAGTGGCAGGTCATGGAACCTTTGTAGGATTTATCTCCCACTCTCTGGAGCACACATGTCACACCAAGCCGCAAGTGTATGTGCCGCCTTTTTCTCATCCTGCCTGAGCAGCGTGGTTTCATGGATGCAGTGGATGGAGGTGATGATATGTGGATGTCCAAATGCTCCGGTTCCCTTTGGTCTATGAGGACTGGTGCGTGAACACAAAACTGTGGCAAGACTGTAAATGCTTGTTGGTATCCATTCTGTGTGAGTATGAACTATTTCTGACTCTCTTTCCTGATTGGGATAGAAAAGAATGCATTCGCCAAATCAATGGCCACCAGCCATGTACCTGAGGCTGCATAACTCCAATCCAGCCAAGCCGCCACATCAGGCGCAGTGGGTTAAAGGCGCTCCACCCCCTTCCAGTAGTCTGAAGTCTTCTCTAGACCCATGCACTCGCTGCCATGTCGACACTGGCACGTTCAACAGAGGCAGGATGGGGACAGCATTTCTTCCTCTTGTTGATTGATATTAAGGGTGGCACTAACAGCTGCCACCCTCCCTGACTCAGGATGCAATGATATTCTGTGGTTACTATACTGAGCTGAAGGTGGGGGGACTGGGTACAGTTTCAGATGCTCCCAGGTGAGAGCTAGTGCAGTAGGGAAGGATCACGAGGATGCAATGTGAGAGGTAGCCCAACTTCCAAGAGTGTCATTCTTAACTGTGTATTTGGGAATTAGAAGAATGACTCCCGGTGGGTCCATGGACCCAAGGGACCCACGGGACCCACTGTGGCCTGGACCTTAGGACTCCAGTTGCTCCCAATCTAACAGTCCGTGAAGAGGCTTCGAGTCTCACAGAGTTAGCCGACTTCTGACCTAGTGCCCCACAGTCATCAAAATGCGCCAGTGTTCTGTCATCCAAGTAAATGCTACAGATCTCTTTGGGGAAGGACTGGAGAAATTACTACAGTCCATTCTTGCCATAGTGTGGAAGGCCCTTCTCCCTGGGAACCTAGCCACCTCTCAGTCACCAGGTTCTGCTTCTGAACTTTGATTTGGGTATGAAAACTGGGCAAGAACTGTGACCTTTTACTGAGGGGTGACCACCCTCCTCATGGCCCTGCCTATTAATTCTCGTTCATTTTAGATTACACAGGTGAAACAGTACTTTTCAGCTACCCATCTGTTTTGTTCCTAGGGCAACTCGGTTCTGTTCACAGTCTCTTAAGCTCTGTACAGGTCAGGTCCCCTGGCTGCCACTCTGACTTTGCTGTTACAAACCCCTGGGGCCACGGGAGCCAGAGGAGACAGTAGTCAGCCAGACCAGCGGAGGTGGGGGAGCGGAGGTAGGAGCAGAAGAGGGCTTCTCCCTAGATTGAACCTACCTGGCAGCAAGTCTCCCTGGGAAGAACTGAACTGGGAAGGGAGGAAGCCGCTTGTGCAGCGGAGGAGTGAACTTTACAGTGAGAAGGGTCATTTCCCTCATTGAGGATAAATTTATAGACTTCGCTTTGGTGGTGTTAAAATCAGGAACTTCAGGCTGCAAACATTCCTGTAACTTGTCTGGAATCGGAGGTGACAAGCTTGTCATAATCTAGAGGCGGGGCTAACTTGGGGATGAGGTGGCCTGATGTGGTAGCCGGCTCACCTCAGTGTGTCTCGCTTCTTGATATTTTCGCCATTGTGTAGTCCCCTCCCATGTTCAATAGGACTGATCTGTGTAATCAACAGGATGTCGCTGAAGTAACAGTATGAGTTCCAAGACTAGGTCATAAAAAACACTGTGACTTCCATCTTGCTCACTCTCTCACCACTCGCTCTGGGGAAGCCAGTCATTATGCTGTGTGGATAGTCAAGCAGCCACGTGGAAAGGTCCAGGTGGCAGGTAACAGACCTGCTGTCAACAGCCAGCACTAACTTTCCTGGCATGAGGTGAGCTGTTTGGAGTGGGACCCTTCAGCAACAGTCGAAACAGGTGACTACAGCCCCAGCTGACAGTGCGACCGCAACCTTTAGGAGAGACTAAGCCAGGATCGTCTAGCTAAGCTACTCGATAGAAACTACGGGAGATAAGAACATTGATCGCTTTAAGCTGTTAAATTTTGGGGTGAATTGTTATGCGGCAATGGAAAATTAACACAATATACCCAAACACACAAAGTAACAAAGGTCCAAAACACGGAGTAATGTGGACAGAAACTGGGTGAGTAATCGGGTCCAAAGGGCTGAAAAAATAGATTAAGTGAAGAGGGCAGATTGGATGGGGGTGGGAATTACAACAGGTTTCCGGGTCATGTGTGGCTGGAGAGGGAACACACGGAATGTTAGATCTCTGAGGCCGGTGTATAAAAGGTTAAGGCAGGACTGGGCTTGGCAGGCAGAGGGAGGCCTAGCGGCAGGCTGCATCTGGGTGGCCTTTCACAGTTTGGCCTTCTTGCTTGAGTCCTGCTCCACCTGGGATGGGACAGGACTGAGACTGTGCCCTAAACCCCAAGGCACTGACTGGGTCAGATGCTGACAAGACTCCAGGCCCTGAGCATTTACTACATTGAATGTGCTCAAAGAGTCAGGAAGCTTTGGCTAGATATAAATGATAAAGATTTAGAGTTTGCAAACTGGAACACAGCTAGGCAAAACCTACAAGTGTTCCAAAGGTAAAAGAAAAGCTGAGGGTTCTTAGAGTAAAAAGTACCTTTTTGAGAAGAACCAGTCCTGTATTCTTAACCCCGGGGTTGGGTCCAAGAGGGTAATCTTCAGATGTCTGGTGGTCTGGGCAATGGAACATTTCTTCTTGAGGTCATTCAGATGATCTCCTGAGGGTCTGATGTATGTCCAGGCATTGATGAAAGACTGGAAATTTCAGAAGTTTAAGTTCCTAGAACCAGTTAAAACAGCCTACTTAAATTTAATAACTTAGAGTTTAACCATGGTAACTTTATTTTATTTCTTCACTCTATTCCTCAACTATGTATTAAGTGCTTTTAGAACACGAAGACTTAAATAAAATGTGACATATCCATACAATGTAATATTATTCGGCCATAAAAAGGAATGAGGTGCTGGTACATGCTAATGACATGGGTGAGCCTTGGAAACATTACACTAAGTGAAAGAAGCCAAACATATATAGTCACATATTGTATGATTCCACTTATATGAAATGCCCAGAACAGGCAAATCCATATAGACAGAAAATGGAGCAATGATTGCCAGGAGCCAGGGGTTAGAGGAATGGGGAGTGACTGCTAGTGAGTACAAATTTCTTTTGGGGGTGACAAAATGTTCTAAACTTAGATAATGGTGATGGACAATCTTGTGAATGTATTAAAAACCACTAAATGGTACACTTTAAATAGCAAATTTTATGGTAGGCAAATTATATCTCATTAAAAAATAATAAGACTGAAGCACATATAATAGCACCAATGGTGCTCAGCATTATTCTAAATGCCTTCTGTATATAATTCATTTAACTACTGAAGGGGAGCAGAGTTTTGCCACCCAAAACATGGCTTTTTGGAGATATTCATTATATTAAACTGGTTATTTTTAAGAAACAAAAGGCTCAAGAAGAAACTTTGATTCCCCCCTAACTGCCTAACAGAATTTAGATAGAGGACCTCTTCCAGGAAGGGAGTTATCACACAGATAACTACAGTTCAATATGAACCAAATGTGACAGACAGGGAGGAACCTAACAAGGCCTGTTTCATCAAAGTCCTCTCTGTGTCCCGTTGTTAAAGATGGCCCAGTAAACATCTGTCTCCATGTGAGTTGGTTTTCTCCCCTTTCAAGTCTCAAACCACAGATCCCCTCTTTCTCCTTAACTCAAGATAGCACATAAGCCTTACTTGCCTGATTTGTTCTCGGGTCCCAGATTCTTATAGAACTCCCTTATGTACAAACATAATAAATTTGGTTCTTTTCTCCTGTTAATCTGTCTTGTGTCAATTCAATTATTAGACAAGCTGGAAGAACTTGGAAAAGCATAAGAATTTTTTCTCCCCTATACTTTCATAATCAATGGACCTAGGAGGTAGGTACTATTACTATCATTACCAAGTGAGGAACCTGAGACCCAGATAGGTTAAGTGATTTGCCCAGGTCACACACTGAAAGCAAGTGATGGACCCAAGAACTGAACCCAAGCAGTGTACCTCCAGAGGCTATACACTTAGCCACTACATTACACTACCTCTAGCTTGTAAATGATCTCAGGTGAGTCTTAAGCATATCAGTGAGATGGGTTTTCTTACCTCAGAAAACAAAAACTCAGAGAGGTTAAGTAACATGTTCAAGGTCACACAGGTAGGAAGAATTAGGGGTGGAGGGAGGCAGGTTCTAATTCAGGTCTTGCTGATTCCAAAGCATACAACCCTATGTTACCTTCAGCTATTGCTACAGGCTGGGTGACTAGCGGATGAACTGAACTGGGCCTCCCCAGGATCTCGCACCTCAGCCACCGGCTCATGAATTGTGAAGATAGTTATTTTTTTATTTACATTTTATTATATTTATGTTGCTTTCCAATTTTCCAATGATCTTTCCACCAAATAAATAATTGCATTAGCAATCAGAAGTTGAAAATTATTTTTCTCTGTATCTTCACAGAGACAAATCCATTTAATTCTAACTGATATACATGAAAGTTACCTTTTATATTTCAATAAATATTGACTATCATATCTTTAGCTCGCTTCAGTTCAAAAATTGGCCATGAAGGAGAACTTGGGAGTTTTCAAGTAGATGTCTCTTTTTCATTTTGGATTATGGAAAATCCATACACAAAAGTAAAATGGTAAAATAAACACTCATGTCCTCATCACCTCGCTTCAACATTTATCACCTATAAATTTCTTATTAGTTAGGTCTCCAATTTATTAGTAGTTCAGCCATGACTATATTACACTTTAGTACTTACTGGTTAAATAAATTTTTAAAAAGCAAAATGTGTTTCTTGCTTAAAAATTTATAGATAATTTACATTTTATTCATTTTAATTTTCATTATCTTCCAAATTTTCGATGGTAAATATGTAGTCCTTTTATAATTTAAAAAAATAAGTTATTTTAAAATAATAGAAAAACATATTTATTAAGGACTATATTTTCAAATGTTTAATTCCAGTCATTCTTTCTCTTGCTTAAAACAGTCAAAAAGGGGTCCTGCCTCTATGAGTCCATGTAACTCGCTAGGAGGGATTGAAATAAAATTTGTTTTTAAACATTCTTTTTTATGGTAAGGTAGAATATATTTGTGAAGCCAGTGAACAAAAAAATTAAAGAACCAAGAGCTCAATACAGATGATGAATGGAGTTACTGTGGTTCGATAGCAGAAATGCTGAAGTTCTTTTCATGAGACTTTTCTCCTTAAGGAAAACCCACCCTAGCAGAAAAAAAAAAAGCCAAATTTTCTTACTGTCTTTTACATTCCCTCAGCAACTCACAGCTCTGATGAATAATGAGGCCATGATTTCTAGGACCCAGAATCAGTATCACTGTGCATTAGGGCTAAATTGCAGTAACAGTGACTCTGGAACATCACTCTGAGCTCAAAGCTGGATTATTTCTTTTAAAAAGCCCCTCAGATAGAGTGAGATGCAAGTTACACATCATAAAATTCCTGTTTTAAGTGTATATACAATTCAGTGTTTTTAGTAAATTTACATAGTCATACAACCATGATTACAATATGAATTACTTTTTACAGTCCTTCAGAAACTTCTGTTCTATTGCAAATGCAATAAAATTGCAAGTTCCAACCTTGCCTCTTACCCATGCAGCCAGCTATTGTGTGTTTATGTTATTATGTGTTTCATAACACCTGGGTGAGTCTTAGAGCTGTAGTTGGGAATAACTGCTTTTCAAGCACACTCAATGCCATATTCTACCCTTCATAATTGCAGCTACAGTTCAAACAGCCTCTGCAGGTATTTAGAGGCTTAAAGCAATATCTCAAACTGATGAAAAACAGACGTCACTTCAATAGATTTAGCAAGTTCAACAGGGTTGTTTACAGTATTATCAGCAATGCTGCCCTTAGACCTTGATGTGAAGGGCCCCTGCTCTGGGCTCTGACCGCACCCTATAACATGTATAAAGAGGCCATGGAGCTAAGTGGTTGTTAAATAAAATTTAAAAAAAATTAACTCCCATGGTTGAAAGTCTTTTTAAAAGAAAGGATTTATCATCCCATTGCTAGGGAAAAAAAAAAAAAAAGACCAGTCTTGGGGCATGAAGTCCAGACCACCAGCAGCATGGCTAGGTAGGAAAGACAACATGTCCATACTCCTGGAGTTTTGCAAGATTTTTATATGTCAGGTAGCAGGGAGAAAGACGTAAGCTGGTCTGAAAGGATTTATATTAGCTGTAGACAAAGGGGATGGGAGAAGGTGAAGCAGGAGCTAGTTGCAAGGAAGAAGTCTCCACTCCTGTGACTGGCTGTGGGCAGCAGAGTGGAAAGTTTATGTGCAAATAAGAAGTGTACGGTCCTGGGGAGCCTGGGGAGCCTGGCTAGTCTCTCTTTAGGATAATTGGGGAAATAGCCACTTAGAAATTAATCCTAAATTCCAACAGATATACAGGAATATGAGCAGGCTTTTGTCAGAGCTGGTCCACAGGTTAACTGTTAACAGTTTTTCTCTCACTCTCCAGCTGCTGTAATTTAATTTAGAACATCTCTGAATTTTTTTCTCTTCAGAGTTCTTGCAACCCTCCTCACTATGCTGTGGTGCCAGGGACTTTGAATTCCTTGTCCATACAATCCCAAGCCTATTTCCCAGCCTTGGATCTGACCTCCCTTTAAGTCTGTCAGGGAGTGACAGTTCACAGGCCAGTGGGTGACTAGAGCTTGCACCTGTTGTCTGGGGATCCACACCCATGTGCAAAGCTCCTCGTAGTGCAGGGTGGAGCCTGGGCTGAGAAGAGAAAGATCTGGACTGAGGGCTGGCATTGGCTCTCTCCACACCATCACCTGCAGCACAGAATTCTGAGAAGACCTAGAATTCTAAATTGAAGCCTGACCTTCATGATGGTATATTTGTCAAGGTAGGAGTAGAATACTGTAATAGATTGCTAGGCTGATATATAAAATGTTTAAATATTTAGACATATAGTATGTAGACTTCTGTTTATATTATTTAATTTATATGAAAAGTCCAGAAGAGGCAAATCCGTACAGAAAATAGGTTAGTAGTTGCCACAGGCTGGGGTTGATGGGAGCAGGTGTATAGTGCTGGTGAATTTGTACATCTCAGGAGTCTATGCATATTCCTATCTGTGTCTTTACATATCTATATATTTGTTTGTATACTATATATATATATATGTGTGTATATATATGTATATATGTGTGTGTGTGTGTGTGTATATATATATATATATATGATATGTAGTAATTTATTCTCTAAGTGGTTGCGGGGCAGGGCGAGCGTGGTGGGGAGAGACGAGGTGGAGCACGAAGAAGATGCTAAAAGAATCTAAGAAATCATCTGCTTTCTCTGAGCTTATGGTATAGTTGAGTCTCCATAGGGCTAGTTATTTTGAATGGCATGTAATGTGATTCAACCGTGCCATAACTACATATAAACCGGGAGAATTACTTCACTTCTCCAGACGTTAGGTCCTTAGTCTGTTCTGAGGTTGAGTTGGATGCCCTTTAAAGGTTTCATCCAGTTCTAACATTAGACGACCCTTTCAGCCGTGTTAGCTGGGCTCACGAGTAAAATAAAATCGTCCAGTCAACACATATTTACCACGGTACCTTATTGTGTGTAGGTGTATCTATGGAAATAAGTTGCATTTTGATGAACTCCCGCCTCCAAACGTCAGCTTCCTCGGTTCAGCAAAATTTTTTTCTAACCTTCCGGCACCCGCAGGAGATGCAGATCATGGGTCAGTCAGCGCCGGGGTTGCTATGGAACCCAAAGCGGTCCAAATCGGAAGCAGTCCTTGAAAATTACTTTCCCAAGAAACCATATTTGAAAATAATGCCATTCGAATTCGATTTTTCCTAAAGTAAACTCATAAACAGGGATACAGTCAAACTCTCGCTCTCAGCACAGAAAACTACATTCTCAAGAAGAACTTCCACTCGTGAAGCGGCGGCAGCGGAGTGGAACCAAAGAGCGGAAGGCACGGGTTCTCCCACGAGCGCTTCTTTGGAACGGACCACCCCCCCCTCCGCCCCCCGCGGGGTTGCCGTGGAGACGGAGCTAGCTGTGGATGCGGAGGAGCGCTGAGGCCAGGCCCTTACTGTCTGTCTGCGGAGGGGGCTCACAGGACCGACGCCAAGATGGTTAGTGGCTCTGAACAGTGAGGGAGAATTTTGAGTAGGTCCCGGGCTGGAGATTAGAGGTTCCCAGCACACTTCTGGGTAAAATCTAGGAGTGTCAGCGGAGGATGATCTATCTCCCTGTCCTCCCCGTCTTCCCACAGGGGACAGGGATGCACCTGTAAATACTTTGAAGCTTTCTTCCCTCCTGCTTTTCGATTTCCCCTCACCTGAGTTGCGCGTGGGATGGAAAGCAGTCCAAGGGAAGGCTGAGAAGACAGCAGCTGCACGAAAGCATCTCTTAACTCCCTCTAATTGGAGAAGATAAAGAAGTTGCGAGTAGTTATTTGGTTCAGCTTAAGTACAGGGTAGAACCTGCTTAAGTACTCTAGCCAGTAGAAGTACCCTTTTAGTAAAATACATGTTACTAAAAGAGTTTGAATAGGCTTTCCTTGGGTTCGTTTTTAAGGATTTGACTTATAAATCCCAGAGCTGTCACTCACTGTTTAAAACTGATCATCTGAATTGGTTCATACAGATGTCTGTTGATTCTTTCACAGATGCTTTCAAGGGCCAAACCTGCTGTAGGCGGAGACCTACCGCACACTGACAAAAGAAAGAAGAAAGGTAGGAAGATTCCAAAACTCGAGGAGCTACTTTCACAAAGAGATTTCACTGGAGCTATTACCCTATTGGAGGTAATGTCCAATGTCCAAAGAAGGTTGCTTCTTAGGAGGTGAATACCAGAATATAGATGAATGCTTGGGTAAATGCTGGTTGCTATGCTGTTGGAATAGGAGGGGGCATTCTGAGGCTTCCTGTAGATCTAGACAGGCACAGATTACAGGTTCCAGACTTAACTATAAGTCTGATTAAAGATGAACTAAAAAAGATAAGTTTATTTATTGAGGGACACTTTTAATTATGTCTAGTCCCGCTGATGGTGAATCCAACCTAAAAATATGGAAGGTTATTTAATGCAACATCAGTTCACACATTATTTATCCCAACCCCTGACCAATTTATGATTTATACCTATTATGTGTTATAAAAGTTTGATCAAACTTAAATCTACTATGCTTCATGCTTATTGTATAAAATAGTATATCTTCAGAAAATATTTCGACCTCTGTGGCAGTAGTACTCAACTTTTAATATGCATCAGAATCACCTGCAGTGCTTATTAAAATGTATATTCCTGGGCTTCTGCCTTAGGGACTCTGATTATTTACAGGATAAGTCTTCAGTGATGCTTAGGAGCCTGCATTTTAGGCAAGTACCCTAAGAGTTTCTGATGTAGATGGTTCAAGGACAGTGCACTTTGAGAAAGTGCTTTGTGAGAAGCACATGCTGTAGGAGAATGAAGGGGTGCACCAAAGAACAAAGAGAATTTTGACAGCAAGCTTGGTTACATTATGCCACAGTCATTTCTCCAGAGCACTACTTCAGACATATTACTGATAATCTATCAGCAATAACTATTTTAAGTAGCTTTATTTACCTTTCTTAGTCTTCCACGGATAGTCCTACATTTCTCCCTAGTGGTCCGCTACTGAGCACATTAACTTTTTGTATCAGCCTTCTCTCCTTTAAAGTGGGGAGTTAACATAGAAGGACCACCTAGCTCCATAAATCAGTGAGTGGACTGAGTGGTAGGTATATGTCTACATTTTTTTAGTCTCTGTTTTTCTTCTCATGTTCATTATACATCATCCAGAATTGTTATGATGGTCGTGTTTAAATATTTTCTGGGCTGAAGTGAGAAAAATAAATGTGAAATGTTTGAAAATATTAATTTCTATGACAGTTAGAAGGTAATTGTGCTGAGTTCTGTAGGTATACACTTAAACTGGGTATTTATTAGCTTCTATTACTTACGATTTCTTATTATTCATCAGTCACTTAATGTAGCATGTTTTTAAAACAAAGGGTTTATTTTTTAAAAGTTTTTCATTATTTTTTTTTAATGAAATTTTAACCTGAAGTTCAAACGTCATGTTGGGGAACAAGAAGAGGATACTAATTTATGGATTGGATACTGTGCTTTTCACCTGGGTGACTACAAGAGAGCTTTGGAGGTTAGTAAAAAAATATATATATATATAAAAGAAGGGCTTTGAAATGTTATGAAGTTTTGTGTTATAATAATACATGCTCATGATAAAATAACATAGAAGAGAATAAAGTAAAAAAAAAAAAATGCACCCTGTATGCTAGCCCCAGTTCTATTTCTTTGTTAATGGATAAACTATTAGCTATTTTTTGATGTGTTGCTTCAGAAATCTTCTATATACGTTCAAGCATGGATATATATCTTGTTTATTTTTTTGCTTTTAGACACAAACTAATGAGGTTATACAATGTATTAACATTTATATTTCTTAAGTAAGTCTCCAGGAGAAGAAAAATATACCATTTTGATAGAAAAATTTTCATGAGTCTTTCCTCAAAAGAAGGTTTTTTCAAATTTTATTTGGTTATTTTTGCACACAGGAAAAGATATATACTTTTGCAAGTATAGTTTTAGAAGTTGTTTTTCTTGGTCATTGTCAACCCTACCTATCTAATGAACAATCTGTAGGATTATGGATCTAAATAAAATTATAGATGTGTTATGTCAAGCAATTTTTAATTCATAAATGAAAATTTTAAAACATTTTCCATATGTTCTTACTCCCAAAATGTAATCTAAGGATATTTAAAGAACCTGCATAATTAAGATCCAAGATAGGTAATGAGGAGATAAGATAAAGAACAAAAGTAACAAAATCGGTGAAGGATAAGGAAAGACATGAAAAGGATGGAATAGAGACTGGTGGTATTTGTGAAAGATGTAAGAGAAAAGGAGTTACCCAAATGTAGTAAGAAAAAGAAACAAAGGCATCTGGTAAAGACTGATAAATACTAAGAGTATACAGAAAGTGTAGTTGACAGTGAATCTCAGAAAGGGTCCTTGGCAGGAAAAAAATATATCTTTTAAAAATATAAAGCCAAATAAACAAAGCCAGAAAACAATTAGAATGAAATGGAATTTGTAGTATACTAAGGTTATCAGATTTTAAATTCACTGAACCTATGCATTTTTAATCAGGTCTCTTTTGTATGTCTTTTAAGTTAGCAAAAATAAAATATATTAGTTACTTTTCTTTTCCATGGTTTGTTAGTCCGCGTAAGTATTAAAGGAGAAAAAACACATGTAAGATTATATGGACAACGGCCCTGCATAAATAGGATTGAGCTTTAGCTCCAGTGTTTAATCTTACAAGTATAGAAGAGTTATGCATGTAAGATTCCCTAAATGTGAAGCTGCCCAGTCTCAGTAAGGAATCCTAGTCTTGGAAGCTAAGCAGGGTTGGGTCTGGTTAGTACTTGGATGGGAGACAACCTAGATACATCAGGTGTTGTAGGCATTAAAAACAGATAGATAGATAGATAGAAAGGATTTTAAAAATCCTATTCCATTATAGAAGGATGGCCTGTCGATTGCTTAACTGTCAAAATGAGATCACTGCTTAACATATATTTCAGGAATATGAAAATGTGACAAAAGAGGAAAATTGCAATCCTGAAGTCTGGGTGAACCTAGCCTGTACCTACTTTTTTCTCGGGATGTATAAACAAGCCGAAACAGCTGGATTTAAAGGTAAAATGGGCCCTTTTAGTATCTGGTACTCATCACTAATAGTAAGAGTCATTTCAGAGATTTAAAAATAGGTTACTTTTTCTATTGAGCAAAAACCAATTGACATTAGAAAGCTAAATAATACCTTTGTTCCTCAAGAATCTTGGATTTGAACAACTCTACGTTTAAAGGGAGTAATTCTCTGTGCACATCCCCTTCCCCAGCCCACCTCCGCAGGAGCTACAGCTTCTGGCAGGAGAATGAGAGAAGGAAAAGGGCAAGATGTCTTCCTTTCTTAAGCTCCATCGTAGTAGGATATTCACCCTGTTGGTAGGAGTTGGGTATATTTATTCAGGCTTTGATGGATGTGGATTTTATAGCCGCTTTTCCTGCTGTTGAGTGAGAAGCCAGGTAATCTCAGTTTGAAAAATTTTTATGTCTTCCGTTTTGCTTTACTTGTCACAACAGTCATCTTTGGAGAACCGGACTCAAATTTGCAAATGAGAGTAGGACAAAGAGAAATATGTAGGGCAAAGAGAGGAAAGATTAAGAATAATTAGAGTATGAATCAAATTAAATTCAAAAGACTATAGAGAATGTAGGTAAGAGAATGTTAGTTAGGAAATTTGTTAGGGAAGAGTATATTGCAGGGTAGAATTCTTAGTGAATTAACTGACATACACACATTTGAATTCATACTCAAAGTCATGCATAACGTGGAACTTGAAGCCTTTCTCAATTTGTATCCAAATTATTTCATATGTACTAATGTAATATTTCCTAATTTGGTTAGAAGGGCCTTTAAGTTACTTTATCTCATGTTTCTAGACTTTACCTGTGCCTAGACCAGCGTTAAACACATAGAAGGTGATCAAGGTAGCTATCTGTCTTTCCATATATGTTTTTCTTTTTATACATTACCATATGGCTTTTTTGCATAGAGATATAAGATTGGGTTTCCAGAATTAGAAAAATTCTCCAAGAGTGCAAAGGGATTTTGAACTTGAAAAGTGTTAACCTTTTTGCTTGGCTACCTGTTTCATGTTGGCAGATTATCATGTTGGAAGATCTGTGGAGTAGGGGCTGGGGTAGAATTTTAGAAAATATGGCAGTGTAATTGTGGAAAACGAGATTTCAGAAGGAATCAACAAGGAATACTGGAAAGAACAACTGACTGAGAGTGGGTTCCTTCACGTGTTGAGATGACAGTAACTGTTTTCAGTCTTTTTGGTTCAGTGAACAACACAGCGGTGGGTTGTGTGTGTGGACTGCTGTAGTCTGTGTCACCATAACAGAACCAGGTAGAACATTTTTTTTCTGGTTCTTGATACTGTTGCTGCTACTGCAGGTATAGACTAGACTAGAATACCGTATATTATATAGCAGAGACCTATCAGGAGCAGATAAGGATTATGGAAGATTTATCTGAGTCTCATGTCATTCCTGCATGGGACTAAATGCCATAGACAATTGAGTTCTGTAATAAGCAGCTTAGTTGTTTTTCTTTTTTTTCAGCTCCGAAAAGCCGACTTCAAAACCGCCTCCTCTTTCATTTGGCTCACAAGGTATTTTCATGTCACACTTTTTGTTTTTAAAATATCTTTTTCTTTTTTTTTGTTACCAACAATGGTGAAAAAATAATTAACTAGAAATTCTTGTTATGTCAGTCTAGTGGATTGAAACAGTTTCACTATGAAATGTCTTCCTTTATCTGTAAAAGTTCTTTTTTGATAATGTCTACTTTGTCACATTTGCATAACTACATCAGCTCTCTTGGTTACTATTTGCCCATCCTATCTCTTTATATCCTTTTGCTTTCTACCTTTCTGTGTCCTTATAATTTAAATGTCTCTCTTATAAACTGCATTTGAAAAAAAAAATAAAGAGACATAGAAAAAAAGGAAAGGGAGAAAATATAAAGAAAGAAATAGAAAAGAAAAAGAAAGTAAGAGGAAGTGGGCTGTCATGTAATTAATATGAGCTGAGACTTAAAGGCTTTCATTGTCAAAGCTATGCCTCAGGAGGCTATTTCCATTCTTCCTCTGAAGAAGAAATAAAGGAGAAGACAGGAAATTAAAGGGAAATAGGGAGAACAGCGAGTCAAACGGCTGAAGGTGTTGATTTATCTGACTGTACTCTAATATGAATCTTTGTAAGTCTTTTTCTCCCTCACAATTTTAGTTTAATGATGAGAAGAAGTTGATGAACTTTCATCAGAATCTCCAGGATATCACAGAAGATCAACTCAGTTTGGCTTCAATCCACTATATGCGCTCTCACTATCAAGAAGCTATTGATATTTATAAGCGAATACTGCTAGATAACAGGTCTGTGTCCCTTTACGCCTACTCAAAACCTCATTCCATTAGTTTCTTCTGTAAATCGTTTGCCTGAGGACCTGGTGTCCTTAGGATAAAGAATCACCTCGTGTTCAAATTTGTGTAGCTGATAATCCAGTGAGATTAATACATCCTTATTATCTCAACCAAGATTTATCCACCTTTATTTCGTCATTACCCTGCCAAGGAGCATTTTTGATTCTTGTTTTTCCTAATTGCCCTCCCATGAAATTTTAATACCACAGATATACTGTCTATCTGTTTATGTACTATATGTGTATGTATGCTTTACACATAAAATGAGTGCAATTTCCCACCTCCTTTTAAGAACCAATTTTTGCCCCTTTGGGCTGATACCCCTGGTGAAGATGCACGGTCTAGACGTATCAATTTCAGTGTAATAATTACATTGTGTGTAACTTGCTGACAAACTTAGAGACAAACAATTCTGAAAAATTAACATTCCAGCTTCATCACAGATCACTTGGCCTCTGTTGCGTGTCCCCAAATTATCTCATCCACGTCCCTTCTTCCTTCTTTTGCTTTATCTTTACATTCCCATTTTCAGTCTTCAAGTCTACTTGCCTTGTCTGTCTGTCCCCTCTGTGTGGTATGTGTTTATGTGTATCTATGCTCAATTACAGCATATGTTAGTTTTTTGAACATGAACACGTAGGAGTTGAACTTTTCTTTTTGTCCTCTAGTTGTCATCTCTTACTCTACTTATATCAAAACTCCCCAAACATGAGAATACAAAAGAAAAATATTGCACTAATTATATCTTGCCTTCTTTCTGCAAAAGGAAAATTCATATTCTCTTTGCCTTGCTGTTCATTTGAGCCATTAAAAAAGTCTTTGTAGTTTGACATTTCTCTGAAGTCGACTTAAACCGTTAACTTTTTATTCTTTCATCTAACAGGGAGTACCTTGCCCTCAACGTTTATGTAGCCCTGTGTTACTACAAACTGGATTACTATGATGTGTCTCAAGAAGTTCTGGCTGTTTACCTCCAACAAATCCCCGACAGTACCATCGCACTCAACCTCAAGGCCTGTAATCATTTCCGCCTTTACAACGGCAAAGCAGCCGAGGTAGTGATAGAAATTTTGTTTTCAACATAACATAATTGCATTTGAATTACTCTCTACTGCAAATTTCATTTGAGTTACCATCAACTTCTACTACCCCCAGGTTTTCATGACTATAATCTCTAACTCTTGATCAACGTCCCTTTGTTATTGCCAGCGTGACTCTATAAGAACCTAATTATGTCAGTACTTACATTGATCAAATAATCTAAAAAGAATATTGACTTCTGAATTCTCTGTGTGTGCCCTATATATTGTAGATGACCTTTACCTAGAAGCCTTACGTAACTCAAATATGTTAAAACCAAACATTTTCACTTCTTCCTCTAAAATATGCTTGAGGCTCTGTGGTTCAATGTCAGCAATATGTAATTCACATCAGAACCTGGGACATCCATAACTCTCTTGCCTTCCTCCTCCATCTAATCATTCACCAGTTCCCATCAGTTCTATGTCCTAGATATCTCCGATATCCACCCTCCTTTCTCCTTTGCCACAGTTCTAGTCCTCATCTCTTATTCAGTGCTTTCCCTGCCACTAGTCTTGTCCTCTCCAGTCCAACCACTGAGTTTGATCCATACACCATACTCTCCTGCTACCACAGCTTTGCATACACCATTCTTATTTCCCGGAATGGCTTTCTCTGCTGATACACCTCAGTGTCTCCTGTAAAGTTACCTCAAACAGCAGTAGTGGTAGGCATTTTATAAATATGTAGAAATTAGGTAGTTACAGGCACTGTGCAGAACACTTTATATTTACTATTTAGTTTCCCTGACTATCCTGTGGATAAATTCTATTATGGCTCTCTTCTTATGGGAAACTGAGAGTGTACAGGAGGCCATACAGGGGACCCCCTTTTATTTAATATGTTATATATATTCACACACATGCATATGCATATGCATATATACGTATATATAGATATAGATATAAATACATAGATAGAGAGCATGTTCTATACTACACCTATATACAGTTTCAGGTATGTATATAATATATGTATATATGCATATATATATATGTATATGTATATACATTTATATATATATACATATATATATATATATAATATGTGTGTGTATATATATATATATATATTTATATACTTTACACAGAGATATTTTTAGGTTAACCCTCTGAGGGGGCCATGTTTGGACATTACTACCTTGGCTATTACTTTAGTTAATGTCAGAAACCACCAAAACTTAAATGTAAAATTTCTACATGTGCTAAAATTTTTAAATCCCACCTTTGCCCGAAAAACAGTTCTAGATGGCATCATGCTACCCTAGAGTTGGAGGAGGAAAGAAACTGAAACCAGCAAATTAACTATATCAAAGTAAAATTTATTGTGAAAAGGAAATAGCAAGAAGCACTATGAACATGCTTCACGCTGACAGGAGAGTCATCTCCTGAGTAAAACAGCGTTTAGTAATGGGAGAGAGAGAGATGGGTAGAGAGCACGTGTCCTTAGCATAAGCCCAGATTCACTTTTCACGGCTTATGCCAGAAAAAGCGTCCAGTTGTGGCAAAAAAAAATGCCGATCAATTAAATTGCTTAGTATACAATCAGACAGTCCATTTAAATCTTATATAAAATACATTCTTGGGTATTCTCATTTCAACTAAGGAGTCCCTTGAGTCTGCCTAATTGGCCACTTTCCAGCATCAGCAGTTTAATAGTAAGCTCAGTTTGCGATTTGACCTCTTAGGAGTTTTCTTCATTGCTAAGAACAAATAAAAGAAATATATTCTTACCTTGCTACTTTGAGTCAGTCTTGGGGATTTTGCCAATTCTGGTGTAAGGTCCAATCCATTAAATGTTAACCTTTTATCTGCACGTGTTCTTTTCATGGTCTGGTATGAGTAGCACGGTTAACCAAGATTCTGTAGGTCTTCTGCTGTCCAAGTCAGGTCACCATACTGCACTTCCCATCCCCCAAAGGCATGCTTTTTCATTTACAATCGTTTCAGTGCAGTTAGATGTTGATTTTATAATGCACTCCAGCAATAGATGACTCTGTCAGGTGTATCCTAAGAAACTTTTTTGGCTGATAGCAATAGGATATAGTTTATGTTTACTTATGATAACTTTATTAAAACATCTACAATAAGGCATTCTTCTAGTAACTTGTGTAATGGGTTCTATATTCTATGTATGGCTCATTCTCTCCACAAACACCAATAGCATTCTGCTCTTCCATAGTAAGCATGAAATAATATATGATGATGGACTTAATTCTTAATGTACTTTAAAGAACTTGCCCAAAATTTTACAAGAGGCATATTCAAGTCTCGAACCCTTTTTATCTGACTCTAAAGTTCTCTATTCTAGTCTGCTGATCCATTTTTCTGTTCCTGCTCTCAATACTATGCTGCCTTAATTACTACAGCTTTATAAAAAATTTTCGCAGGATTCAGTTAGCTAATATTCCATTTAAGATTTTTGCATCAATATTTATCAATTTGATTAACCTATAATTTCATTTTTTATTGATACAGATCTTGTCAGGTATTGGCACAGAGGTTATACTAGCCTCATTAACCTAATGGAGAGGGATTATGCATTACTATTTTCTTCAAAAGTTTATACAGGTATACCTCAGAAATATTATGGGTTCAGTTTTAGATCACTGCAATACAGCATATATCACAATAAAGGAAGTCACACAAAATTTTTGGTTTCCCAGTGCATGTAAAAGTTATGTTTATACTATACTGTAGTCTATTAACATTATGTCTAAAAGACAATGTATATACTTTCACATAAGAATAATTGCTGAAAAAAAAAATGCTAACCATTATGTGAGCCTTCAGCAAGTCATATGTTTTTGCTGGTAGACAGTCCTCCCGTGATGTTGTTGGCTGCTGACTGATCAGGGTGGTGGCTGTGCCAATTTCTTAGCTAACTAGACGCTTAGCTTTTGGCCTATCTTGACTTTCAACGTGTCTTCCTCACTAAACTTAATCATTTCTAGCTTTTGATTTAAAGTGAGAGACATGCAACTCTACCTTTTACTTGAACACTTAGAGACCATTCTAAGGTTATTAATTGGTCTAATTTCCATTGGTCTAATTTCAGTGTCTCAGGCCCAAAGAGAGGGAGACAAGGGAATGTATGGTCAGTCAGAACACACACATCACTTATCCATTAAGTGCACCATCTTATATGGATTGTGGTGCCCTAAAACAATGAAAATAGTAACCATCTTATATGGTTTGTGGTGCCCTAAAACAATGAAAATAGTAACATCAAAGATCACTGATCACAGGTCACCATAACAATTATAATAATGATGAAAAATGTAAAACATTGCAAAAATTACCAAAATGTGACACAGAGACACGAAGTGAGAAAATGCTGTTGGAAAATAATGCCAATGCTTAATGCAGGGTTACACAAACATTTAATTTGTAAAAAATAAATAAATAAAATGCAATATCTGTCATGATTTCTCAAATGTGGCTTGGGAGGTTTTAAATTATTAATTCAATTTCTTTAATACTTGTAGGACTACTCATGTTTTCTATTTCTTCTTGTATTATTTTTAGTAGGTTATATTTTTCAAGAAGTTTGACCATTTCATTTACATTTTCAAATTTTTTTAGTCTTTCAAAAAAAACTTTTATTTTTATTAATCTTTTTTATCATTTAGTTGTTTTCTACTTTATTATAAATTTCTATACTTTTGTCATTTTCTTCCTACTGTTTTCACTCAGTGGGTTTGCTGTACTTTAAAGATTATTGAAATGGATGTTTATCTTATTAATTTTTAGCCTTTTCTAAAATATTCATTTAAAGTAATAAATTTCCAAGTATAGCTTTAACTGCATTCTAAGATTAAGTACACAATATAACTTCTAATTTCCAGTATGTTATTTTGAATTAATTAGAAGAATTCTTGATTTCCCAATACATGGAAAATTTTCTAGTTACCTTTTGGTTACAATTACTAACATGATTATATTGTTGCCTGAGAACATATTCTATATTATTTTAATCCTTTGGTATTTATTTCTTGAAACTTATTGTATGGCTCCAATCTGTGGCCAATGTTTCTAAGCTTTCCTTATGTACTTGAATGGAATGTGTACTCTGAAGTATTTGGTGTAGATTTCATATATGTTTATTAAGTCAAATTAATTTTTTATAATATATCAAAGCTTCTATCACTTTACTAATTTTGTTGTATCTGCTTACTGTTAATTACAGAGAAAAGTGTGTTAAAATCTCTTTCTGCAAATTTTTCTCTTCTGATACATTTCACTTTATATATTTTGAGGCTGTTTTTTTTAGGAATGTACAAGTTTTAAATGGTTACATCTTTCTGATGAATTTAACCTTTTATCAATATAAAGTGACTCTCCTCTAATTATGTTTTTTGCCTTAAAGACCATTTGTGTGCTCTTAATTTAGTTTTTCTTGTGGTTTGTATTCCTAGGATATAGGGGTTTTTTTAATACCTTCCTTTCCCTTTTCTTTATAATTTCATATTTTAAGTGTGTCTCTTGTAAATATATAGTTGATTTTGCTTAGCTTGTCTGAAATTTTGTCTTTTAGAGTATTTAATACAATTAGATTTAATTACTGGTTATATTGTAATACTGGTTGCTTAGGTATAAATCTACCATCTTATTTTGTGTTTTTGGTTACTGTATCTTCTGTTTCTTATTCTCTCATATATTTTCCTATTTTGGGGTATAGAGGATTAGTTTTGATTGTCTATTTTTTATCTTTATTTTTTTTCCTGTGCTAGTTTCAGAAGTCATACACCCTGTTTTCATACTTGTAGTGGTCACCATAAAAATTACTACAGGTATCTTTCATTTAATCAAGATAAATGTTAATCTTTACTCTCCTCCTAAGCAACACAAAGACTACAATATTTTAACTTCATTTACTACCTTCCTAACTCACATGTCATTGTTGCAATGTACTTTAGTATTATAATTTTTAAATTATTTCTGCTAAATACAGTGTTACCAACATATTTAAATATTGTATTGTTTCCTCTTTATTCTTATTTGGAACAAACCTTCCATCTGGGATCTTTTTTCTATTGAATGAAGTGAAGTTTATGCTTTAGAATCCCCTTAATAAGAGTCTGGTGACAAACTCTGTTTTTGTTTGTCTGAAAATGTCTTCATTTTGCCTTTTATATATTATAAGATATTTTTACTAAGTGTGGGATACCTTGTTAGCACATTTTTATGTTGAGAAGTCAACTATCTAACTTTATTTGAAGGTAATCTATTCTTTAAAAAGTTTTTCCCTTTAAAAATTTTCCCATTGTTTTTAAAAATTTTTCCCATTGTCTTTTATTTTCTTCAGTTTCACTATAGGACTTGTTGAATTGGTGGATTAATGGTTCTAATCAGTTAATGAAAGTTCCCGATTATTTTTCTTTCAGATTTTTCTTCTTCCCATTGGTTCTCATATTTCACTCAGAAACTTTGATTAAGCGTATGTTAGACCTTTTTACAGTGTCATCTAAGTCCTACCCCCTCTTCTTATTTTCTTCCTTCTGTCTCTCCATGCCATCCTCTGAAGAATTTCTTCATACCTATTTTCTCATTCACTAATTCTTTTTTATGATATGTCTAATCTGCTGTAAAACTTGGTGTAGGAGGTTCAAGGATTTCAGGAAGGGCTGATCGAGGGCAAAGATATGACTGTGTGACAGCAGCATGTACAAACTATATTTGGGTGACTCTTTGCAGGGTTTTTGTTGGGGGGAAGTCCCTCACAGCATGTGATGGTCCAGGGACCACCACCCAGAACAGGAAGAGGACAAGATAACACTTAGGCAGAAAGGGAATTGGATAGAGGCTATGTGGCTAGACACTATCTCTCGGCAGCAGAGTAGGGGGTGTTGGAGTCAGAGACTGCTTGAGGTCTGATAGGCAACAGCTGCTTTATAGCCCTGGGGTTTATCTTATCTGTGGCTAGCAGATTTGGGGGGAAGTTTGTGGGGTATAAAAAACAGCCAGGATGTTAAAGGCTAATTTAAAACAATTGGATGTGTAAAATTTGAGTTTGGTGCCAGAAAACTTTTGAACTATTTGGTCTCAGGATGCTATGAAAAAATAAACAACCTAGAGGTCACTATACAGTGGCCATTTTTGACTCATATATATAACACCTGGCCATCTAGTTAGTGATTAATGTTGTTTGCAATATTTTATGTTTTTAAAAGTTCTTTCTTTCTTTCTTAAAAATCTTCACTTTTTGCAGTGTCCATTTTCTGCTTTCATGCTTGTCTGTTATTTTCTTAAATATCGTCAGCCTACTTGTTTTGTGTTCTGAGTCTGATAATTTGAATTTCTGAAATTTTTGTGGGTTTGATTCTATTTTCTCTTGTTTCTCCTGGTTCTCCCTCAGGGAATCTAGTTTCTTTGCATGTCAGCTTATCTTCGTGAGTTCCACACGGTATTTGAAAAATGACTTAAAGCAATCATTTAAGGCCTACAGTGAAGGCACTTTCCTCCCTGTGTGATAAGCCTTTGCTCTTCCAGATACCTGGGAGAACTACCAGTTTGGGACCACCTTAAACCAAATTCAAGGCCTGAGATTGCCTGGACTGCCCATGGACTCCTGGCTGGGCTACTTCTAGTCCCTCCTTCCCTTGCCGGCAGAGCTCTGTGGAGTCCTGGCTGAGTGTGGAGAGGGCCTCCTGCTGGACGTCCTGTGCAGGTCCCGGGCTTTGTTTTTTTGTCCTCGTTGCCTGGCAAAACTGTCATTTAAAGGTTTTAATTTTATAGACGCTTTAAAGCCTTCAGGGCAAAAATGGCTTTCATGCTTCTTTTCTCCTTCATTTTTGATCTGAGAATTCCTTACTGTCTTTGGTATTCTTAAGAAAATGTTTTAATAATATACCTTTTTATTTAGTTGTTTTCAGTGGGATAATTGATGTAAATAAGCTAGGCCAGTGGCTGTCAAAGTGTGATCTGGGACTCCATTTCATGGGGTCTGTGAGGCAGGACCGGGACTTGCATGAAGCAAGCAAGCTGCCTGGGTGCAAACTGGAGGGGTGAGCACGAGCACCACTGCCGGACGTGAATGAACGCTGCTTTAAATTCTGTGCCCTAAATTCTCACCTGCCTTACCCTTATTTCCGGCTAGCCCAGTCTCAGATTAAAACTATCCTCATAATGCAAAAGATTTCATCTTTTTCACTGTCAGGCTCTCAGGTGTGCAATTAAGTTTTCCAGAGACAACATAATTTCAAAATAGATCAAGTGCTATTTCAGATATGCTCATCTAGCAGTCCTCTGTTAAGCCAGACATTGAAGAGATTTGCAAAAATGTAAAACTATATCACTCGCAAAATTTTTGTTTTGGCAAATACAGTTTTCTTAAGTAAAACATGTTATATAAATGTATAGTAGGGGGTTTTTTTAAATCATTTTTTATTAATTGAACACTTAAATTCTAAAACAATAAACACTGATGACTAACACCCACATAAACAAAATCTCTTTGGGATCCTAATAACGTTTAGGATTAAGATTTAAAAGCTTGAAAACTGCTGATCTAGCTTAATATTACCCAACACTCTGGCATTGCTATGATGAAGAAAAGAGCTTAATGAAAGGATTGCCGAGGAGACGTGCACTCCCATCTGAGCTGGTAGTGGCTAGTAAGAACAAGCGGGAATTTAGTTGTTTTATCCAGAAGGGCTTAGCTACTCACTGGCTAAAGTAGAAAAAGGAAGAGAGGAGGATTACTCAAAATTATAGATCGGCAAGGTAGGAATAACAGAAAATAGAGGAAGTGGGTCCAATGAAGACGCTGGAGATGGCTGACCAATTTTTTTTTTTAAGGGGTGTGAAAAGGGCAGGAAAACACAGAAGAGATCTGATAGGTCTAATAAATAATAAAATAGTGGGAAGAAGGTATTTTAATTGTTATGTAAATAAACAGCAATTCAGCAGGAAGGAGGTACTATGAGAATTCAGGATATAGGTGGAATGGCCAGATTGAAGAATTAACCTCATTTGTTAAAAATTTAGTTCCTTTACTACTTTTTGCCCTGAAAGTAAAGACTAACAACTCTAGGAGGCAGACTTCGGTTGACCAGTTTCAAACTTGCTGTAAGGTCAAGTCACTGAACTTTTGTAAGTCTCAACGTTCTCAGCTGTAAAATGAAGTAATAATAATTACATTGACTATTTCTTAGAGTCCTGAGGAACAAATGAAATAGCACGTTAAATTCTTTATAAACTATAAAGTATTGTGCAAATATGTGGTGTCAGAACTACACAGTTGTCATTTTCACGAGTCTTCCCTTTTTCAATTTTAGGCTGAACTCAAAAGCTTGATGGACAACGCTTCTTCTTCCTTTGAATTTGCTAAAGAACTCATCAGGCACAATCTGGTGAATAATAGTTTTTCGTTTTGACTGACTTGAGTCCTGACCTATTTGGTACATCTCAGTGGTTAGAATGATGAATGAAGGGAGATATCTCAGCAAATATTTCTCTATTCCAATGAACTCCTCCTTGTTGTCAAGGAGAGAAAATAAGTTTAAAATATCAGGTCATTTCATCAAGAAAATACTTATATGGAAAGCAGTAATACGTGTATGTAGGGGAGGAAAAATAATTTTCCTTTTACCCTTCTAAATTCTTCTGGCTGGTCTAATAACCAAATCGACATAAGACAGATTAACAAGAGAAAATAACCAAATTTATTATATGTGTGCATACAAGAGCTTCATAAGAATATGGGTCCTGAGGACAAATCAGGCAGTTGAGGCTTAGAAGTTATCTTGAGCTAAGGAGAAAAGGGAATAGTGGGTTGGAGTTCAAAGGGAAGGTGAGCAATTCGCAGGTAGAGAAGGAGCAAACATTTAGTAAACAAATTCAGAAACAATGGGACACAGAGGGAAGTCTAACAAACAGACTTTGTGGGTTCCTCCTTGTCTGCCACACTAGGTCCCTTGAAAATACAATTATCTATGATGATAAATTCCTTCTAGCAGCAGGTTTTTCTATATAAATTCCTTTAGTCATTTATTTCTTAAAAGTAACCAGCTTAAAACAATCAATATCCCAAAAATGTCACGTTTGGGGTGGCAAACTCTGCTCCTCTTTACATATGTGACATTTAGAAAGAAGTGCAAGCAGTGTGGATCCAAGCGTTCAGTTTGTTGGCAGAGACAAAAAAAAATCTATCTTTCTGGGTTAGATAAATGGGAAAGATTTTCGAGTGCAAGTAAAAGTGGAGCCCATCTTTGGCTGAGATGTAGAACTAGGATGACATACGTGATAGAACTGGGATGACCCATGGGAAAGGCTGGGAGCAGATGGAGCTCACTAGGCAGAAAGTCGGAACTGGGGGACAGTGAAAGGAAAACTGTAGGTTTAGGGCTGAGTCATGATGGCCACTGCTAAAAACTCCGGACTCCAATTAAGTTTGATTCTACTGATCGGGCAATATGGTGGATGCAGAGCAGCTTTCAACTCAGACATCTGGGGACACTGGGCAAATTTTTTAATATTGATGAGTTTCAGATTCCTCATCGAAAAATGGCAATAATAATAAGTACACCTTTTCCTTCTGATTTTTCTATTTCCTTCTTTAGCACCAGTTCTCCCAGTATGCATGCTGAAAACCATCATTGTTTTAGACTCTCTCTCCCCTCTTTTTTTCTGATATCTGCTCAGTCACTTCACCTATTAATCCTTTCTTGGCCATATCTTATATTTATTCTATTCCTTCTCCAATTCAGGCCTCCTTCACAGATAGACTTTTCTTTAGATAGTTTCTGTTATAAGCTTCTGCCTCTAATCTCTTCACTTGTAATCTAGTTTATAAATTAAAGACAGATGCATCGTTTGTGGAAAATGATGAGTTAGAGTTAGTAGTTTGGATATAAAGCTTGGAGAGAGATCAAGACTGGAGTATAGGTTTAGAAGTTTTTATAAGAGAAGTGATTGCCAAAATCCTGACAAGTATATATGGAGGAAAGGATCAAACACAGGGAAAAATATGGTTCCAAGAGAGCATCTGTATTGAAGGGGCTAGAGGAAGGAGAATAAGCAAATAAGCAAAGGCAGGCAAGAAAGAGCATCTAGATAATGTAATGCCATTTACAACTCTACATTTTAATCACCTGGGAGGTTTTTAAAAATAATGATGCATGGGCTCCATCACCCCCTCTCCAGAGATTCTTATTTAATGCTTGGGCTGAGGCCCAGCTATCAGTGTGTTTCTTAAAAGCTTCCCAGGCTGTTGTAACATACAGCCAGAGTAAAGAACCACCACGTGCATATATGGTTGGAAGGAGAGGATCCGCTAGTAAACAGAGATTGTTCTTGTAGGCTATTATTAAGGGAAATTAGTAAAGAGAAAAGTGAGAATATGGAAATTTTCATTTTTGCTTTTGTAATATTATATGTAAGTTTCTTCCCCAATGAACACATATTAAAGTTTAGAACAAAACCTGAAAAATATTGAACAATGTAAATGGTGGTTATGATCATCAATTTTTGTAAACAGACTTGAGGTCAAAATCATGTTATCTGCTAGGTTTGTAGCTTTGGGTAAAACACTTAACACTGCTGAGTCTCAGTGTTCTCACATGTGGAATAGGGGCAATCACAGTACCCACCTTATGTTCTTGTGAGGGTTAAATGAGGCGCGGGAGGCCCTTGCGAATCCCCCTAGAATGTGCCACCCTGGCATGCAGATTGTTTGAAGCTGAACACAAAAGCCCAACAAACTCAGGAAGAGCCTTTTATCTCCTCCATACCTGCCTGAAGAGATTCAGATAGAAACCCCTGCTTCAGGAAAGGAACCTGCATATTCACCTTAGCACCTACGAATTAAGTGTGGCTGACACTTAATTGGAAGGATCCAAGCTAAAATCTGTTTGTTAGGTTCCCCTTTGTGTCCCATTGTTTCTGGGTGGCCCTGCAAGAAATTGTTTACCAAATCTTTGCTCTTTCTCAACTACCTGTGAATTGCGTACCCCTCTCCCTTCTTAGCCTAAAATAACACGTATACCTTATTTTGCCTCATCGTCTTTAGAATTTTCATGCTTATGTAAATTCCTGTGTAGACATTAAAACTTGATTTTCTCCTGTTAATCTGCTGTATGTCGTTGGAATATTTGACCTGCCAAAAGAACTGAAGGGGGAAGGGAAATTTCCCCGGCCCCTACAGAGGTAATCTGTGGAAGGTGCTTCCCACAGTATCTGGCATATAGTAAGCATTTACTAAAGACAAAAGTCCACTGAATTTGGTTAAAGGGTTTAATTTGTGATTTGTGAGAGTAAGTACTAGTGTGCTGAGAAGTTAAGGAGTGAGAAAATGAGAAGGTAGTTGAAACAGGAAGCCACACACTTTAGAAGTAGGTCATGGAAGAAAGGAGAAAGATAGGGCACCATTCAGACAGAACAATGGCACCACGTGGAAGACTTTCCAAGGGAGCAAAAACCTTTGTGTGTATTTAAAGTTGAGAAGCAGAACCAGGGCTAATGAAAATAGAATAATTAATAGAGAAACAAGGTTCATATGGAGTTAGAAGTCATGAATTCAAGAAGACAGGTGAAAGAATTAATCTTGGCAAAAGAGGGGAACATCTCAGACGAGAAGGAACCAAAAAAGGTGACCAAATACGTGTTTTGAGGTAGAAAAAAGGGATTAGAGAGTTCATGTCTGATGGTCTTGATTTCTGCATATTTACTTGTGAAACAACTTACTATGTGCCAGATACTGTGCTAGGCTCTGGGAGCACCACGGTATACAAAACTCTCCTCTCATGGGTGGTGTTTTTGATCTGGCTATTCTCTACGGCGTTTATTAGTATATGAAAACATACTTATGTGTTTGCTTTTTGAAGGTCTCTTCTTACTTGAAATTAGCCTATATAGTGAAAGGGGGAGTGGCTTGTTCCCACCGTAACCATGCTGCTTATTATAATAACAGGCATAGTGTAGGTGCTAATAAATATTTGTTGAATTAAATGAAATATTATCTATGACATGCCACACACCCCACTTTAACTCATTTAATTTTCATAATAACCCTGAAAGGTAGACATTACTAATGCCATTTAGAGATGAGGAAAATAGGTTATAAAATCTTTCATGGGGTTTTTGATGTCGAATATCTGTCTTGGAAAAATGTTTTATTAATTATTCGGTACTTTTCAAATTAGTGGTTAAAAAAGAGTCACGGGGATGCAGAGTACAGCAGAGAGAATATAGTCAATATTGTAGTAATGGCTATGTGTAGTGCCTGATGGGTGCTAGAGTAATCAGGGGATCACCTCATAAATTATATAAATGTGTAACCTTTGTACTATATATACTGTAAAATTAAAAATGCCAAAAATTTATTTGGTACTTTAAGAGTTTTCTGCAGTTTTTTTGAAAAAAATAAATGTATGCAATACATTTATTCAGTTTCTTATACTTACTTTAATTTAGACAATGGCTTTTTTTTTCCAGTAAAGTCAAAGTCATGTGTATAATATAGAAACCTTCAAAAATATGTTCATTCTTTCAAAGAATAAATGAATGCCAGCTTTACTAGTTATAGTTCTAGGACCCAGGAGTGCATAGTAAATGCAAAGTTTCTTGTTGTATGGAGCGTATTATGCTGGTGGGTGTAACAGATAAACAGACAAAAGATACGTAAAGTCATAAGTGTTGTGAATTAAAATAAAGAAGGATAAGGGTCTAGAGGTTGATAGTGGCGGTATAGCTTTTAAATAGTATAAAAAATGACCTATTTTGATATGACAGGCTATTAAATAGAAAGATGAGAAGCAGAGGAGAGGGAAGAGGCACCAGCAATAGTCAGGCAGTAGTACAGTCAGTGAGTGTGAAAGTTCTCAGCATGTTCACTGATTCCCAGAGCGACTTCAGTTGGACATCGTGTACCCAGGTGTAAGTGGGCGCTCCTAAACATTTTCACCAATAAACATGCAGGTACTTTTGCCACAGTAACACGGTCTCTGTCTCTAGGTTGTTTTCCGAGGAGGCGAAGGGGCTTTACAGGTTTTGCCTCCCCTGGTTGATGTCATTCCAGAAGCTCGGCTAAACTTAGTGATTTACTACCTTCGTCAAGGTACGAAAAAGCTGTCCTGTTCTTGCTTATAATGACATCTTTTAGAACATTTAATCTCTAATTGAACTATTCTGTTAACTTTTAAAATCCATAATATTTTCAAAAATGAATTCACAGCAGGCTCGTAAGACAGATGAATTTATTGGTGCTTATTTGTTGTGCCTTTACTTTTTAGCCTCTCTCTCCTCTTCTGTTGCTTGCAACCTTCTACCCCATTCTTTTTCCGTTTTCCTCTTATTTTTCTCTCCTTTGTTCTCTACCCATTGTATTTCAGTTTTCCTAGTGTTCCCCTTTGTATAATATACATCCATTTTTCTTAAGTCTTTATCATGAACTGTTTTTTTCTCTGTCTGCCTTTCTATTGCCTTGTACACATGGTTTGTTATCAGAAAGATTCTGATTCAAAGAGAATGTGATATTTATTGCCCCTAAGTAAGGTTAAAATTATTATTAGACAAATGCCTAAAGCAGTCTTATATATAACAGCTGTAAGTACAGGGTAGTCACAGCCACTCATTTAGTGGCAGGGGGTGACACTCTGGCATGGACCTTGGACTAACAACAGTGTGGGCCTTTTTAGGTGCCTGGCAGAAATCAACCAGACAACACGTTCCTCATTGAGGAAAATATGTGTTTATTAAAATAAGAACATGGACTTCCAAAGAGTTCTCTTTATATAAGCACAAAGAATTCTTGTCTTTTGGACAAAGATTAAAGAAACATCTTGTATATTTTATATATTAATTTTTATTATAAAACTTTTCAAACATAAACAAAAATAACTAATATGAACACCCAAAATGAACACCCTAATATTCATCCCAGATTCAACAGTTTTCAGGATATTGACAAATTATCATCTATCCTCTCCTTTTTTTGTTGCTAAAATGTTTTCAAACAAATCCCAGTCTTCATGTCACTTCACTTCTACCCACTTAATATATCCCTTTTTAAAAAATTGTTTTTCTTAGATAACTATAATGCCATTGGTATATAACACCCAGTCCAATTCCTTAGCTTGAACATTTCTTTAGGTGCTTTAAGGCTTAATATGGGTTTCTTAAGGATATTCGGTTATCTTTAGGATAATTGCTCAACATCAAACTTGATAGAGGGTTGGAACAACTAAAATAGATCCCATTTCCCATGAATGTTTGAGTACAGAAGGATCATACCTTTGGGGGACTGTTTCAGAAGAGTTTGCTAAATACTAGTTACTTGTTTCTTATATTTCAGATGATGTACAAGAAGCTTATAATTTAATTAAGGATCTAGAACCTACTACTCCTCAGGTAATCGAGAATGTGTTATATTTTTACTAAGTTCTACTGAAAATGGAACTTCGGAACAGTAGTAGTTGGAAGGCATTTTAGAGAAGTTTCCTGCTTGTCGAATCCCGGGGAAGTTCAGATAGATAGATGGATAGATGGCTGGCTGGCTGGCTGGCTGGCTGGCTGGCTGGCTGGCTGTCTAGATAGATAGAAAGATAGATAAATAGATAGATAGATAGATAGATAGATAGATAGATAGATAGATAGATAGATAGATAGATAGATAGATAGATAATTGATAGATAGATAGATAGATAGATAGATAATTGATAGATAGATAGATAGATAGATAATTGATAGATAGATAGATAGATAGATAGATAATTGATAGATAGATAGATAGATCGATCCAAGAATGTTATGTGAGACTTTTGATGCAAGAATGAATGTTTGGGGCTTTTTTATGTTTTTAAACTCCCTATATGTGGTCATTTCCTCAGAAGGGTAGAAGTTTGAAGATACTGAAATCTAGAATTCTGATGAAAGTAGTGATGAGGTATAGCTGCTTGTCACTAGCATAACTATCTGTAACATCTTCCCCCCGCTCCCCGGCCCCCAGATAGTAACTTATTGCTCTCAGGGACTGTGTCCGTATTGTGTCTCCAATGCTCTGTACACTAGGTGCTCAGAAATCATTTTACTTAATGAATGAAAGACTGTTTGAAAAATGTTTCCAGACTCCTTGAAGTCTATCCAGGTATATTTCTTGTGTATATTAAAAGTTTCAGCATCTTTTGTACTATTCTTTTTATGAGACTTCTTAAATAAAAATAACATCCACGTAACAATTGATAAAGCTGCTAAGAAGCGTATCTGTGGAAGAATAGAAACAAGTCTGAAAGGGATATAGGTGAGGCCCTAGGACTCCAAAAGAGCATACCTTACAAACAGAAACCAGAAGACGTTTTTTTGTTGGTGTTGTTGAAGAAAAGATCACTAGCCAAGGAAGGTCATTTTATATCAATGGAAAGGGAAAATAATATATATAGTGTCACAAAAAATGGAAGTGGCTAATAAGATGATAAAATTGTTACATAAACATTTTACTGTTAATTTTTTTCCATCAAATTGAAATAATACAAAACTTAACTCCCGGAAATTTCCACTGAGTTATTTCTGCTTAAGACTGAGGATTTACAAACAGTGAGTTCTCATTCAAGCCAGGGAAGGAACAGAAAAAGGTGACCCTGGGTAACGTTTGATAATATATATATATATATATATGAAGTATCGTGTTGATGAAAATAATTGATTTGAAAGATATCTCATAGCTTCACATTCCTTTTAAATCAGTGTCATTTCGTGTTTCTAGGAGTATATCCTCAAAGGAGTGGTCAATGCAGCCCTCGGCCAGGAGATGGGTTCGGTGAGTGTGAAATCGCTCGTCGTCTACAGTTTGCAAAGCCATAGTGTATGGAAAGGGTCAAAATGAATGTCAGACTTCAACCAGCAATCAGCTTATAAATAGGCTTTTCTGCAGCTCCTCATTTTCTACATCCCCCAATCCAGTTTCCATTGTAAAACATTCCATGTTAAAGACAAAATAATAATAATAATAATAATAGATTTAGCTCTAAAAATTGCTGCTTTGTTTAAAAGGAGCCCAGTTTTTAAACAGTGTTTCTATCTAATAACAACAGCAAATCATTGCACAGTCCATGCTTATATTCAGTGATTTCTTTTTTTAACATCGCACACCTCTGAGCTATAATTCTGGCCTCTGTAAAATGGAGATAGTTGTGTCTCTGGGAAAGCTTTTCATAAACTCCAAAACACTGTCTAAAATTAAGTTCCTACTCATCTAAATATTATTCATCTAATACTCTAAAAAGATTAAGAATTATTTTATTTTTTAGAATTCTCATATTCTAAATAAGAATATTAAGTTCTTTTCGGAACAAAGCAGAATGTAAGTGAATCTTATCTCCAGCTCACTTCACAGTGCCTCATATAGCAGATAGGTAGTAAATAGTTATTGAATAAATGAATGAGTTTATTTCATAAATACTCCTTGTTTTAACCATAGCTCCTACCACAAGGTCTAATATATAGTAAAAGAGCACTAAATATTTGTTGAATAAATGAATGAATTCATTTAATGAAGGTACTTTAGGATAGAATTTGGGAGTGGATATTTTTTTGTCTTCTTTTCTATCTGATCCAGTGTAGGTTTTAATTCATTTTCAGCTTATCAGTTTTTGTTGCTTATGCTAATCAGAATTAATATTGTTTTGGGGAGGACTGACAACAAAGGTCTATGTTCAATCCTGATAAATACGTTAAAACCATAAAGTATAATACAAATAAAATATCTTCAACTTGTTCTTCGGTATCTACTCTGCTTTGTTTTTCAGAGGGACCATATGAAAATTGCCCAGCAGTTCTTCCAGCTGGTGGGAGGATCAGCTAGTGAATGCGGTGTGTCTGAGATCCATGCACATCCATGCTTGTGACCACAGGTCATGATGGGAGCTGGCTGTGTCGTGTACTGACTGGTGGAGTTTGAGTCTCTGCCCAGGGATACGTGTCAGGCTTCCCAGAATGAAGCGAGGAGTCAGACACGGGAGAAAAGTGGAATTAGCAGCTCTTCTCGCCATCTTAGCTAAAATGGGATGAGGGAATCTAGAAATAGAGGAGAACAAATGTATTCTTTAGTTTTTGAGAGCTTTAAAATTTTGATTCTGTTTTTGATTTGAAACGTTAACTTTTATTGATTTTTCAAGAGCCCTTTATGTAGTAAACATTTATTATGTTTAGATATTTTTTCCAATGGACCATTTGACTTTTAACTTTACCTATCATATTTTTTCCTGTATAAAAATATTTAAATCTCATTGAATTAGGTTTATCTTTTCTGTACTGATTTCTTATGTGTATATCAAGCTTAGACAGTGCTTTACTACCCCAGCAGTTACATGATATTCTCCTATATTCTCCAAAAGTAGTTTTATGGCTTCATTTCTGTTATTAAAGTATTGATTTAATCAGTTAAGATTCATTGTAAAATCTGAGTAAAAACTATAAAAAGGGCTGATAGTTAGCCAGTTAAAAATATGGCTCTCTGTACCAATTGTCTATGGCTGGTATCTATTCCACTGAATTCATGCTTAACTGGTTATTATTTTTATCACCCTTAGATATTCATTTTCTTTCAAATGTTTCACTAAAACCATTTATTGAATAGTATTTTCTTTCCCTATTTCATTAATTCAGACAATAAAAATTTATCGAGGCGTTGGGGATGTAGCAGTAAACATAACAAACAAATCCCCCTATGCTTGTGGAGTGTACAGCATAGTGGGACAGGCTAAAAGCATAATAAATATATTATGTAGTGTGTCTGTGATGAGTGCTATGGGGAACGAATTGAACAGAGTAAGGAGGGTTGAGAGTGGGAAGAGGAGGTTATACTAATCATCTGCTACACCAAATAGGACTGTGATATCAGACAAAAAGTTGGGTAGGGATCAGGATCAGATGGTTCCATGGCAAATTATTTCTCCATTTGAGATTAAAAGTGCCAGGTTGTCTTAGGTGAGTAATGATGGAGACCAAGCCCCATTAGTTGCATGTGCAGGTGTCAGAGTTGAGTGAGAGAATGAAAGCCCTGGAAAAAGATCTGGAGGAGAGCCCGCAGGGCACGTGTTTATTTTGGATTCTGAGAGTTAACGGAATAGAGTAAACTCTATTCAGAGTTTGCCCACTGAATAGAATCTGTAATTTCAGAATCTAGAAAGATGTCTTGGAATACATTCCTATCTAAGTTATAAAATAAATCACAGCTAAAGGGAACTTTTAATTTCATGAGTACACATGAATGCACATGGTTTCTTTTCCCATTCCGTTCCAGATACAATCCCAGGGAGGCAGTGCATGGCTTCCTGTTTCTTCCTGCTTAAGCAATTTGATGATGTCTTGATTTACCTCAATTCATTTAAGGTCAGTATAGACTTTTCTAGAGGACTTTGTATACAAAACACTGTATATAATGTGTCAGAGATAAGATGGCTCCTTTACTATTGTGGCATTAGTGGCATCGGTTAATTCTATAAGATTATTTTTGTGTTTCTCTGGGATATCTGATGTTTTTATATTTTGTATGTTCGTACTCAATGGGACCTGTTCTTGGGATGTTTTTCAGAGTTACTTCTATAACGATGACATCTTTAACTTTAATTATGCCCAAGCCAAAGCTGCAACAGGCAATACCAGCGAGGGTGAAGAGGTGGGTACCTGCTTTGGAAGGCATTTGAATGATTCTATCTAAATATCATTATCTTTTTCTCACTTAAATAAAATGTTTAAGGGTAAAAGATTGCTAAAAGTTCCTTTGTTCTTAGGTCACATTAAAAAGTACAATGTGACTAGACATATAGATACCATAATCACATTAATACTTTCTTTTTTATAAATTTTATAAATGCATACATTGAGAAAAGTATACAGATCAAGGTATACAACTTGATGGATTTTTAAGGTGAATATATCCAAATAAACAGTACCCAAATCATGAAATAGAATGTTATCATAACCCTAGGAACCACCTCATCTTTTTTGAATCACTGTCTTTCTGCCAAGGCTAACCACTATCTTGATATCTAACTTCATAGGTTGATTTGTCTAAATTATTCAAAATAATTCAGTTGAATTATTCAATTGAGTTTTGTTATTAAACAAATGATTCAACTCAATATTATTTAAATTGCAAAATTTTTCTAATTTCCATAATGATTTATTCTTTGACTGTAAATGTGTCTCAGGATTTTTAAACATGGATTATCCTTTCCAGATTATTATATTTTGATTTCTAATTTAATTATGTTGTCAAAGAACGTGGTCTGTCCTTTAAAATTTGTTGAGGCTTGCTTTATTCCCCAGTGGCTTGGTCATGTGTTCTTGAAAATAATATGTATTATGCAGTTGTTAATTATTCCGTTCAAATTTTCTCTATTCTTACCACTCTTTTGTCAGCTTGTGATATCAATAACTGAGAGAAATGTGTTAAAATCACCACAATTTTGTTCTTCACTTTGTCTTAGCAGCCTGTACAGAATTTGGTCATCCATAAGACTATGTTAATTATGAATGTTAGGTAAGCTGATATGAATGTTTTCACTGCAAAAGCATCTTCATGTTTATTCTTTCTTTCCTATTCTCATAGGTTTTTCTTTTAATCCAAAATGAGAAGATGAAAAACGATTACATTTACCTCAGTTGGTTAGCTCGATGCTGTGAGTCTTCTTTTTCTTATCTGTTGCATATCTTCTGGTTGGAAATTATATTGAGCATTTTCTAATTTTGTTTTATATTTTGTTCTGTAGAATGAGTAAACATCAAAATTGTGTTATCAGTGCTAGTCAGTGAGGGTGGCCATGTACATATATTATGTTAGTTTGCCCTGTGATTAGTTACAATGCCATGTAACATTGACCAAGCATATGCAGTTCTAAAAGACTCTAGGTTCTTCCCTTAGCCCTGTTAGTTTCCAGAATCCCAGTTTACACTGTGTGTGTGTGTGTGTGTGAGAAATCATCCCGTTATGTTCATTCTACCTTTTCACTATGATGCAGGCCTTAAAAGTGGCAAAATGTCAAAAAAATAATAATTTCGTGGTGTATTGTTTAGCCTATAACCTCTGTCTTTCTCTTCTCTCTTCACTATTCTTTCTTGTTCCTTTTGTTCACTTGATTTAAAATATTCACTGAGTTTTTGAAGTTACGGGAAAATTTTAGCAATCAGATATTCTAAGTGAAGCTGAAACTAATGAGTAGGATTGAATAAATGATAGGTGTACTCTTTTAAGCAGATGAACTGAGTGGGAACTATTGGAAACCAATCCAATCTAAGAAGACATAAGTAACTGAATTCTAACTTAAAGAAAAAATTTAAGTATAGTAGAGCTCAGAACCAGCTTAATGCCAAAATTGCAAGCTTTCCGTGTAGGAGCTATTTACCATCACTTTGTATATTTGAAACATAGAACCAAATCTGTAGAATAGCAAGGTGATGAAATGTGTTTTTTGTACATTTAAAAAGCAAAATCATTTGTTTCTTTTTGTAGATATTATGAATAAGAAACCAAGACTAGCCTGGGAACTTTACCTCAAGATGGAAACCTCTGGCGAATCCTTCAGCCTCTTACAGCTCATTGCCAATGACTGCTACAAGGTGAGCCAGACTAGAATGAAGGAAAACTGAAGATCAGTATCACTTTGCCGCATTGGCTAAATATTAGGGGAAAGTGTCAGAGACTAAATGGCTAAGTGTCCTAGAGACTAAATAGCTATTGGTGAGAGAATTCACACAGTGATATCAGAAATGTCATCTCTTTTATGAATGAACTGAACTCAGCTTTTCAGGGGTTTATGTATACATGAAATAATGATTTAGAGAGGAAGTTTGAGATTTCTAAAGGCTGTGAATCTTTAGATGACATCCAGATAGGGATATTCATGTGGCTGTTGCAAATTTTATTTCGAAGCTCAAGAAAGATGTTCTCTGACATCTAGGGACAGATTTGGAGACATCATCATTTTAGTAGTAATTGAAACCCTGAAAAACAGTCAGATTACCCAGATAAGGAAGTGAAGTGAGAAAAGTAGAGATTTCAAACCGAACCTTGGGGAATGGGAAGATGTAAATAGTAGACAGGAAAGACAAAGGAACCAGGAAAAGAGAATAAAAAAGCAGTCATTTAATAAAGGACTGTGTGTGTGTGTGTGTGTGTGTGTGTGTGTGTGTGTGTGTGTGGTTGGAAAGGCAGGGAAGAGTTCTGGGCCCTATCCTATAGCTTAAAAGTTTTTTAAAAGTTAGCCTCAAATTCCAGAAATTCTTATTTTTTAAATACATCTTTCTATCCAAAAGACAAGAAAATGTCAGGCAGAGTCTAGTGTTAAATTAATCAATAATGGCTCATTTCAAAGTGAATCATTACAAAAATAATGTGAATCACCATCAGTGGAAGAGGTTTCAAAACACTGGAAACCTGAAATTGTTTAACATGGCTTGGTGATGTTAAGTGACTTACGGGCGGCAGAGGGGAAAATAAAATATTAAAAGACAGGAACTGAATTCAGTTTAAGATATAATCAATCCGAAGTGTGTTTGGGTCTCCCAGGCAGAGATATTACATGTGGAAATTATCAGGTGTTCACGCGAGAGGTCAGGATTAGAGACGTGGCTTTAGAAGTTAATAGCAGTTATGGTGGTGGCGGTGGGAGCAGCAGCAGCAGGAGCAGCAGAGCATGCAAAAGAGAGGTTAACCAGTGGATGGCGTAAGGAACCATGAGGAACACCAGTGTTTATGAGACAGAAATAGGAAGAAGAGTGAGGGAAAGAGAAGATAAAGATGAACAGAGAGGAAAGAAAAAACCCAGGAGAGGGAAAAACGTGCTTTCCATTACCTTTTTAACCCCAGATCCTATTTTATCAAAAGCCAAGGAAGGAGACTATCAAATCTTCAACTAGATGGAACCGCATGAGGCCTGAGAAAACAGGAGTAGATGGAGAAGAGAATCAGATTACAAAGCAGGTGCAATGAATATAATGTAGACCACCGCCTTTTGAAAAATTGATACTGAGGATAAGGAAAAAAATGTGATGTTAACTTAAAAAGGGAAACAAGGTTAGGGATTTGGGGGCAGGTTATTTTTGCAGATAGAGGGAGAGTTATTTTTCTTTTAGAATAGTGAGTAAGAGTGTATCTTTAGGCAGAGGAAGAGGAGCCATTATGCAGGGAGATTAATGATTCAAGAGAGTGGGAGCATTTTTGTTGGAGTAAGACCCTAGAGGAGATGAGAGGGAAGTGCGGTTAAGATTAAAGGAAAATAATGATTTTGAAAAACAATTCGGCATTACCTCATGTCTTAGTGCTCCCATGACTACCCACTAGTTCCAAGATTCACTGGAAGGACTCATACAACTCAACGTAAAGAGATACCAATGGCTAAGACTTATTACACTGCAGAACAACAGGAAAAGTTATGTATAGGCAAAGACTAGAGAGGTCAAATGCAGGCTTTCTTGACCTTCCTGTGTGCAGATTGCACTGTCATGTCTTTCTCCAGCTACAAACTGCAAGACAAGTTCTTGGCAGGAAAAACAGAAAGGACAAATAGAAACAAAATGTTAGAATTACGTCCTAACATATCAATAATTGCATTAAATGTAAATGGTCTAAATACACCAATTAAAAGATATTGACAGAGTAGATTAAAAAAAACATGTCTCAACTATGTGCTCTCTATAAGAAACTCACTTCAAATACAATGATAAAGATTGGTTGAAAATTAAAGGATGGAAAATATAAATTGTGAAATTATTAGGCAGTTTGTTTAAAAAGTAAACATATGCTTACTATACAACCCAGCAATCACACTCCTGGGCATTTTATCCCAGGGAAAGGAAAACCTATATCCACATAAATACCTGTTCACAAACGTCAGTAGTGGCTTTATTTTTAACAGCCCCAAACTGGAAACGATCCAAGTGTCCTTCAGAAGGTGAAGAGTTAAATAAACTGTGGTTTGACGTGGAACACTACTCGGTAAAGAAAAGAGGAACTGTAATGATGGATCTGACTCAAGTTTTTGATGTTTGACTGCTGACAGCTTTTAAGCCTCGCCCTGTCCAAGTCCCCTTGTGCCCTGGAGAAAATTATAAGAAACCCTAGTTGTTTCCTTCTCTGGCACCATCAGGTGATGCAAACCACACAAGTCCCTGACCTTCTCAAGAACCCTCACCTGGGCACCACCCCCAACCACAGGAAAAACCCAGGCCACTCTCCTTTCCTTGCTCTCTCAAGCCACTTTAGATCTCCTTGAGACCCCTGCCCTACTCTCCCCAGAGACCTCAGTTATGTAAGTAGAAAAACTCATACCCTCTTGGCGTGTGTGTGGCATCATCATTCTCGATATCCAAACCAAACCGCCAGAAGCACCTGTGCATTTACAGGGTTACGTAATAGAAACAAGCTATTGATACATACAGTAACTTGGAAAAGCAAGGATGTTATGAGGAGAGAAAAGGGCCGATCTCAATGGGCCCCATAACTGCTTGATTTTATATATATAACTTTCTTAAAAAGTATAGAGATATAGAATAAATTAGTGATTGCCAGGGTTTAGGGATGGTGAGCAGGGAGGGGAGTGCATGTGACTGTAAAGGAGTACCACGACAGAGAGCTTTGTGGTGTTGGAACAGTTGTGTATTCCGATAGTGGTAGCGGTTATGTGAATCTACACATTTGATAAAATGACAGAACTACACACAAACTGTAGCGGTGTGAACTTCCTGGATTTGCTGTTGTGATATTGTACTATTGTTACATAAGCTGCGAGGTGTGTGGAGAGGTACAAATTGGGTGAAAGGCACATGGGACTTCTCTGTACTGTCTTTGCAACTTTCTGTCGATCTATAATTCAAAATTTTAAGTTTTTTAAAAATAAACCATCTAGAGCTATACCCAAGCAATATAAATGAATCTTACAAACACATGCAAGACATAAAAGAATATTTACAGCATTATCTCATATAGATAAAATTCTCATTTTTATTGTTTAACAATGTATTCGTAGGTGATGAAACTATAAAGAAGGTCAAAGAACTGATGACCATAAAATTCAGAAAAGTAGTTCTGGTGGGAAGGAGAAGATTATAGTCTGGAAGTGACACGCAGAGCTGTTTTGCTGTCAAAATTTCATTTCTTGAACTGGGTGGTGGTTATATTTGCAGTCACATTATGCAGTCATCAAACTGCATATTTATGTGTCATGCATCATTCTCTATGTGTGTTATTTCACCGCCCAAAAAAAAATGTTTATGGGAACATGGGAAGAAGGATTGATTAACCTTAAAAAGGAATAAGAAAACTTCCCGGGAGATAAGCAGAAAAGAGGGAATAATGAATAAAGGTATAATTTGAACCATAGGGAGGAAAGCTGTATTTTCTCTACAAAGTACAGAAAGCAGCTAAGCTAAGAATTCAGTAGAGACCCTAAGGAACTTGGCAAAGGTTTAGAACAATACTCAGGAATGGGGAAGTAACCGAACCACACTGAGCAAGAGGACTAGTCAGCAATTGAAGCCTTCAGTGAAACTGGTAACTCTGTACATTTCCGATCGCCAATCAAGAAAACTCACCTAAGAAAATTTAATGGTATTCAGCATGTTCTAGAAGGCCAAATAAATGTGTCATTTATTTGGGAAAGACATCTACCAAAATAAATGGTTAAAAGATTTGGTGCTTAGAGCAGTAAGTCAGTGTACACCCAGGCACTCTGAGAATTCAGGAACAAGATCAGGGGAAGACTATCCTCTTGGATTGAAAATGATCAAGTTAACATAAAATAAATAATCGTAATCATCCACAGAGACATGAAAATACGTAGGTCAAATCACCATCATCAGAGTTTATCCTCAAGATTGGAATAAGAAGTAATAATGTGTTGATTATAACATAGCTTGATTATATGTAGAAAAAATATTATTTTGTTGAAACCTGAATGACGGTAAAGTGTTTTAAATTGAACTAACGTACCCAAACAGTGATCTTCCTTTTTCTTGTTTTAATAAGGAATTTGAGTTTATCTAACTGACAATGTTGTCATTACCCACACACTCATTTTACGCAGCTGTTTCATGGTTATCTTCACGTTTAGTTTCATTCTGTGCAATCCTGTGACTACAGTTATTACCACAATGCTTTCTTTTATTCAGATGGGCCAGTTTTACTATTCAGCCAAAGCATTTGATGTCCTGGAGAGACTGGATCCCAACCCTGAATACTGGGAAGGCAAGAGGGGTGCCTGTGTGGGCATTTTCCAGATGATCTTAGCTGGAAGGGAACCCAAGTAAGTGAACAGACAAAACACAATCTCTATTCATTTGCTGGTTTGTGAGATAAAGGAATTGTTTTTGTGGATGACATAGCCTTCTGAAAACTCAAAATTATAATGATGTTTTAGAATGATGAATAAAAGTTTAAGATGTTGTGTATTTCTATCTGAACTTTTTCCTCCAGAAATTTCTTTTTTAGAATTAGATCATTCTACATCATATGTAGTGGGGACGCTGAGTTTACTAAACCTCTCAGCTATGACAGCAAGATATATATATATATGGCTCCAAATGAAGTACCATTTCATAGTCTTTTTCAATATCTTCTACTTTTTTTTTTTTTTTTTTTTTTTTTTTTTTTTTTTTTTTTTTTTTTTTTTTTTTTTTTTTTTTTTTTTTTTTTTTGCCTATTGGCTTTTTATTGTATCTTTTAGTTTAGGCTTCAAAGAATTAGAAATGGAGTGGATGTGATTAAAAAAATTTTTTTTTCTTTTGCCTTCTCATATTTCAGGAAATACTGAGACATTAGATGATATAGAATTAAGTTGCTTATAGCTTCATTTGAAACAAAAATTATAATACTTAAAATGAAATTCAGTATTATAAAAATAACTTCACAGAATGTATTTGTTACCCATGTATGAATAGGAGATATGATTATTTTATAAGTAAATCTATCAGAAATTATCTCCTGCCTTGTATCTACTTCCAGTCCTAAATTAAAGTTTATAAGAATCTGATTAAGTAAAAGAGGTTGCTCAGGGAAAAAAAGAAGTCAAAAATATGAGAGAACTCTTAGGGAAGAGGGTCAATCAGCAGTTACCTGTAGCTTTGATTAGGTAATAGGGAAGTTTTAATATGCATTACTTAAAACATGAATTTTAATTGTAATTAAATTTAAAATACTTATAAATACTGGACATTTACCATATCTTGATCCTTTCCTGTCTTCCATATTCATTAATATATTGTTTTTCGTGGAGAAATCATCTATTCCTCTGGCTTCGTAAAATTTTACAAATATGGCAGTGACACCAAATTCAAAGTGATTATCACCTTAAACAAAGAAGAAGTCTGGGACTCAGACAAGTTGAGTGGCATATTGATATGGAGCTAGAATTTGAACCCAGCTTCCTGTATACTCTCTTTCTACTCTGTCATGCAAAATAAGCACAGAAATGGAAATATGTATGTTGTAGTAGGACAAAAAGATTAACAGCATGTATATAGATAATATAAGTAAACAAGGAAAAATTAGGTTGGAGAGAAAGATGTCATAGACTTTTCCTTTTACTATGCCACTGGAGGACTAGAATGCTAGTAAGTTTATAATTAGTTAATGAATACACAGGGAGTGAAACTGTTACTGAAAATGCTCTACTAGAAGTATACAAAGAAGAGCTATGAGTTTGTTTCACTTGTTAATTTTCATTCTCTATTGAAACACTACCTTCTTTTCAATCCTTTGCATAGAGAAACTCTTCGAGAAGTGCTCCATTTACTGAGAAGCACCGGTAACACCCAAGTAGAGTACATCATCCGGATTATGAAGAAATGGGCCAAAGAAAACAGAGTGCCTATCTAAAATAGCTCCAGAGGCCTCGGGAACCAGTCACCACGTGGACATAAAACTGGAAATCATTTTCCTCGAGTTTAACGTAAGATGCAGGGCTCTGTTTTATTGACATTGTCCTTACTTGCACTTCAGACCACAAGACCAGTGACTGGCTTGCTGAGGCCCTGCCTCCTGGATGAACTGAGTACCACAGCCTGTGCTGTGGCCTCCGTGTGACCTGACTAGCAATAAGACTTTGGACTTGTCTGGTGCCTTTCTTCCAAAAATATTCTTACTCTAATATAATTTAATGACTTTAAGGAGAACGGCGCAACCTTTTTTTTTTATATTAAAATTCTATGGCATTTTTCTCCAAGCTTCAGTAACAAATGCCGTTAATGCTTAAGAGTCACCATCATTCTGTCTTTTCATTTGCAGCCATCTCTGTACATTACCCCTTTTTACTGGGAATTCCAGAAAGAGTTTTGTCATGCATCTCTGAATCTTGGGAGAACAGAGATTATAAATAGCTATATGATTCTAAGAATGGCAGTAAGATCCTTTATCAAGCTGTCCAGTCATTAATAGATAATAAGCTTCTGGGATTACTCTGCAGTAATTGAAGCCTTGATAACAACGTGTTACAGTGGAATAACGTGAGTATTGCAGTTTTTTAAAAGGTAAATACTATGAAAAAATCCATGTGACACATATAAGGTTATTTAGAAAGCAAAGTATACAAATCACATTCATCACTTCTCTCTTATATTTTAGGTAACAAAACAGTTTAGGTGGGGTTTTTTTCTTCATAAATTTTGCTGAATAAACATGAATATTGAAGGCAGGGCTACAAAGATGATATGTATGCATTATGGCCATTTATTAATGTAATGATTTAGAACATGGGTTGTGTAGAGCCTTTTGAGGGGTCTCCTAATGGTTGCACTCAGTTCTCAGTCATATTCCAGCCCCGTGTCCGAGCTTTCACAGCGTGAACCTGTTATACCACTGAGCATGCCTTGGCTCACAAGCTACTTTCAGAAGACAGACCGCCATGTGTTTCTGTACCAGATACCTTTATTTCTACACTACATCATTCTTTTTCTATGATTAGTTTAAGGTACTCAGTATTATAGATGTAGAAAGTGCAGAGCCATTCCTATCCAGCATGAGAACCGAAAGAAAGTTATAGTTCCTGGAAACACTAAAAACGGAAGAATTCCTCTTAGCACTACATCAGCTGTTCCACCTAAGCCCCCAGCATTCCATGTGCATGAAGGAGGTGCATGGAATGGAGACGGGAACATGGCAGGAGGCAAAGCAGCTGGGGAGAGAAGACCAGTGACCGCAGAGAGCCTTCGCCTTCCAGACAGTTGCCAAGGGTTCTTTCAGCTCTCTGCTTAGGAGGATGACCACATTTCTTGTCTTTTCTCTTCGACCACAAAGAGTTCAGAGCACAGATCAAAATGAAGTGGCCTAAATGGAATTTTAAAAAACAAAATTACATCCTTTTTCATATTCCAAAGCGACCCTGTTTCCTCTTTAGGTGGTTCCTACTTTTAAATCATTGGTTCTCAGAATCCAAAGTAGTAGGTGGCCCAGATCTAGGCAGAACCTGCTATAGTTTTTAGAATCCTTCTTGTGAATCCTCACTTAAAATATTAGGGAACGTAATAGTGAAAAAAGACAGAAGGAACCCCTCAGTGGCTTTTGGCAATGAAATGCGTCTTCTCGTTAATTTCTGTTATTTTCAAATTTTCTAAACTTGGAAAGCTTTTCCATTGATGGTGATTTACTTTTAAATGAGTTTTTGTTGAATTTAACGCTTCTCTTTATGTTTTTGTGTCTTTGGGAGAAAAAAAAAATCAGATATTCCAAAAATAGCAATTTCTAGAATTTTATACTAATTTTTAAAAAAGTTTTCAATCTATAGAATTGAGCCAAAAAACATAAAGACTGGGTTAGGAGCAATAACCGTCTGATTCTGCCATTAAGGATAACTGCTTGTGAAATGTCTTGGCAGGGTCTCCAGACTGCAGAATAGTGTCGCACAGCTGCTTTTCTTCATGTGATGTAGGAGAGAGTGTAGTGTAATGTACACAGTTCATAGCATCAATGTACTATGTATAGCCTATAACCAATATCACTTGCAAATAGAAAGAAATTTTGCAATTATTTTTGTATTGCAAGAGAATTTTATTCTACTGTAATATATTCAAATTAAAGTTTATTTGTTTCTTACTATGATGTTCTGTGCGTGTGGTGAGTGTGAGCCCTGGGTATGTTATGTGCTTTCTCTTCTCTCCTTCCTGCCCCCAGAGTAAAAGGAAAAAAACAAAGTTCTGGGCTCCACAAGCTATTCTTTTATTATAAGAGAGGAAAGTAGATATTCTCTAAGAATCCCTGCCCACCAATGCTTGTGGTTTCTGCTACATCATATTAGATTTGGCTCTTTGCTAAGTTATAGCCCATTCCAGAAATTGTTATGACCAGTGCATTCTATAACACCTCACATATAGAAAGCTCTCAAATCCTTGTTTACTGAATAATTAAACATTTAGTACATAGTAGAGCAGGGGACTTGTGAGACCTGACCTCTTATGTTCTGGTTCCCATCTAATTATTGCTTTATCATGTGCCAAGCCTATGCGAGGTGCTAGGAACGCAAAGATAAACAACTTACAGTCTTGACCCTTAAGGCGCTCCATCTAACAGAGTCTGCACAACTAAACACAATTACATGATTGTCATCGTCAGTAGAAACAAAGCCTTGAGAGGTGAAGGAAGGCGATGGGGATGTTTGTGGCCAAGTAAATGGGACACCCCCACCTCATTTAGGAGAAGCAGTCAGAACGGATCTTGAAATGCAACAGTGAGACACCCCGGCTTCTGCCGCGTGGGCAGCACATGCAGTGTACACTCAGGCACACAGAAGACAAAGGACTGCTTTCCTCCCTTACGGCTTGGCACACTGAAGAACTCGCCAGCAGGGGGGCATTATATCACAATAGTTGCATCTACTTTCTAGTGGCCAAAACGAATTAGTGACTTACTAGATCCTGTATTTAGGATTGTCTCAATTTGACTTGGATAGTCCTCTTTTCTCTCTTCTTCATCCTATAAAATACTTCTAAGGCTTGTATGTATTTTATGATAATGTTCAAACAGTATTCTGCTTCTTTAGAGATGCTCTCAGAGAAGCAGAACTGGAGACGTGACAATGTGGCCGTAACCCACCTTAACTCCGGACCACAGGAGTATGCAAAGAACATAAGAGAGTGCACGATAAAACTAGATGAATACAACCAGCTGATGTGTGCTTATTGAGTGTGTAGACAAGTTGGCACTTTGTTTTGCATTAAAACCCTTTCTTTGAAAAAAATCTAGATACCAAATACAACTAGGAACTTCCCTGGTGGTCGTGCAAATGAGAGGAAAGGAAGCGGACGCAGCAGGCTCACCACCCAGGCTGCCCGCCTTAGCGCAAACACAGTTTACAAATCTCAGTTGTGAGTAATGAGCACCCTGCGGGGTAAGCTTCCGGTGAGGACAACGGGAAGCACAGATCTGGGCATCCACAGCATAAACTGTGGACGTATTTTATCCAATCTGATTCATCGTATTTTTTGCATAGTCATTCCCATACTTGTTTATTTACTTGGTCAGTTGCTTATATCCCACTGAGTTCCAGATTTAAGAGAATTTTCCAAAATATCAATAGAAGGCATTTAAGAGTAAAGGAAGAGAAGAGTACATTTCATAGACAAAAATTACATGCCAGAAGTTCCCTTTAAGGCTTCTTACCAACCAAAGCAGAGAGAGAAACACAGATAGAAAACTCATAGTCTGTGTGTGAATGAATGAATGCCCTAAGGGGCAGAAGAGCCTGGATCCTCAAGGATCTCTGATTGTTCAAGTGTTTCTGAATTAGGCTTTCTGCACTATAACTTAGACATAACTACACGCTTAACAAAAATTTCAAGAGCTCTCATTGCTCTAAACAGAGACAGTTCTTTCCTACGACTCACAGTTAAAGAATTAAATGTGTCCATCAATTTCTAACTTCCCCTATAAACATCAAATTATACTCTGCTAGTTTTTGACTGAAGAGTAGTTATTAATGTGGTGGAGCCAAGACGAGTCATTTCAAGTTTTAAAAATTACAAGCATATGTTAGGATAACAATATAGGTAAAAGTGACCTAAAGAATAATTGCAAGGTACTATAAAAGCAATGAAATGATGGCATGGTAGAGTTTATGCATTTACTGAGGAAATTCAACAGGGAAAAACACCGTGCAGCAGGTTAAATAGGAAAGGCTACATGAGAGAAGTGAATCTTAAGGTGAAACTTCAAGCACAGAATTCAGCTAGGTAGCGAATGAGTAAACAGTTATGTCGGAGGACAATAATAGCATAAGTGAAGTCATCGATAATATTTACAGATGTTTAATCTTTAATCGTTCCTATTCTTTACTTTCATGTAGAGGTTAATTTGTTCTTTGAAAAGCGGTATGGCCTTGTTTGTAAACTTGTAGTTTCATACTATGACCCAGCAATTGTACTCTTCAGTATACGTCCAAGAGACACTCCTGTACCCGTACCCCAGGCGATATGTACAAGAATGATCCTCACAGCACTGTCCCCAGGAAAAACTTGGAAACAAACCAAATACCCATTGACAGGAGACTGGATAAATAAACTGTGGCAAAGTCAGAAAGGCACAGTACACAAAATAAATGGACTGTAGCCTCTTGCAACGACATGAATGCAACTTGGCAACGAATTGCTTATAGCAATAATTTTTTATAAGTTAAAGGCAACACAAACATAAATATACAATCAAAATGGAAGCAGGAGAATGATGACCAAAGCAGTCAGGTTGGTGGTTACTAGGAGTTAGGGAGGAAGAGGCTGGGGAGGAGACAACACAGATTCAACCAAAACTTGATCCAACAATATTGGGAAGATGGGGGTGAGGAGGGGATGGAAAGTGTCCATGCTGGAGGTGGTGAGAAAATGCTAAATCTTCATATTTCATTGTACTATGATAAATGGGGGGAAAATATCTACAATTTAGTTCTGAGAAACAGGAGGCTGAACAAACCAAAGAATCATAGAGTCGACCTAATCAAAGGAGGTAGAGAAATGCAAGACCCCAAGTCATACAATAAACACCTTTCAGGTGAACACATGACCCTGGGGTCCCCATGGCATGCTAGTCACCAAAATAACTAGTCCAGGAAAAGTCATCTTCCTCAAAGATGAGTAAGCTGAACAGATAATACAGCTAAGGGTCTATAGAAAATTAATACAAGGAAGAAGGAAAGAAAGAAGGGAGGAAGGAAGTCAAATGTTGGATAAATATCACTGGAAAATTGGTGATGTGTATATGAAAGCCATCACAAAATATAAAAATAGTAAAACTCTGACAGAAAGGTAGAAGATAGTGGTAGTTCACTGATATTTTATCTTAAAGGTATTATTAAAGGTGATAAATCAAGTAGTAAATACATAAGTGTATTTTATAATACCAAGTTAAACATAAAATGTAGAAAAAGAAAATACATTTTATCATTGATCATAGTAAAGAATTATAGACAATGTCCAAAGAAAATGAAGATTAAGTATATTATAAAAGCATCCCATTTAAACAAAAATATAAAACTTCCAAATTATCAAAAGTAACATACATAAAATAAAACAGACAGATCAATTTGTGGAGGATTTTTAAAAGGTTTAAAGGAGAAAGCATGACATAAGATAATGTGGCATATCTATGCTCAGACATACCTCTCATGTCGAAAATGTAAATGGGCTTAACTCACCTATTAAATGAAAAAGATTGGCAGATTGGCTCACAAAGCAAAACCTAACTCTGTGCTGTTTACACATAAATGTTGACAATAAAAGATGGGCAATAGTACAATCAGGCAAATGCAAATAAAAAGAGAGCAGGTGTCACAATCAAACAAGGTTGAATCAAGGTCAAAGTCATTAAGCAAGTCAAAGAAACACACTTTGAATGATAAAGGGTCCATTTCTCAATAAAGATATAACAGTTATGAATATGCAACAAAGGAAATAGCATCAATATTTAAAAAACAAAAGTTATAAGAGTTACAATGACAGTAGCAATAGATGATTATAGTTTATGACAGCTGAAATGAAAAAAAAACGTAAGTAAAGCATATAAATAAATATAACAACTAATAAGGAATATATTGTTAACATAGCTTATATCTGGAAAACAGAGAGCAGATTTCCTTTTCAAGAACCATAGAACATTCACTCAATAAATGACTGTATATTAGGCCACAAAGAAAATAAAATCAAACACTGACGTGTGTTTACTATGCACCAGCCACTAATCAGAACATTCACATATATTAACTCTAATTCCAACAACTTTAAGAAGTATGTATATTATTATTCCAATTTTGCACACTAAGACACTGGATACTGAAGGTGCTTGCATTAAAGTCACAGTTAGCAAGAACGAGTCTTAAAAATAGAACCAATGAAGATGTTTTCTAATCACAATGTCATAAATTAGAAAATAAAACCAGAAAACTAAGAACCCTGACATCTAAACATGAAAGAAAGAAGAAAAGAAGGAAGGATGGAAGAAAGGAAGGAAGGAAGGAAGGAAGGAAGGAAGGAAGGAAGGAAGGAAGGAAGGAAGGAAGGAAAGAAGGCAGACCAATTAACCAACGAATCAACAGCCAAAAGAACTTAACAAATAAACAAACAAAACCTAGACAAAAACTGACTCTTAACTTTTGAGTGAGAGAGAAAATCCAAGTTGTGGCCAAACTGGATTAGATATAAAGCTTGGAGGATGGGTTAAGGTCTTGAATCTTTACATTAATAAACAGAAAACAAAAATGGGTGACTTAAATATCTTATCAAGAAGTAACAAAAAGAACATTGAAATAAACTTAAGGACTCCATGAAGAAAAACTAATAAACTCTGAAATTAAAATATGTAAAATTAGAAAAATTGTATAATAGGTAGGTAAAGTTGGTTCTTTGAAAGAAAAATTAAAAAAAACTTTAATGAATCAAGATAAGAGAAGGGAACACATACATAGAAAATATTATAGCTCTTGGATAAATTGATAGAAGTGAAACTACTGGGTTAAAGAGTATGAACATTGGTATTTTGACAGATATTGCTGAATTGCCATATACAGAGGTTATTGCAATTCCTATTTCCACCAGCAATGAACGAAAGTGATTATTTTCCCGTATCTCAGCGGCACAGTATTAACAATTTTGTTTTTGCATTAGTCGACCTGATAAATGAAAAATCATATCCCCATATAGGTTTTTAATGTCTATATTGTGTTTTGTTTTGTGGGTATAGTCTTTGCTAGAAGCAGAATCTGTGTTTTGCTTAAATCATGTAAAGAAATTGGAAGCTTTTCTCCCGTTATATATCATGTACAACTTTAAATATTATTAAACCTATTGTTCTATAAACACTTGGTAGAATTTCCCTGTGACACTATCTGGTTTTAGGTTTTGTTTTGGTGGGGTTTTTTTGTGTGTGTGTGAGTGGGGCTTAGCTCTTTGGGAGCGACATTTGTTGATTCCTTCTCTAATAATTGGTCTAAATTTTCTATCCTTTCTGAAATCATTTTTGTAATACTTGTTACATTTTTTTTTTCTAGGATAAACCGTCACTGTGAGTCACAGTGATTTTAGCACACAGCGTCACCCATAATTTAGTTCTGCCATCTCACGTAGTGAACATCAAGTGGATTGCCTGACAGACCCCTCACCCTTTCTTGGAACAGTGTCCTGCTCTCCACCCCCAACCCCATCTACCTCATCACAAGCTCCTGGCAGCCATCCCTTCCTCACAGTTGTTGGACGTGGGGGTGAGGACCTGACCAAAACTAGGCAAATCAGAGAACCTTCTCAAGATTTTGGGTGTAAAAGTTTCCTGATTTAGTCTGGTCTCTCCAACAAAGATGTAAAAAATTGGAGGAACTATAATGAGGCCATATTTTAAACCATGTAACGTGGGGAAGAGAGAAAGCTCGACCATAGGAGGAGGGAGCAGAACGAAACAGATCTGAGAGAGAAGCAAAAATGAGACAGAGACAATATTGCCTGGAGTCTGTGTAGCTTTTTAGTGCCTAATTCCGGTTTCATATTCTTGGGGCTTGATTGCATTCTTTCCCTTCGGTTCTGGGAGATACCCTAGCATCTGCTTTATACACTTCTCTGTGTATTTGACTAGCTTATATTGATTTCTTTTAGGAGACCTGAACCTGAAAGTTCTAATATTACTCAGTTCTAATCCCCACTGCCTTTCTCGTAACCATGTTGGTTCATGGAAGCTCATTCCATACTCCCAGGCCATCGCGGTCCATGTCTAATTCTGCGGTCACGCCTTCTCTTGTTCTATTTATCTACATTCTCATCACCCTTAGGAAGTAAGTCCCTGTTCCCTCCATAAGTGTTCCCAACTCTCTTTCCAAATCTCTTTGATGCCTGTCTTCTCTGAAGGTCCATGTAACATTTGTATATTGGAAGAGCTAAAAAATGTTGGTCCATCTATGCCAAATAACTCTCAAAATTTTTTCCGTCTCAAGCATCTGACTTTCACACAGGCTTAGTCTTCCTGCTTCTACAGTGTGAAATTCCCATAGCTTTGCCCCATAGTTATAACCTCACGAACCTGTTCAAAAGCAAATCTACTGTTAATTCAGTACTTCAGCAAAACAGGCTCTGCTCAAAGGAACTGTGCAACATGAATCCCTTAAAATTGGAAAACAGAAAATTATTACATTTTACAAACATAAATGTTGAAGAGTACATAGAATGTCCATTAATAAGTTCACCGTATAAGCAAAATGTGGTATGTTCATAAATGGAATACTACACAGCAAGAAAAAAGAAACTACTGATAATACACAGTAACGTGATTGAATTTTGAAACCATTATATTGATTGAAAGAAACCAGCCAGAGAGAGAAAAGCACCTGGCAAAAATTAAAACTGGATTTTGTGGTGGCAATAGGGTAGAGGGCAGAAAGTGATATGGGAACTCACAGGCACTGGTACAGCCATTCTGGAGAGCAGATGTTTAATGTATACGGTTCTCACCTGTCCTGAGTATATGTCCAAAGACATCTTCACACAGATCCAAAGGGCACACGAATAAGAATGTTCATAAGTTGCGCTGTGGTGGTAAAGGGGGAGCAGGAGGCAGTTTGAGTATCTGTGATTAAATGAATAGGCAAAATGTGCTGTTGCAGATGACTACCAAAAGTTATAAACCAAATGTATTATACACAGCAACATGGGTGGGTCTTAAAAAGACATGGCGTTCAGTGAAAAAAGGAACAGAATGAGATACGTAACAATACATTTACAAATTAAAAATATATGCATACTAAATAATACACGTTCACAAGCTCACATACAAACAAAAAGTTAGAGAATTTCTGTTGTTGGAGATATGGAATGAGAATCAAGAGAAAATTTCAGAGAGAGTGGTGGGAGGGGAGAGAGAGAGAGAGAGAGAGAGAGAGAGGGAGAGAGAGATTGAGGGGCAGAGAGAAAGAGAGAAAAGGGAGGAGATTGAGAAGTGCCTTTTATAACCCAATGATGATAATGTGCCACAAACTGGAATGATTAATTCAGCCTTCTTTGCCTGAAATTAAAAAAAAAAAAAAAAAAAAAAAGCTCATCAAAGCCACCAATAATCTCCATTTGCCAAATGCAGGAATCATCTCCCTGTCCTCATCTTACTAGACTTGGTAGCATTCGACATTAGTGGACTACTTCCACTTCCTTGAAATGCTTTTCTTTAAAAATCATGTTATTTCTTTGGTTAAAATTTTTCAGTGGCTCCGGTTTCATTTATAAAACCCAAGCTCCTTTGATTGTTCTGTGAACTGGTCTGTAGCTCCCACTTGGATTTGTGTCCCTGCATTTCTTCCCATCTTGCTGTCTGTGCTCCAGCCATTCTGACCAATCCTCCCAGCTCGCTCCTTCTGCATTTGCTTTTCTTTCTCTGTGATGCTCTTCCTTCAGGTCTTCCCAAGACATTCTGGTCTTAATTTAAAATTGTCTTCCTCAGAAGACTAACATAAGAAGTCATGAACTATTCTACCTATTCCATTCTACCTATTTATGTTGATTCCTTTGTCTCTGCTATTGCTAGTTAAGTTTTTCCTATTGTTTAATTTCAGAGGGTGACTGTCTTACCTTATTGCTAAATTCGTTTGTAGGAAGATGGGACACAGGGATTTGGGGACAATCCCACGGTTTGACTTCTGGGATATAACACTAACAGAGAAGGCACTAGTAAGCAGGGTTGATCTGCCACTTTTCTATAAGTACACTCCTCCATAGGTGCAAGATTACTACTCCCTGACTAGAACTTTACTCTTTGAGATTCGAGTTTGCAAAATTATCAAAATTGCTGTGCTGAAGATGTTTTAGATAGTAATTATTCACGAAAAAGGTATGAGTAGCCTGATCTCAAAGGATATTTTCTGTATTACAAACACACACACACACACACACACACACACACACACACACACACACAAACAGTGCAGAATCTTCTAGCATTGGTTAAATAACACTAATATCTTAGGTATCTTAATCTAATGTCTAAAAGATAGTATCTTTAAAGACTTTGTTTTGAAGGAATTGCCTTTGACTTCTTCCCAGCCACCTCAAAGGTCCTTACTACTAAACAAAAGCAATTTTCCACATTTGTACAGAAATGCATAGGTAGACATGCTCTGCCCCTAAAAAGTCCCTAGCTACCAAATCAATTTATCACTTAATAAAGTCTCCAACTGCTAAGGTGGCTATCTATTTCAAATTAGTGACTGCAACCAGTTTTGAGGGTCACAAGAAGTGTTTTTTAAAAAATGAAACAGACCACAACAGAATTTAATATCAGGGTATACCACACTAACCCTCATCTGGGACTAGAATCAGGGAGGGAGGGGTGAAGCATGCACTGGTATCTCAGTGGAATTCCTGGACAGATAATACTGAACAGCCTAATTTTATTATCACAACTACCTGTGATTTATAAAATGAAGAACAGGGGAATTTTATTTACTGACAGAAAACCCAGAATTTTCAATTGAGTCCCAATGAAAAACAGTATGTTTTGGGAAAAAGATCTCACCAAGTATGGTGTGTGTGTGTGTGTTAAAATATATTAATCAAATTAGTGTAAAATGCTCAAAGAAGTTGCTTTATTAATTGAATAAAAAAATAAAGTGAAAAACACAGATGCATGTTCAAGGTTAGCTGTTAGATTTGGAATTATAGTGAAAATATTGAGAAAAATGTTCATATGAATCAGAAAATACTGAATTTACATCTCATCTAAAAAGAAAAAGATATTGTATTTCCTGCAAATGAAAGCTTAATACCTTTGAAATTAAAAAGACATTTGAATATACAGCATGATCAACTTGTCAATAAGCCTCTCGAATATGTTCTTAAAGGAAAAGGCATAAAGTTATTGGCACAATTTCTCAATTGCTCTGCAAATCTTAATGAGAAAGACAACTTTAGTTGCCCATCGACGTGGCAAGAGAAATGGATCGTACTAAGTGCTGAAAATCTCCTTCATCCAGTGTTTATAGATATGGTGCGTATGTTTTTGATGAAAAGGCAGCTGATAAATTGAAAGCTATAATCCTTGGCAATAGCACAATATCAACTCTATTACCACAGAATAGTTAGAAGAATCAATGATTACTGTGCAGTTGCAGTCTAAATTGATGAGATTACTATACTAACATTGCAAGTTTTACAACACTTTTACGTGATATGTGTAGCAAGGCAATTTTAGAGAGGAGTTATTGACTGTGAAGAAAATTATATTCAGAACTGGGAAAAAGCACTCAGGTTAATAAAAATTAAACAATATGGTTTATACTGGAATTGCAAGTGATAAAAGTACAAATACCATCAAGAAGCATAGTATAAATATAAAAACTTTTTAGAAAACAAAAACAGAAAATAATTTGAAACATTAAATTAAAACAACAAATTGTATATAAGGTATACAATAATTAAACTTGTTCTACGAAGAGAGTGAATTATTTTGGCTTAGTACTTCATTTACACAGAAAAATGATTGCCAGACATGAAATTTATCATGTTGCATTAAGATTAAAGAACTTATTAAGAGAAAGTTGATCCATATTATTACTAGTAACAACTGCCTATGTATATGAACCAGGATTTTCAATTTTGACCTGTTTAAAAAAAAAAAGATAAGATCAGGCTCAGTAGCAGACCAGATGTGCATTGTCTTCATGTATTCTGGACTGGAATAAACCTATGAGCAGGCAAGGCATTCAATACAATTTTTACTAATTTGCTTTTTTGTACTGTTTACATTAAGATTTATTTCTATGTATTATAAAATGTTTATATTACCTTTGTCGTTCTTACTGTATTCTACACAATAAGTATTGTGAAACTTGTATTTCAGCTGTGTATATACATATGTGTGTGTATACTGGAGTTACAATGTGAAATCTATTTCTAACTGTGGGTCGTGGTTCAAAAAACAATGCATTGGAAAAACAATGCATTAGACATTATAAGATAAAAATTGGATGAGTAATACATCTGAAGAACACTGTGGCACACAGACTACCAGTGCTCTGAGTTAAACTGTAGGATCCTGAATGTGAGTTAAGCATAGAATTTACTTGGCAGGTAAGGTGCAGCTAAGACAGTGAATGATAGAATGTAAAACAGTGTTTTACAAGAATTAATATTGCCCCATTGCAAGACTGGGAGGAAAAGAGACCGAAGACACAAAGGTGACTAAAGTGCTACAAAACACAAACCAGAAATGAGATCTTAATGCAGAATTATAAGAGGAGCGATGGGAAAGAAGATAGCAGAGGTAAAATATAGTGCCAAGGAAAAATGATAGCATTTCGGAGCTGGGAGGGACCTCTGGAACCATGGATTCCACCACCATCTTCATACAAATAAGGAAAGTAACAAAGAGAAAAAACAGCCTACTCAGAATTTGACGCACAGTGACTCAACTAAAGAGCCGTTAATAGTTGATAGCATTGTTACCGGGTCAGTGGAATGAACAGGATTCCCTTCCGGATGCGGAGGCGTGCCCTCCTATACTTTCTACTGAATGGATTAAAACCGACAGTAATTGTAACCATTTAATCTGAATTCCAAATAGTTTATCAAGGTGTGCCTACAAGGCGTGCCCAATCCAGGTTTCTCCCCTCCCCCGAAATGGGTCATTGAGCATTCTCTCAGAGTACGTATCCTAAAGTACCATCAACCCTTCTTGAGAAGTTTTCTATTCATTTCAACAGCTTAGGCTTTATAAACAAGCCCGGAACAATTCACTAGTTCAATTTCCCAACTGCAAAACGTTATTGAGCATTTTGCGACCGTAGCCACAAAATCCCCACCGCGGCCAGGCGAGAAAAACAGGAGTCGTTCTAGAAAACTGGTGTAGGAAAGGGAGGTCTGTGGGAGTCAGTGTCGCGCTCTGCGGAAGGAAGAAGCCTCCGAGCGAGTCCGGCTGGAGTTAGCCATTTCCTTTCTTTCCTCGATACTTAGGGCTGCGGGAGCGCTGGGCTGGCAGGTACATCACATCTGCTGGTCCTCGCGTCCCTCTACCCTTTCTCCGAATCCTCCTTGACAACCCCAGCTCTCTAGAGCCGAGAGCGGGAGGCATGTGCCAGGAGGGACCGGCGCCATGACTAGGTCGGTCCCAGGCACATCCCGCCGCTCGCCCACCGCAAGCCCCAAGCGCGCCTCGGGTTTCCGGGTGCGAATAGGAAGCTTCTCGGGAACCCCCAGACCCCTCCCGGGTAGGAAGGGCGCAGACGGCGTCCCCGTTTCCAAGGAAACCGGCCCTGCCGTGACGTCACTTCCGCTGACCTGTCTGGCCTCCCAGACTGTTGGGAGGAAAAAGAGGAAAACTGAGCCACAGCCACGACGGTGGACGCGAGCGTCTCCTGTCTGCGCATGCGCCCGCGCAGCGGCCAGCTTCTATTTATGTGGGGGATCCAACATGGCGGCTGCGGCGACCCTGGCGATGGCGGTGGAACCCATCAGAACATAGTGGCGGGGAGGGGGGCGCAGTCCGCACTCACGGTGGCGTCGGGGGAGACGGCTGAGGGTGGTGGAGGGAAGAAAAGCGACGGAGAGCAGAAGGAAGGGCGGGCAGGCAAACAACTCGGCGCAGAAACGAGCGCCGGCTCGAGCGAGGGCAGAGGGCCAGAACAGTGGGGATGGCGGAGCCGCGCAGAGTAGCGTTTATTAGCCTGTCACCGGTGAGGCGGCGCGAGGCCGAGTACCCGGGGGCCGAACGCGAGCCCGAGTACCCTCGCGAGCCGCCCCGGCTGGAGCCGCAGCCGCAGCCGCACCGGGAGCCGGCCCGGGCAGAGCAGCCGGCCCCACGGGAGGCTGCCCCCCGGCCGGACGCGCAGCCCCCGCCGCGGGAGAAGCCGCTCGCCCCGCGCGAGGTCAGCCGCGCCGAGCCTCCAATGTCGCTGCAGCGCGAGCCCCCGCGGCCGGAGCCGCCGCCGCCGCCGCCACTGCCACTGCCGCTCCCGCAGCTGCACTTGCAGCCGCCCCCGCCGCGGGAGTCGGCTTCCCGGGCCGAGCCGCAGCAGAGGCCACCGAGGGAGACGGTGCGCCTGGAGCTGGTGCTCAAGGATCCCACCGAGGAGAGCTGCGTGGAGTTCAGTTACCCGGAGCTGCTGCTGTTCGGAGAACAACGGGTACAGAAGGTTCTTCCCTCATCCCCCAGACCCCCGGAGCCTCAGGACCGGTCCGACTGCCCCAGTGGTTTGCACCTTCCGACGCCCACCCTGCGCGGGGTCGCCCCGGATGGTGGGCTGGAGGGGGGCAGGGGCCGAGCAGTTGGACGGGTGGTTGGTGCTGCTTTCCTCTGCTCGCCAGGGTTGGCCGAGGCCCCTCGTGAACCCTCTCCCAAAGCGGCTCCGAGCAGGTTTTCCTCTGCACCCTTCGAAAGCTCAGATTTTCCTCCATTCTGCTCCCCACACACAATCATGGGGCCCTGGCAAGTTGTGTGGTTGTGTTTTCCCTGTGGAGCTCCAGCTGTCCTTTCCAGTAGAAAAGAAGAGAAAACCTTGGGGGACACGCCCCCCAATCTGAAGCAGGGAAATTGTGTAACCCCTCCAGTATTATCCTCATCTTCATCTCTTATTTGTTATGCTTGGCGCTGTGGCTACAGAGATGCGCTTGTGAGCGTGGGATCTATTTCTTAATTGAAGTGGATTTAAAAGTAATCTAAACATTTTCAGACTAAGAATTCCACTTTAGGAATGAAGGAAAAGTGTTAGTTATCTGGTTACGTATTTTTCTCTCTCGCATTGTTATTGGTGATCGTTTTTAGCTTTGTTTTCTCCGGAGTTTGTTCATATCACAGTTAAAAGGGAAGGTGACTCCTGTTTTATTTTGGCGTCTACTATCATGTTCTTATTTCCGTGCATATCATTAATTTATAAGTCCGAGTTGGAGGATATTGCACTTAGTCATAATTTTTGGAGAATGATGAAAAAAACCTTAACTTTGAATTTTTAAAAACTTTATTGAAAAATATATGAGTATACTTTTGATGGAACCGGTGAACAATGGAGATAGGTTTGTTGGGTTGGTGAGCTTCGGAAGTAAACTAAAAGGGAAATGATACAGTAACAGTAATAAGAGAACCATTTCCTCCATTGTTTAAAGGTGATGCGCTTTATTAGGTTTTGCTTTAGCACAAGTCTAATGGACTTCAGAAATCACTTGTTTTGTTTTCTATCCTCAGTTATCTTTGAGTTGAAATAAATGATGTCTTAGTTTTAAATATATTAAACAATGTCACTAGATTTTATTTTATGGCCAACGAATCTTTTGACCATTATTTACAAATATTCTATGTCAAATCATGACTGAATTTTCCAACCAAAATGAATTAAGGGTACAGATCATTTTGGTCACTTTACATAACATTTTGCCCTTTAGACCCACTTTAGTGCCCCTATTATTTGTAAACATAATGTCATTTTTTCCCAAAAAGAATTTTGAAAATACTGGATTGGAGTATTTTTCAAATAAATTGTATTTTATCTTCTAATCTAAGTAGGTTTGCAATTTTACTCTCTAATCTATTTCATAAATTGCAGGTGAAAAGCATATTTGTGTAAAAACACATAACAATAGCTAATGTTTGCTAAGTGCTAGGAGGTCTAGGATGTGCTAGACACTCTTATAAGTATGGCGCATAGTTTATGAGATTAGCGCGGCTGAGCTCTGTGAAGTAGGAACCAGTATCCCCACCTTACAAATGAGAAGGCTAACGCAGAGTGGTTATATATAATTTTTTTAATACTTGTGTGCACCAATTCTTAGTAAAACAAAATTTCTTACAATTCACGCATAGCTTAAATTTATAGCATCCTGCCAAAATGAACTAGAATTAAAGTCATAGAATACAAAGACTTCTATTATGACCCTCTTTACGCTGTAATATTCACTTATTGGTAAATTAATAATAGATATGTATCTTTTAATTATGAAAAGTTAATTTTGACATGTTACCTTGTTATATAAATAACATCAGAACTACTAGTTTTATGTAATAGGAAAAAGATGAATAATTCATTTTAATTCTTCTGTTTACCAATTTAAGGTTTATTGATCCAACTTTTTCATTGTCTATTTAGCCATATATCAATTGACATATTCCACCGAACAAAAAAAATCCATTTTTTATACAAGTGCATCTTTGCAGCAAAGATTTGCCAGATTTTCTTATGATTACTCTCAATGAACATATTCATTACATAAGTATAGAAGACACCTTTCTAGATAAAGTTGTCATAGATCCATGAAAGCAGATCCTAAGAAGAGAGACAAGACAGACCATCAAGAAGCAAAATTTGGCCATTAGAATTGATCTGGCATTGTAATCATCTTTATCTTGAAAGATTAATTCATTCACCAGTGCTGGCTAAAGGAAGTAGTACAGTTTAGAAATACATTTCAGCAGTAATTGATACACAAGAAACTTTTTATTTAACTCAGTAAAGCAGAAAATCAGTTAAAGAGAATATCTTTTTGTGAACATGATTAACTGAACATTTACTATAAAAGAAAATAAATGATAATGTTAATATGATTATATTGTTACAGAATTCTGTGGTATTCTATTGCTTATCATAATGCATATTTTGGATAATATGAAAGATCTGAAAATGGTGTTAATGAATAAACGTCAAAAAACAAAATTATTGCATCAATTTTGTGTTGTGTCAATCGGTAATTTTGATATCTACTTATTTTCAGATCTTTTTTTCCACCTAAAAAGCATACAGCTTATTTAGAGCCTTGATTATGGGTAGGGGGTTATTTCTTAACTGAAAGAAAAGTGAGTCAGTTTTTGTAAATTTATTTTTATAGACTGCCAAGTAAATAAGAGATTTACTTTTGATACCTATATAAAGCCTGCATAAAATGTTTTAGAAAGGTCTGTAAGGTGATTCTTATTTAAAAATATATATCCAGTAGTAAGACCTAGTATTTAGACTTCCGAGTAACATGAAGGAACAGTTTACAATGGCAAGACATGGTGGTTGCTCACAGTCCTTTAGTCTCAAGTTAAGGCTGTACTCTGAATGTGTCTGGTATCTCTTATTTCATTATCAGTCTGTTCCTGCTAGTTTATTTCCTCTCACATCGTGTTTATATTTTCTGTTGGTAAATCTTGTAGGAATAAAGGATTCTGTAAATTTCTTACTTATTATGATACCCTTTAAAATTTATTCTATAATTATTTCCTTTAAGCTTTAAGAAGAACCTCTTTATTCTAATACCATAGGTATGATGAATTGTTTTGTATTCATTTTGTCTGTATTATTTTTCTGTCATATATTTTGGGCTGATATCTCAGCCTTTGTATCCAGGATGAAGTAAGTGTCTCCATTCCAAAGTGTGCAGATCTTCGTCCCTTCTGCATTTTTTTTCTTGCCCTTCAGGGTCAACAAAATCTGTATGCAGTATTTCAGCTGTAATAGACTTTACTTTTTAATTACTTGAAGGTGCTACTTCAGTAAAAATATCTAGCCTTCTAGTCAATTGTTTCTCTTTATTTGGACATTTTTGTATATTGAAAAACTACGTATATAAAATGAGTCTACTAAAATAGTAAACTTGGATAAAAGATGTGGTTTAGCTTTTTGTTTGTTTTGGTAAATAGATGGTAAATGTGGGATCCTAGCTGTGTGTGTGTTTTTAAAAAACATGTATAATTAACAAACTCTCGCTCCCCCCTGCTAGAGTTAAGCCATAAAATGTAATTTATTTACAGTGATTTCACTGCTCTAGTTTGTTTACAAGTAGAATGTATTCTCTGAATGGATATCTATTGACAGGGTGTACGTGCTGTGGAGGTTGATGCTGGGCCCCAGCAGAGAGATGTAGCCATTACAGATACTCTATTGATAACTCAGGGCAGATGATTAAATGCTGAAGAAATTAATAACCTAGAGATCCTTTTAGAAGCATTTCCTGACCAAAGCAGTTAATCTTTGTTGTGAAGATCTCAAATTAGAGTTATAAATGGGATTTTTATTTTTACCTAATTTTCTTGGGAGTTTATTGGCCATATTTTGGGTGGGGTCACCATGTATATGACCATTTTACAGGTGGTAGCAATTCGAATTGTTGAGTTCTTAACTGCCAAAAAACAATCGAATGTATAAGAATCCATTAAAACTGTAAATTTTTTTTACTACAAACCAACATTTCTTTTTGGTTACTTTTATTGTTTCTAACTTATTTGTTAATATTTGGGAGAATTAATTTATTAAATTTAAGGATACATTCAACTCTGGTTGAAGTAGTACTAATACTTCTATTTCTTTTCCCATTCAATTTGAATCAGAAGAAGCCCATTCAAACAGAAGACCCGTTTAATGATGAGCATCAAGAGAGGCAAGAAGTGGAAATGTTGGCTAAGAAGTTTGAAATGAAATATGTGAGTATAATAAAGTGTTTACTTTATTCTTTTGGCCTAATTTATTTTTATGACTGGTTGGGAGGGCTTATAATATCCGTTGCCCACCTTATCTTAGTCTCACAAATTGAATCCAAATAAATGCTTAGACAGTCGAATAAAGATTCTGATAAGTTTGTGATCACTATAATAATAGTCATTATTTTACTCCTTCTAGAATCAAGCAGTTTGCTTAACATACATTATCTCTAATTCTAACAAACTATAAGGTAAGCAATATTGACCACATTTTAGAGATGAAGAAACTGAGGCTCTGAGCTCAAGGTTAAGGAACTGATCTAAGGTCACACAGGTGCAAGAATCAGGCTGCATCTCCAGGTCTGACTAGCTCTACTCCTTTGCCTTTTCCACTGCCATTGAGAACGCTACTTTGATGCCCTTGGTATAGCAGTTCTCCAGCCTTACTTTGAGGCTCCTGGGATGAGAATCAAACAGAAGCAAAAGGAAATTTCTTTGTAAGTGCCTTATTTACCTGAAAAACACATGTACTTTTACTATCCTGTGTCATAATAGTAGATTGATGTTTCTTTTAATATAAAACAGATTGTGAGGTTGTTTAAAATTTTCTCAAATTTTCTAATTGAAAAGACCCACTCCCCACCCCATATTTTTCTTATATCTTTGACTACTTTTTGTCACTTTGCTAAAACCCATCAAAAGCAAGACCTTAACCCTCTAGTTACCCTGTGAACATTGAAAAATATCTCTCAAAAATAGGATGTCAGTTCCCACTAGTACCATCGTTCATGTTATCCTCAAAATTTAACTAAGACCTTGGTTGACACTTGTTGGCTCTTTGTAGTAAAGAAACCATTTAAGGGTAGAGGAAATGTATGAGAATAGTTTGGAGTGTGGGTCAAGTTCTAGGCCATACTTTGCTGCCTGCTAATTGTGTTTTTTGGTGAGATTTAACTTCTTTAGGCCGTAGTTTTCCTTTTTTTTTCTTTTTCTTTTTTTAATTAAGTTTATTGGGGTAACATTGGTTAATACAATTATATAATTTTCAGGTATACATTATCATTTGATATCTGTATATTCTATTGTATATTTACCACCCAAAGAGTTTTCTTATCTTTGTAAATTGAGGGGTCCAGTTTTATAGAAACCCCTTCTGGCTCTGTATTCTGTGACTGTATAATAATAACTTTAGGGCTGGACTGGCTGGCGTTTTAATGGAAGGAATAGTGCAAGTTGTCATTTACATGGTTTAATTACAGGACAGTGTTCTCAGATTATAAATCTTGAAGTACTGTCTATACTTATATAAGTTAATACATTGGTAAAATTTAATGTTTTAACCAAGCAATTCAATTACAAGTTTTAAGTTCAAAAATTAAAAGTATAGAATAGAATTTCTTTCTTTCATTCTTTTGTCCAGTCACCTAATCTCACTTTCTAGAGGCAAGTAATGTTCTTGGAGGTCCTTCCATAGATATTCAATGTATATCTTTATGTACGTATATGTAATTCTTTCCCCCCACCCCACACCCCTTTTTACACATATTACAAAGTACACAGTTCCACTCTTTTTATTTTTTCATTTATTCTATCTTAGAGATTTTTTCATATCAGGACAAAGAGATCTTTTTGTCTTTTTAAAGGCTGCATTAATCCATTATGTGGACACATCACAGTTTATTTAACTAGTCCCCAAAAGATTTAGGTTGTTTCCAAAATTTGCTCTTGTAAATAATGCTACAGTAAATTACTTAGTAGCATGACATTAAATCTTACTGGGAAGTCCTTGAATAGCACTTGACATAGGAAAACCAGTGTTCTGAAGTTGGTTGATTTGTAAAATTGATTTCCAAATAACCGGTCTGTATCCGCAGCTGTCATTGTGCACGGATAACGTTTTAATTTTGTTATAATCCTAATTAATGGGCTATATTTCTTCTCCAAATTAATGGGCTAGATTTCTATTCTAAGTAGAGATTTAAAATGTCCTACCTCATGAAGGCTTTATGTCATAAACCTAAAAGCATGTCCTAAGTATTATATCTTCGAGTATTAAATATATGTATTATAACAAATTATTTGGAACCTTTTAAGAAAATCATCAGGCTAAAAGTGACCTGACAGAGGATACCTCCTCTGCCAGGCTGTCCCAGAAGGTCACTCTTAAACAACAAAGATTTTTATTCATTAGCAAATTCAGATGTCTATATGTGTATTTGCATTTATACATATGCTGTAGGTATAGTAATATTTTTAAGTAAAAGAAAAAATTTTAAATATTGAACATAAGATCTTGCAAAATGTTAACCCAGAGTATTTCTTCCTTCTTTCCCTCCCTGCCTGCCTGCCTGCCTTCCTCCCTCCCTCCCTCCCTCTCTCTCTTTTCTCTCTTTCTTTTTTTGTTTTTGCTGATGGAAAAAAGACTTAATTCTTTGAGGCCTATAAAACAAAATTTGCGACCCTAGCTACTTCTTCTTAATTTTGTTTCCTTCACATTATAATTTTGATGTCTTCGTCATTATTTCTGTAAAGCGCTTCATGTTGCTTCTAGCCCTTTGTTTCTTGGAACAAGAGATGGAGTTATTTGTTAAATTGTGTGTGTAAATAATTAGGTATTTGAGCATTTACACTGGACATACAAAAGAGCATAACAGTTGCCCTGTCTTGGAAAAATTTTAAAAATAGTTGGCAAGGCAAGAGATATATATGTGATACACAAATGGAGTTTCAGGCAGTGCTTATAGAAATGAGTGACTCTCCTTTGGGGATTTGAAAGTGAATAAAGGGTGGGTTCTGTACTAGAAATCAAAATGCATTTTAGACTTTGATGCAGAGTCATTGAATGTGGATACTCCCAATTTCCTATGGAACCAAATTTCTCTGTAATCTTTGGAAGTTTTTCTACCCGTTGCAGATAGCGGTGGATGAAGATAGTAGTGGCAGTATTGTAGTAGAAGAAGCGCAGGATTTATGCGTTAATGCAACTGGATGGATTCTGATCCTATCTTTGCTGTGTTAACTAGGGTGACTTTCGTGAAGACTCTTGGCTTTTTTATGCTTTGGTATCTGTGAGGGGAAAATAAAATCTGCCTAGCCAGCTGTATCGCCTAAGAGTCTTATCAACATAGATGAAAAAATAGGTTGTTCAGGTTTGACATATTGAAATTGCTAACTAAATGTGAATGCTGTTTAGTCACTTAAACATCATTCTTGTAGAGAACTACTTTTATTCTGTACATGTCATAATTTTTTTTTTTAACGTAAATATCGGATTTTAATTGATTCCCCCACTGATTGATTTTTAGTTCAGGCATTCTCTTCCAAATGGCTTTTACCTTTGGTCCTTCAGTCACTTTTTACTAGTTCATCTTAACTATGTGGTCTTTTATTTGGAACCATTTAAAAAAATCATGAAGCCAAAAGTGAACTGAGAGAAGATATCTTGTCCAGTGCTGCGCTTTCCCAAAGGATCACTCATAAACAACAAATGAAGATGTTTACTGTCCTATAGTTCAGGAGTAGCAAATTCAGAAGCCCCCAAGACTTGCTGCTCAATTTGAAGCAGGCCATATGGACAATAAATGTGGGTGATTGTCTCAATCGGGACAGCTTGAGCCCTATTGAAAGGGGCCTGTTGCTTCTCAGCTTCAGCCCTTTGTTACTTTGCAGGAACTTGGGCTTAGGTTCCTCTAACATCTCTTTCTTTTACATGTTGGTTTCTAATTAGAACACTTAGAGGGCCCGGAATACATCTGTGGGCCAAGTTCAGTTCTCAAGCCCTAGTTTGAGGTCTCGGTGTACTTGCTTCACTATTTTGTTCCTACTGTATTTTACTCACCAATCTGTCAGCTTTCACATTCTGCCCTTTGTCTTCTGCAAACAGGGTGGTTGGGGTATGTGTGGAAGCAAATGCCATTTTCATCGAGGAGGAAAATGTATTTGTAGGAAATTTCAGAGAACTGAGCAAGTGAAATTCAATTGGGGATTTTCCGATTTGGGCAGAGATAAGGTGCACTGAGGTGTGGCTGAGTCTAGAGTGGCATTAGCATGAATTCTGTGGTTGGTGGAAGGCCTGAGTGGGAAGTTTATGGGTTTTTTTTTTTTGGTCTTTCATATGCAAGGAGCTGACGGGACTGCCACTTAAGGGAGAAGGGAAGGATAACCATGGCGTATCGGATGAGCTCAGGCTAGAAGAATTTGAAAAGCACTGATAACAGAAATTACAGAGAGTATAAAATTGTAAAAGGAGTACCCTATATTGAATGGTTTGTGTTTTTTCCCCCCAATTCTGCCCTATTTGTAATGCTTATGTCCTATTTCCGGTTGTGTTACTCTTTGGGTATGTGACAGTCCATATTCAGCATCAATTGCTAAATGGTTTTGGGGGAGGGGAGCACATTATGACCTGGCGTATACTAAATTGGTTGTACATAAATCTCAGTTAATAGCTAAGTCTAAGTTTTGACATCTCTACTACTTTATAGGCTCCAGATTTGTCTTGATTATTACAGGAAGGAAGCAGAATACAGTTGAAACCCTCTCCCTTCCTCTCCTTTCCTCATTACCATTTTTAAGGCTCAAGATATTTAGGTTAGTTATCTTAGTTTGCACTTCCAGTTTTAGATGGTTTCTAGGTTGTATATGCTTTTTCTGAGGTCATAAACTCTAGAGCAGCAAATGTTGTTGGGTTTGATGGGTATAGATTTGTTCTCTGAGCCTTTAAGAGCATAGTATATCCTGTAGTAGGTGGAAGGTTTCTTTGTGCTTTGTTTTTTTCTCACTCTCTTAACTCCAGCCATCTTTAAAGATCCTGCTATCCTAGAATTGTATAGAAATTCAGTAATCTAAATGAAAGTGCTTAACACAACACGGGGGTGCCTAGTAGGGACTCAGTTAAGACTATTTAAATTTGAATGACTCTTTGAATAGGAAGACTTGTAGCCTGCCGGGCACTTATTAGCATTTATAAAATCACATTAATCTACTTACTATACTTTGTAGACTTTGAATACCACCTTTGATGATTAATTCTGTGTGGTTTTGGACTCTTAGAGCATAGTAGCTTTGTATTTTAAAAGGAAAGGATAAAAATAATTCTGAGTAGTCTTATAAATGAAAGAGTTCATCAAATGGAGTTAACATTGATTTTACTAAAAAACAAAGTATATCTTTAACAGTCTTGATTTTCTTTTGGTGTGGTTTTTAAAACTGATTTTGTCCAGATAGATTTTAAAGAATGGCAGTATCTTAGAATAACTAATTTCCAACGAATGACTTCTTCACAGTTAAACATTACTCAGTTGAGTGTGAAGGACATATATTTTTATACTTAAAATAATTATCAATTGTTTAAAAAGTGTCCTCAAATATGGACTAACACAAGTGGATATCAGAAAGCATTTATGTACTCTTTTGGGCAGTTTTAAGAATTCTGTCAGTAATATATTAATTGGTCATTGACACTTTTGAGGGGTTTGAGCTTTTTTGGGATGTTCCTTGGCTGAAAAGTTTTCCTGTTTGTTTTGGCCTCATGTTGGATCTGGTCCCTAAGGGATCAACTTGGTAAGGCTTTGGTTAAAGCAGTTTGGATAAACTTGTTACCATCACCACCAAATAAATTCTACTTACAAAGCACAAACAACAGTGTATTTTGAGTCTATAAACCAACAATAGTATGATACTACATATACAATAAAAACAAAATAATAACATTTTAAGACAAACAGAGGAGAAGATCTTAAAAAAGGCAAGGAAGAATTCTCAACTCAAATAATTTCATATTGCAGTTAGTGATTGTAATCTCTTGCTATGACAGGCCCTTTTAATTCCTTGGCCTATCGAGCTAAATAACTCTTCAGCTTTTTTAAATCTCTTAGGAACAACTGAGAATCAGCAGTTTTAGGGTATTTGGGAGGAAGGTCTTGTATCCTTAAGCAGTGATTATAGAAATCTGGGTGTATTGTTTTTCTGCTGTGAAATCAGCTCTTGGCTGTCTTTCCACTGATTTAAATCTCTACCCTTTTCTATTGGTAGGTTAAGAAAATCAGCAGAGGTGGAGAAAGCTTAGATTGTGACAGAGCTGAGACAGAAAGGGAAGCTTTGTGACCAGGGGATATTTTCTCCTTAATTATTAGACTGGGAGTTTGCTGTGTCTGCCATAGGTGATCAATGAATGTTGGTTATTAGTTAGGTTTCTTATTTCCTGCAGGCAGTAGGGGTCCTGTACAAAGATTATTTTATTTGTTTGTATGTTCTCCAGCTTAGTGTTACAGTGTAATTAGGCTGTATTGGCTGGAAACACTGATTATCAAGTTAAGCAGGTATTAATGACTCAGTAATTTTTTCTGAGTCATAGTGAACAAGTGCCCTACGGGAATAGACTTAAAGGGGTTTCTTCATTTTAGATGTAGCAAAATTGAAGGGCTTTTTAAATTTGGAAAATATATTTTGTATTTTATGAGATGTATTTACTGTGCAAACTGTTAATGTCAACAGCTGTAGAGATCCAGAGAATTTATTAAATAAGACTTTGATTTTGCTGCAGTGGGTGTTCTTGCTAAGGATGCTGAAAAGAGAGCAGTTCAAAGTTAGCCTAGTAGGGAAGACAGTGTGGAAATAATCCTTCACCAATCTATCTTGAGTTCCTTTAGATAAAATTTTAGTAATAATTGGTTTGTACCTTTTAGGCAACTGTCGAAAGTTTGGCTGCCGTTCATATAATTTGCACGTCACTGACTTAGCATTAATTATTGGGGAATTACAGAACTGGAGGTTAGAGAATAGAAAGTCGGAGATGGGGAGTAAGGCAGGAAGCTGGCCGGGGAGAAGTTTTTCCAGTGAGGCCAGAGGTGAGGAAAAGAAAACTGAGGCCGGAAAACTACACTGGTGGCCTCTGTGGTGAAACAGGGAACTGAATGCGTCTGAACAATAAATGCTTCGGCAGAAATCCATTAATAGGTAGAGCAAAGACTGTACATTATCTAACCCTGGCTATTGGACAGGGATTTAAGGAAGAGCTACTTAGTGATAGGTGTGTCAAATACAGGTTATCCAAAGCTCTGTCCCCACAGTGGGACTGGAGTCAGTAACCGGATTCTTTTGAACATTTTGGACCAGACCTAAGAAAATAAAATTTCTTGAATAGGTAATAAATGTACTTAATAAAAATTCAAGAGATACAAGAGTAATATGAAAAGTAAATCTTTCTACTCCTGACTCCCAGGTAACTAGTTTCACACTCGGGGATAAGCACTCTTTTGAGTTCTTGTCCCAGAGATCTATGTGTATGGAACTATCTAGATATTTCAAAGATTTTGTTCAATCTAAAATAATGTATAAGTACAGATAAACAAAAAGAAGAAAATAAAAATCACCTAATCATCTATAAGTCGACTGCCAGGTGTAACCACTGTTAATGCTTTGAGTATTATTCTTTCAGGGCTTTTAAAAATGCACATGTGCTCACATATATGCTCTCTTGCACTTAAAAGTTTTTTGGAGCTCTGGGGTTGGGAGCATGTGAGGAGGTGGGGAGGCTGGCGCATGGAAGCACCCAGGCTGCTTTCCCCAGACCTTGCCCTACGCGTCTCTTCTACCTGCTGTTCCCGAGTTACTTCTTTTTATAATAAACTAGTGATCTACTGAGTAAAAAAATATATTTAATCACCTGAATAATACATGAATACATTCCTGTCATTAAAAACAAATTTAAATAATACATATTAAACCAAAGCCTTCCTTCACCACTGCCTCCAAATACATCCTTTTCCGATCTATGATAACCATTATCTCTGCTCATTGTGATTTCTTGAGCATTTAATATATATCTGTCGACATGGATTGCTGTGTTGCATTTTCCATAAATGAGATCTCACTGTATTGATAGTTGAAAAAGCAGTGTCTTGTTATTTCAATATCATCTCCATGTTAACATCTCGAACACTTTCAAATGCTTAGTGAACATTAACGTCACCTTTTCTATGAATAACCTGAACTATACATACCATTTGATAAACTGCTTTTGTTGCCTTCTATATTAGTAAATATTCATTGACCATGTTATTTTAAAATGGCTGTTAATGTAACTTGTAAACTTTTTGTAGATCTTGCCATTTTTTTCTCTTCATAACTGATTGCTTCCCCAACTGTGTTCATTCCCCCAACAGTGATAGTGGTTTTGTTAAACACTGATCTTGTCAGCTTACTCCCCTGTTCTAACTCTTCCAGTGGCCTCTACTAGTGATTTTTTCCCACTCATCCTTGTGTAGATGTGAAGATCTCTAAAAAGCCTTGATTAGGTTCTCTGTTAAAAAAGTTCTCAGGACCACCTATATTTTTCTTTCTACCATTTACTACTATAATTATTTGTCAGATCTTACTCCTCTCCACAATACTGTAAACTCCATGAAGGCTGGCACTGGGTAGTTGCTCAGTAAATTTGTTGAGATTATCTTGTTTTAAGTTCCTTGAGGACAGGACTTTTCACACGTAAATTCCTTCTGACATTTAACATGCTGCTTTCTGTAGCATAAGTTCTTAACATAATTTTGAGTCTAAACAGGTTCGAAATAAGCTACATAATTTAGTAGAATTATTGAATCAAATATGAAGTTCTAAAAATTATTTTAGGATATTTCTATTACGACAATACTTCATAGGACATTTGGAAAACATGGTAAAGCAAACAGAAAATGTAAGAGATTGGTAAAATTTTATGGCAGATGCTTTCAGATTGCGTTGAATTTTATTGGTATACTCTTAACTCCTTCCTATAACTAAATATATTTTTTATTATGTGACAGAGCTAGTTCTCTTCATTACTTTTTGTCTGTGGGTTTTCACAGTCTTCCTAGAGCTCTTTCTCTTTTTTGGGGTAAAACAATCCCTCATGTGCTTAACCGCTTGTACGTGACTTTCTCAATAGAATAACTCCTATCCTAGAAATATCTCTCTCCTTCCTCTGACTTTTGATTCTCATTGTAATTCTATAACCTACCATAAAGTTAACAGTTTATAGATCTGACAAATGGGACAAGTAAGGACAATTAATTGTGTTGCATTTATGCACACATATGTTGTGTGTATACGTGTGTGTCTACATATATGTTACACATTTGTCTGTGTGTTTAAAGTTGCCCACTGGTATTTCTTGAGAAGGATTGTCCTTGTTCTGAGATTATGCCTTTATGGCCTTATTTAGCAAAATAAAAAGCTTGTCACCCTTTGTTGGTCTCTAGAATTGTTTTTGAAATTTACCTAACTTGTAAAATCTGAAAATATGGGAACTACTTTATCTCATACCGTAATGACTCTGTTGGAGGGATGGTAGAGTAATAGTGTTGTTTTGTCCACTGAAAAGCATACAGTGGAGTCAGAGCTTATGGGGATTAAGTTTTAAACATCTGATACAAACATAGCATTTAGTCAGAATTACTTTTGCTAATTACTTGTAAAGGGATGGCACCATGTTGGAGACACCTCTCAGTATGCCCAGCATCATCATTTTTTCCACCGAGCTCTGGAAAAGATCACTATTTCTTTGCATAGAAATAAGGTGAAGCAGTTTGCTTTCATTTAAGGACCGTGTTACACAAATATTACTCATCTTTCCCCATTAGAATCACACTTAGCATTGAGAGAAATGCGCAGTGAGAATTGAAACCAAATGAGAAATTTATACCTTGCATCTCATGCTCTCTGTAGGAGTCACTCTGCTCAGTGGTGGCATGTTGGTAGGCGGAATTCTGAACACTGTTTTCCCTCCTCTCTCTGAGCATCCTCTCCCTCAGCCCCCACTCCGCTACCGCCCCCCCCAAAATCAGGGGTTGAAGAGGTATTAGAAAGATGCTTAGAAAGTATAGTTGAATTCGAGTGAATACATTAGAATATTTAAAATGAGTCTTAAAGACGGAACTAAATACTCATTTTTGTAGTGCCACAGTAATTTTAGGCTTCTTGCTCACTGAAACAACTTGTAACAAGCTTATAGTATATAACCTTTAGAATACATGTAACATTTTATACTTGAGATAGAGTGAGTTCTTTATATTGTAATTAGCCAGAGTTAAAAGGCTTCATAAAGTATGACATTAAAAGTGGAATTTACACTCATTGGTACTTTTTATTTTTGTTTTGTTGTTTTACTTTTTAAAATTTTTATTTAAAAGAATTATAGACTCAGAAGAATCTGCAAATATAGTACAGAGAGGTCCCTTATCTGCATTACCCAGTTTCTCCCAGTAGTAATATCTTTTACATGAGTCATCTGAACTAGGAAATTGACATTGGCACAACACAGTTAATAACTAGACTACAGAGCTTATTCAGTTTTCACCAGTTTTTGCATGCATTTGTGTTTCATTTTCTTGTATGTCTATGTAAATAATTCTATGACATTTAAAAAACAGCTTGAATTTAAAGTAAAGTTGCAAGGATAATACAGAAAGTTTCTGTGTAGTCTTTAACCACTCTCCTCTAGCATATCTTACATCTGTATAGTGCTTTTGTTCCATCTCACAAACCAGCATTGGTACATTACTATTGATTAAACTCTGCACTTTCTTCAGATTTTACCAGTTTTCTCCTAATGTCCTTTTTTTAGTTCTTGGATCCCATCCAGGATACCACATCACATTTAGTCATCATGTCGCCTTAGCTCTTCTATACTGTGACTGTTTTTCAGATTTTCCTTGTTTTTTTGTAATTTTGACAACTTTGAGGAATACTGGTCAGTTATTTATAGAATATCTGTTATTAGTTTGATGCTTTTCCATTGTGAACCTATAACTGGGGCTTTAGGCTTTTGAGAGGAAGACCACACAGGTAAAGTACCATTTGTATTGTTTGTTATCAAGGGTTCATAGTGTCAGCATGACTTATTACTGTCCTTGCTGACCTTGATCACCTGGCTGAGGTAATGTTGCCCAGGTTTTCACTTTAAGGTTATGTTGGCTCCTCTTTTTTATACTCTGCTCTTTGGGAGCAAGTCCCCAAGCACAGTTTACATTCGGGATGCTGGGGAACTTAAATTCAACCTCCTGGAGGGGGATTGTCACAAAAAATTATTTGGAATTCTTTTTAACTTTATGGAAATAGCATGAGTACTGAATCAGTCTAACATATCTGTTCTTTGCAGGGTGGGAAACCCCGTAAACACCGGAAGGATCGGCTACAAGATTTAATTGATATAGGCTTTGGCTATGATGAGACAGATCCATTTATTGATAACTCAGAGGCTGTGAGTAATGTATCTATAATATAGCAGTAATTCTTTGTTTGGGATAGAAGTCAAGGGTAAAGTAAGTAAAATAGTTCAGTGAATGTTTTTACTAACCCCTCATTGATGTACATAAAAATAATTGAACATCTCTATACATTTATCTTTGTGTACTTGAGTAGATATGTATATAAGATAATTATAGCGTGCAAATATACGTGTAGGATAAATTTCTAGCCATGAGAATTATTGATCAAAGGATATTTACCTCTTGAATTTTTATTGATATTCCCAAACTTGGGCCAGATATATTTTGAAATGACCTCCAGATAAGAATCACATGATCTTGAAGATTGGAGCTACTGGGTTGAAGTTAATCTGGCAGATATCTTTAAAATGTGCTGAAATTTTTTTATTGCTGCCAAGATGTATTACAATGGTGGGAATTAATTGCCAGCCTTTATCACCAGCCTATTTTGATCAAGCCCTAGAGCTTTTCCCATGGAATCCTCTTTTCCTTATAAAAGGAAGAGGAATTTAAGAGAGCAATGAAGGAGGGCATGTCATGTTTTGGGGTAGGTTAGGTATATGTTCTTACGTTCTTCTCGGTGTACTAGAGTAATCTAAATGCTGGGATTATATCATCATCATCATGCAGTGATTGCATAGGATATACAGAAAGTGACACTAAAATGACTATTACCCACAAATTAGTATGTCTTTTACCTAATGCTGTAGTGCTTGGTTGCATAGATGATAACGAGGCACATGGGGGTACGAGAGTGAACAAGAAGGACTTTCCAGCGTGAGGCATACTGGATACCCTATCATACTTCTGAGTTATTTCTCTGTTTTGGCATAAACTGGTTTACCATACCAGGCAACCTGGTCTGTAGAAGTAAAACACTGACAATGCCTTTTAGAGTAGAGAGGGCTTCCTGTTACTGAAAAGCTTGTCAGCCAATAGGTTAGGGTATGGGATATTTTCAAGAGTCATGACCTTTATTTGGAACTCAAGTCAAAAGTCCTAGATTCCAGACCTGACTGTTTCTAGTTTGCCGTGGACCAGAAGCAGGTCTTTTAACATCACCCACTTCTCTCTGCTATGATTGGCTTGCCTAGAAGAATTACTGTGAGACTCAGATAAGATAATGACATGCTGAGAAACATAAAGCATACATAAAGCATTAGTATTAATGTTAACTTATATATAAAGTAGATTTTGAATTCTAAAGAACCCAAGAAAGAACTTAGCTGTATATAAAAGTATGTTGCATGTACTGAGGCTTACATAAGTAGCATTTTTTTAATTAATAAACTTAATTTTTCCAGAGCAGTTTTAGGTTCACAGCAAAGTTGAGCAGAAGGTACAGAGATATCCCATATACTCCCTGTCCCCACGTGTGCACAGTTTCCCCATTATCAGCACCTCCACCAGACTGGTACATTAGTTAGAGTTGCTGAATCTGCATTGACCATCATCATCCAAAGTCCATAGTTTACTCTAGGGTTCTCTCCTGGTGGACATTCTGTGGGTTTTGACAAATGTATAATGACAAGCATGCACCATTATAGTATCATACAGAATAGTTTCACTGCCCTAAAAATGTTCATTTCTTTCTCCCTGTCCCCTGGCAGCCAACAGTCCTTTATTGTCAACGTAGTTTTGCCTTTTCCAGAATCATATAGTTGGAATCATATAATATGGAGCCTATCATAAATAGCATTTTAAATATCTTTTGTATCATTCAGAATATATGAATAATGTGTTTTCAAACTGACTTTTGCAACCCATACTTAGATTACATGTCAATTTTAAAGGTGTAGACAACATTTTCAAAGAAAAAGAAATAGAGTAGGAGCTGTCATAGTAAACCACTGGCACATTATGTGAGTGTGTGTGTGTGTGTGTGTGTGTGTGTGTGTGTGCGCGCGCGTGCATATGCACCGGGTTATGATATATAATTATTTTCTACTTGGTTGTGGTGAACAAAATTTGAAAGCCACTGCTTTAATAAATGAGGATAAATTTCATAGGTATAAGTTGCATAAAAGTTACACAGTTAGTTATAGGGCAAGGTATATCACTGTTCTATAAGAGGAAATCGAACTAAAATTCAGGTTGTTTATTGAGTTGTAAAATAATTTTGTATTGTCCTGAACAGATTATTTGGTTCTTTTATGAGGTAATTCAGATATAAAACAGTTATGATCCAACCAAGTGATTCTCTGTTCTTCTCATTGATGATATTGCCAGTCGGCTTTACTGTTCATGTATTATTTGATAGAGTGTGGATATAATCTGGTTATAATTAATTTTCAGAATCATGTGCTACTTACTGGTATAAAGAACTGAAAATAAATGCTTTTGAAGCTTATTTGTAGTCTCATGCTTAATGCTGCCAAATTTTAAAAAGACTGAAAGTGTTTTTTATTATTAGTAAATAATACCAGGCATGAGTTTTGTTTAGGTTGTCTCTTTTCAGTTTCACTAGAACTTTGTGAAATATTTCTACTGTTTTACAACCCCAAAATATTGACAGTATATGCTTTGCTCTGGGTCACAATAACTAGTCATTGGCAAAAGACCTAAGTCCAGGACTGCTGCTGATTCTCAAGTTCAACCCTCCGTTTGCCTCTTAACACATTCTTAAAAGGATAAGTTAAATATTCATAGTTTGTTCTACCAGAGGGATTTCTGGGGAAGCTCAACAGAATACCGCAGAAGATATGTTGAGAATGTCCACATTGCCTGGTGACCTGGTGATTGAGGGTGTTTCCCACGTGAGAAGCTGCTTGATGTAGTGGTGGGTGGGGAGCTGGCCAGGGACTCTGCCATAAACTAATAAAATTACTTGGTGAGGTTTTTGACCTCTCTGCATCTGGATTACACTTATAAAATGGGAAAATATTTGCCTTCTTTGACTCATAGGGGTATCAGGAAGACCAACTGAAATAATTTATGTGAAGAAACATCGAAAATTATAAAGCAGTGTATGAGTGTATGTAAGCAAAAAGTATAGGTTTTATCACAATTACACATTTTCAAATAATTACTAAAAAGTCTTTTCACTTTTGATCCTTTACTCCTCTTATCACTCCTTTACTAGCAGATAGATAGTATTAGACCCTTTCTGAAGGCCTGACCTGTAGGTTTGATTAATAGCCTATGAAGTGGAGCAGCAAGGAGTTCATGTCTTTTCTGTTCTCACTTCATTTCTTTTCGATTCAGTATGATTAAACCTGACGTTGTTTTCTTTTTCCAATCTCATATAATTTAAAAGGATACCGGTTAAAATTGCAACTTTTGTATATAGCCTTAATATTCTTATAGTAACTAGGACATCATATATATTTCTTGCCAATGGCAAAGAAATTTCTTTAAAAATCTGACTTTCTTAAAGACTAAATTATATAATATGAAGGAACTCTTAAGTAGTGTTCTGGGGACCCCAGGTAGCAGGCATTTTGCTTCTATAGATAAATAATTCCTTTTTTCTCTTCCACTGTAAACACCTTCATTTGTTTAAGATTGACCTTCATTTAACAGTTGCGTTTTGTCCATCTTTGTCAAGTGAGATAATGATAAACTTTAAAATTCAGGTTTAGAGGACTTCAGTTTTAAGGACTGTTCTAGATTGAACCTTCAGTCTGATTAAAGCCATTTGAGTCTCCTGTGTGAAGCACAGTGCTTATTAGCTCATTGCTGGCCCCAGTGTATGCTCACTCAACTGGGCTTTTTTTTCCCTTCTTCCTTTTGAAACACATAGATGCTATTTCTCACTTAAACATTTAAAAAAAATTTCCCACTTAAAAGCTTAGAGCTAAGACCAAAGAAATACCTTTGTTATTCTTTATAATCTTATGAATAAAATTATGTATTGATATGGTAGGGATGACATTTATTATTTGTCTGGATTTAGTCATCTATTTCTGCCTCAGTTTCTTATCAGAATCATTTGTCATTAAGAACAGTAGCAGCAGTGATCCTTAAATTTTTCTCAGCAGATGGTATATTAAGAATTTGCTTCATTATTTTAGAAGTGCCTCTCCAATAGATACTCCACGATCACAGCTCCTTTTTGTTCCAGATAGTAACTTCTAAATTTATTCCACAAGCATCCTTATTGCAGTCAGTTTTGCAGTTAGGATTTAAGGAAGATGGTGGCATGGTGATTGAATTTCTTTGACATATTTATAGAATTAAAGGTAATAAGCTATATCTAAAACCTTTTTTTTTTTTTAATCTAGTATGACGAATTAGTTCCTGCTTCTCTAACAACAAAATATGGAGGCTTTTATATCAACACTGGCACTCTTCAGTTTCGCCAAGCTTCAGATACTGAAGAAGATGATATTACAGACAACCAAAAGCACAAACCACCCAAAGTGAGTTTATTTAACACTGCAACAGTAATGAGAGCATTCAGTTAATCAGGATATACTTTTTGAATTTTACTTGTGCTTTTTACTGGAATGTAAGGAAGATGCCAGCCATTGTTTAATGAGTCTATAGTTAGTTACATGCTTTAAAGTAAAATGTAGATATGGGGAAGTCAATATTTACATCATAACAAAATTCTGTTTTCTATTAAAACTTCTCTCTCTGTATATGATCTAATAATCTACTATTTCTGGGATATGGATCAGTTTCTATGGTGTGTTAAGATTTCATATAGAAATAACTTACTAGCCATTACCTTTCCAATGATGTTATTTGTACATCAAATTCTATGGAATATATATATTAGATTTGAGATATGGAGAGAGTATCCTTAAGCTAAGTATTTTTAAAATGTGGTCCAAAAACATACTTATACCAGAATCATCAAAATGTTTGTTTAAGAAAATGCAGATTATATAAGGCCTTACCCCAGACAACTGAATCTAGACCAGGTATGGGAGTTCTCGTAGATTCCAAGAACCTGCATTTTTAACAAGCAACTCTAATGCAGACTGATATTTGAGAAACACTGCCCTGGATGCTGGCTTGCTAACATCAGAGAAAAGAATTCTACTTAGATAAGCAATGCACTATTTTATCATTTTTCAGATTCCCAAAATAAAAGAAGATGATATTGAGATGAAGAAGCGGAAGCGGAAAGAGGAAGGGGAAAAGGAGAAGAAGCCGAGGAAAAAAGTACCCAAACAACTGGGGTATGTGAAATTAAACACGAGAGAGCTAGTATCATAGCATGATTAGCTCTCCTTTTAGAAAGATATATAAGTATCAATGACATACTAACATATCTTAGTGGTATTGTATTTATTAGTAAGTAGGCTTTGTCATCTGAGAGACTCACAGTATATTAGATCAGATATACAAATTGGTTCATTGGGTATTTTGCTTGTTAAAACTTTTACCAGCAAGAACCAGTTTGAAAAGATGGTTATAAATAACAAAAAAATCATTTAAATCTTTTTGTACTAAAACTAATTTTAGATATCTAGGCATTGAGAATTAGCAATAGTCTATGTGTAAACAATTTATGGTGGTTTTAATCTAAAAAGAAATCATTTTATTTGGCCATCCTTAATACTTGTGACTTTAGCTAATGACATGACCTCTAAGAACCAAGTAGAATTTCTCAGAAACCTTAAGTAATGAGAATGAAATGTTTGTGCCTTGTCGTTATAAATTACCAATTGCCCTTGCCACTCTTAAGGCTATTTTTGAAAAACTAAGACACAGAAATTTATGAGAGGCCATTTGAAATTTCGGCTATCAGTATCGAAAAGGTTGATGTAGGGAGGTCTTTATCCCCTCCTGAGTATGAGACTATAGTGGCCATTGAGTCATTAAGAAATTATTAAGAAAAGGTATATATATATTACTAATGGTTTTTTTAAATGTTCATTATTTATAAGTAACCTTCTTTGGGAAGAGAAACTACAGGCAATGCCTTTTATTGAATTTATCATCTCATTTATAATTTATTTAGCAAATATTTATTAAGTACCTATGGTATACCAGGCACAGTAATTGAAACATTGGACTGTCTTCAGGGTACCCATAATCTTTTAGGTTCTCTAGTGCGCATAGAAGCATATAAGCCATAGAATTTAGGAAAGATTTCATATCTCTAATTGCCACCATGGCTGTTCCTAGAATAGAAAGTGAAAAATCAGAAGGTAGTAGCAGTTTGAATAGGGTCTAGATAGATGGCATGGTAATGGAGGAAGGCTTACAGACTGACAAGCGGATTTTGTATTTCTTTGGCAGTTTGCAGCACAATCCACTTGGGTTACAAATTTGAAGGTGTACTATGTGGGCTTTTCTGGCTCTAAGATAACACTGTTTTCAACAAAAGTACATTTATTGACTTAGTTAATTCTTTAGGGGACAACTTTATAGATGTGCTAAAAATACGAACATTCCAAAAAGAGTAGTAAGTTAAGCCTAGTATACTTCTACCTTTCTTAAGTGACAATCTAGATGATGATGAAGATGCTACTTTAAAAATATAATTTAATAAGAAATCAGCTCTCTCACCTGTCAAATGATTGTTTTGATAATCTGTGCCTGCTTATTTACTTGGGACTTGAATCTTTAAAATCATACAAAGTCTGACTGATTTTTTTTTTTTCTTCACAGAGTTATGGCTCTAAATTCACACAAGTCTGAAAAAAAGAAGAAACGTTATAAAGATCCTCTTTCTCTAGCTGCCATGTTACGAAAATTTGAGAAAGAGAAGGATGCGTTAGATAAGGAGTCTAACCCCAAAGTCCCCATCAAAGTCCCAGTGAACTTAATGACCACCTCTCTGAATAAACCCCCGTCTGCTGCTGCAGCATTGGGAAATGAGGTCTCAGACTTAAATCTGAACAATGCTGATCCAGACCTCCCCATTTTTGTTAGCACAAATGAACATGAACTGTTTCAGGAAGCTGAAAGTGCCCTAAAGATAATAAATGATATCGACTTTGACAGATTACTGGATGCTGCTTCTGATGGTAGCCCCCTCTCTGAGTCAGGGGGAGAGAATGGAAACACCACCCAGCCAACCTATGCCTCTCAGGTTATGCCCAAGGTGGTACCTACACTCCCAGAGGGTCTACCTGTCCTTCTTGAAAAACGTATTGAAGACCTCCGTGTAGTAAGTGGATTAATTTTCTTGTTTTTTATTTGCTACACAATTATAACAATTTTTTAAGACAAAAATAAATAATAACCCATAATCCCAACACCCGTATCATTAACAAACTTTTAATTTTTCAGTCCTTGGCTATATACATAGGCCTTTGTTTGTTTAGTTTATTTACATTTTACTTAAGTATCATTTGTATACAATATTAGCTTCAGGTGTGCAGTATGATCATTCGACATTTATATGCCTTAATAAGATGTGATCACCACACTAAGTCTAGTAATCATCTGTCACTATGCAGTTATTACAGTTTTATTGACTGTATTCCCCTTCATCTTTTTTACCCGTCCTCCCACCTCCCTCCCTTCTGACAACCATCAGTTCAATCTGTATTTCCCTGAGTCTCTTTTTGCTTTGTTTATTCATTTGTTTTGTTTTGTTTTGTTTTTTTAGATTCCACATATAAGTGAAATCATACAATATTTGTCTTTGTCTTGTTTCACTTAGCATAATACCCTCTATGTCCATCCCTTTTGTTGTAAATGACAAGATTTCATTCTTTTTTATTGCTGAATAATATTCCGTGAGTGTGTGTGTGTACATGCATGTGTGTATCACATTTTCTTTGTCCATTCATCTATTGATGGACATCTAGGTTGCTTCCATATCTTGCCTATTGCAAATAATACTTTAATGAATATAGAGGTGCATATATCTTGTTAGTGTTTTGAATTTCTTCGGATAAATACCCAAAAGTAGAATCACTGTGTGATATGATAGTTCTGTTTTCAGTTTTTTGAGGAATCTCCATACTGTTTTCCATAACACCTGCACCGATTTGCAGTCCCACTAACAGTGCACGAAGGTTCTCTTTCCTCCACATCCTCGCCATCACTTGTTATTTGTTGACTTTTTAATAATAGCCATTCTGACAGGCATCTGGTGATATCACTGTGGTTTTGATTTGCATTTCTCTGATGATTAGTGATGTTGAATATCTTTTCATATGTCTGTTGGTTATCTGTATGTCCTTTTTGGAGAAATGTCTATATCCTATGCCCATTTTTTGATCAGTTTGTATATTTTTTATGTTACTGAGTTATATGAATTTCTTATGTATTTTAGATATTAACCTCTTATCAGATATATCATTTGCAAATATATCCTTCCAGTCCCATTTTTAAATTTTTTTGTTTGTTTCCCTTGCTTGAGCAGACGTACCGAAAAAGATACTACTAAGACATATCAAAGAGTTTACTGCCTGTGTTTTCTTCTGGGATTAGTCATTTTTACACTTCACTGTTACGTTGCTAGCTGTGGATTTTGTTATGTATAGCCTTTATTATGTGCAGTAAGTTCTCTCTGTACCTACTTGTTTGAGAGTTTTCATCCTAAATGGATGCTGAACTTTGTCGAATGCTTTTTCTGCATCTATTGAGATGATCATGTGATTTTAATCTTTTGTTGATGTAGTGTGTTATGTTAACTGATTTGCAGATACTGAACCTTACTTCCATCCCTAGGACAAATCCCATTTGATATAATCTTTTTAATGTATTGCTGAATTTGGTTTGCTGATATTTTATTGAGAATTTTTGAACCTGTGTTCATCAGAGATATTGGCCTATAATTTTCCTTTTTTGTTGCATCTTTGGTTTTGGTATTGGTGTTATGGAGACTTTTAGAATGAGTTCAGAAACATTCCTTCCTCTTCAATGTTTTGGAATAGTTTGAGAAGGATAGGTATTAATTTTTCTTAAGTGTTTGGTAGAATTAATAATAATTCTAATTAATTAATAACAATTTGCTAATTATTAATAAATTAATAATTATTATTAATTTCAAATTAATAATAATTTGCTCCGGGTCTTTTGTTTGTTGGGAGTTTTCTTTACTTTTTTTTTCTATTACAGTTTTAATTTTGTTGCTAGTAGTCAGTCTGTTCAGATTTACCATTTCTTCCTGATTCAGTCTTGAAAATTTGTATGTTTGTAGAAGTTTATTCATTTCTTTTATGTTGTCCAATTTGTTGGCGTATAATTATTCATAGTGTTCTTTAATGATCCTTTGTATTTCTGTGATGTCAGTTGTAACCTTTCCTTTTTCATTTCTAATTTTATTTTTTGGGCTTTTATTTTTTTTTCCTTCATGAATCTGACTAAATGCTTGTCGATTTTGTTCATCTTTTCAAAGAACCAGCTCTTGGTTTTATTAATCTTTTCTGTTGTTTTTTTTAGACTCTATTTTGTTTCTTTCTGCTTTGATCTTTATTATTTTCTTTCTTCTACTGTGGGTTTGTTCTTTCTAGTTCCTTTAGATATAACTGTAATACAATTAAGTTTTATTTCAGGCATTTCTTGTTTTTTGAGGTAGACCTGTATAGCTATGAACTTCTGTCTTAGACCTGCTTTTGCTGCAGCCCATAAATTTGGGAAGTTGTATTTTCATTTTCATTTGTCTCAGGGTATTTCTGGATTTTCTCTTTAATCCATTGGTTATTTAGTAGCATGTTTAGTCTCCACGTGTTCATGTTTTTTCTAGTTTTCTTATAGTCGATTTTTGGTTTCATACCACTGTGGTCAGAAAAATACTTGATATAATTTCAGCCTTCATGAATTCATTGAGACTTGTTTCGTGATCTAATATCTGATCAGTCTTGGAGAATGTTCTGTGTGCACTTGAAAAAATTGTGTACTCTGCAGTTTTTGTATTAAAAGTTCTATAAATATCTTACTTTGATCTTATCTAATGTCATTAAGGTCATTTCCTTATTAATTTTCTGGCTGGATGATCATCCAATGATGTTAGAGGGATATTAAAGTCCCCTACTATTATTCTATTGCTGTTAATTTCCTCCTTTAGGTTCATTAAGATATGCTTTGTATACTGAAGTGTTCCTATATTAGGTACACAGATATTTACAGTTATTGTATCTTATTGGATTGACCTTTTTATCTTTATGTAATTTCTTCCTTTGTCTTTTTTATAGTCTGTGTTTCAAAGTCTATTTTGTATGATATAAGTATTGCTATCCTAGCTTCCTTTTTGTTTCTATGTGCATGCAACGTTTTTTTCCATCCCTTCCCTTTCATTCTGTGTGTCTTTCTTTCTATGTGAAGTGAATCTCTCTCAGGCAGCTTATCAATGGGTCATGATTTTTACGTTATTCAGCCACTTAGTCTTCTGATTGGATTTTTTAGTCCATTTACATTTAAAGTAATTATTGACAGGTATGTACTTATTGCTGTTTGGTTAATTGTTTTTGCGTTTTTTTTAGTTCTCTGTTCCTTCTCTTGATCTCTTTCCTTTTGGTTTGCTTGTTTTCTTTAGTGTTTTGTTTGGGTTCTTTTCTCTTTGTTTTGTGTGTAGTTTTTGCAATTTCTTTGGTTTGAGGTTACTACGAGGTTCACATATATCCATCCTCTGCCCCCAGTAGATGAGAATTTATCCTTGTGTAAAATGCTCATGTCTAAAGAGCGTCTTCTTGGTGCTCTTTTTTTACTGTGTAACATTCTTCCACTATTCAATCTCTTTGCATTTTTAATTCCCTTTCTTGAAGTTTAGTTTTCATTTTGGCTTTCTTCTATATTTCCTCTATATTTCTGCCCCCTACACATAGCCAATCTTTATCCTTTCTTAGAAGTGCTGAGGCTTATCTCAGAAAATTTCCTCATCTGTTTACAGCACGTCAGATAACTTGGTAGATTGAGAGTCGCATATGGCTGGCTCAGGTTATTGTATCAGGTCTCCTGATGTTTGACATCTGGTGGATCCCAAGATAAACTATCTTTTGTGATTTCCCCAGTAAAATTTGCTTATGGTAGAATGTCTTGGTTGTAAATTTCTTTCTGGTCAGCTGGTTAAGGTGACAAATATGATGAAAATATGATCCTTAAGTTCATTGAATGAATTTTTATTTATCTGTTGATAATAACCTTGGTGGCTCACTTATTCATTGTTAGTATGTAATTAGAAAGAACCCAGCTGGCCACAGTAAGCCGAGTGTCTTTGTACAGGGTGGCCATGTTGCACAGTTGAAGTCAGAAAGCTTCGGGTCTGAGCCCTGGATCCACCCTTTACTAGCAGTGTGAGTTAAGGGCATATTATGAAACCTCTGTAAGATTTAGGAACCTTGTTTATAAAATGGGGGCTATAATACCAATACCATCAGCTGCTCTGTGTATTAAACATGGTAATGAGTTTAAAATATAACATTAGATACTTTGTAGACAAGAATGTCTGTAGAACATTAGACATCTGCTCCCTGTTACCTTGACGATCACAGCAAAAGTTAATAAACAAACCTGTGGATAGTCAAAATATATATAAGAAACCCAAAGCACTGAAAAGTTGTTATGTATAATTTTGTGAATTTAGGAAGATTGAGAAAACTTAAATACAGACATAATGGAAAGAAAAGTATGTCTGCTAAATTTGTCTCGGCACTCTTTAATTGACTACTTATACCAGGTACTGAGGATAAAAAGTGAAGTAAATCATAACCCCACCTTCAAGGAGATTATTCTTTAATAAATAGATAGGGAAACAAATAATGAGTTTATTGAGAGTTATATTGCCAATCTTATATTTCTCTAGGCTGCCAAACTTTTTGATGAAGAAGGAAGGAAAAAATTTTTTACACAAGATATGAATAATATTCTTCTGGAGTAAGTAATTTTCTTCTTTGATATAAAAAAATCTTAAAAATTATTTAAACCTTAAGAATTTATTGAAAAATATTGCTGGTCTTCGAGATAACAAATACTGAGTGGTTGGCTAGTCTCATGCATTAGCTCTTCCCATTTAGCTTCACAGCATGTATGATTAACATTTGTTCCTCAGCAAAATTATGCTTCTGCATATATTGGTTCTCCAGGACCCTTATGATGTCAAAACTTCCAGTGTTATAATTGCCAGAGCAAGTAAGCACTGTATAGGTTGAATAGTATTCTAGATTTAAATGTATTTTTTGTCAACTTATATGAACATAACCTTCTGGGACAGTTTTGAGTGTTTATATTAAATTCGATATAATTTCTGTCTAATTCTCAGGTTTGGGAAATATAATTTCATTGATGTCTAATGAAGTTAATTATAATACATACAAACGTTTTTAGCCAAGTGGAAAGTATGTTTAATGAAGAAATCATGATTGTGGGGTAGGATGGAGTCCAGTGTGGAGAAGACAAAAGTTAGATTGGGAAGGAGAGGGTCCAGGCTGATAGATGATACAGACTGTGTTTAAATTAGTGATATTTTTTACTCTTACTTTAGTTTGATAGTAATGAAGCTTCAGATTCTAAGATTGTGGTCTAATAAGATGTACTTATAAACCTATTGAATTACAAATTTTAACTGATAAAAAAATTGTGTATATAATTGGCTGCAAGCAGAACTGGGCAAAAAAGAAGTGATCCTTAGGAAAACAGCAAATTTTACTCCCTTCTGATGAAAATAATGTATTGGTGGTTTAGTACCATCGTATAGAAACAGGAAAGCAGTGTTTCTAATATTATGATTTCTGCCTTTTAAATATATAATGGAGATGTTTTCTCATGAGATAAGAGAATGGATTGGATTGTTGGTTCTGGTAACTATTTTAATTAATTGCAATCTCTCATTATCCTGGAGTACTTAAAATATGTTTTGGGTCCCCATAGACACATGAAACATTAACCTAGTATACTACTAGTGTGGTGAATTTCTTTTAGCCAGGGATTTTTAGTTTCCCTCCGTTACCTAAAAGCAAGGTGAATGCTTCCTGTCTGCACCAGCTCCTTTTACCTATGTCCTCTAAAACCCAGATTCAGTAAACAGGGTCACCATAACTAATCAGCGCTGCCCCAGATTCCATCAGGGATCTGATTAGCTCTTCTTTTTATTTACATTTGAAAGCCTTAAGTTTACTAGATCAGGTCCTTTTCCTGAGACTGAGACAATTTTTTTGTTTTTTTAAATTTTATTCTTCGTAAGTGGGAACGACTATTTTTTCCCTGGGAAAATCAAAAGATCTTTCTTGAGACATCCCAAATAAACTATCAGCGTTCTATTAACAAGCTTCTCTGTTAATTCCTCCCATGTGTATCTTAAAACAGATCCTCTAGTTTTTTGGCCCATCTACTTTTTTTTATTTTTTTCACAGAGAGTATGCCTCTAAATCTACAAGCCCTATTATGCAGTTGAATTTTTTCCTTTTAGTCATTTGCTAATGCCCTTGCCTCTTTTTTTCACTTTCTTAAATAAACCGTCATTATTCCCTGGACAGAGTTGATCTTCAAAGGGCATATGGTACATGGTTATTTTGGGTAGTTATTCCCATGAAATTATCCAAGTGTCTTGGCTCTGCCTCACCATTGCTGCCTTGTGCTGAGGAGGAAAAAGGATGAGTTGTTGGAATAGGGAACACTTTTACTTTTTGCCTAATTGAATTCAACCTGGATCAACACATGTACAATATGCTGGCTTGATCTCCTCCCCTATTTCTTCTTTTACCTCAAGGAGATGTTGCTGATAATATCTTTGACATTCTTTGCCTGTGATTTCAATTCAGCCTAATGGTTCTGCTCAACAAATGCTGTAGGCAGTTACTACTACCAATCCTGTTGGACACTTGTGATGAGACCTGTCTGCAGTCTCATTGTCAGATGCTCCTTTAAGGAGTTCATGAGTGAGTTCATTTGATTTCAGTATGAATGGATTTATCAATAAGTCTGTGGTGTCTGTCTGTCTGTCTCTTCCAAATAAAAGTTAATAAAGTGAAAGGGTTGATCCTATACCACAGCTTTTCCTTACTCTTCTGAGGAGTTAGAAAAATCCTGAACAACTCTCAAACCCATGTCTACGTTTCCATACCAAGTCTTTAGGGAACCCTAGAATCAGCCCATCTGAATAAAGTCGTTCAGGGACCGGAGGGACAAGCACACGTCTTGTCTATCATCAATTAAAACGTCAATAGGCTTTTGAATTCTTGCTATAACATAACCGCTTTTTGGATTTTGAGTTTGGGTTATTGCTCCCTAAGACTTTCTTAAATTAGTATTTTTTTGATGGTTGTGTTATTTGGACAATATTGCTAGGATACCTGGAATACGTGAGGAAAAATCCAGGAAATTTAGTAGATTCCAGAATTCATTTGGAGTTAGAGCTTTTCTTTACTAGTGTTTTATTTAAACTGATTGAATAAGAAAAATATTTTGTTTTTTTAAAAAAGGGAGTTGATGGGTTATGAAGCTATGTCGTATATCACCTATAGGAAAATGGCTGTATTTCTAGAATACTTTCTTAAGCAGGAGAATCTTTTTTACAAATGTGGCCTTTGCTTCAGCTTTGGATTCCCATGTTGCATTTCTTTGAAGCTTCTGCAGAGGCAAATGAGAGCCTTGCATAGACAGGGGTATAAATGTAAGTTTCCAACATATTTACTCAACAGAACCCATATATGTTCTCTAGTGCGTTAACATCAGATGGTCCCAGTATATTTTCATTTATTTAGATCCTTTAGTGGTCTCATGCTCATAATTTATTATTAGAGGTTTGAGTCCCATCCATAACTTTCATGCTTTTGAAGAGATTTCACTTAAGGAAAAGGAGCCTGATGGAAAGAAGTGGGCAGGGCTAAACGTTTACCACTTCAGGTGAACCTTTATTTTTCTGTGAAATAAATAGGAAAATATCTGTAATTCAGACTTTCATTGCCATGTATTTGTAGTTGTCCCCAGATACTTCTTAGATCTTAGAAGATTGGAATTTGTTTAAAAAAAAATTAAAGTGGATGTTTGAGGGATGTGTGCTTAAAATAGTCATGCACTGCTTAACAGTGGGGATGCATTCTGAGAAATATGTTAAACAATTTTGTCATTGTGCACCGACATAGACCTAGATGGTGCATGTAGCCTACTGCACACCTAGGATCCATGGTACAGCCTATTGCTCATAGGATGTCAACCTGTACTGCATGTTACTGTACTGAATACTGTAGGCAGTTGTAACACAATGGTATTTTTGTATCTAAACAAAGTACAGTAAAAATATGGTATAAAACAGGGTCCCCAACTCCCAGGCTGTGGACCAGTACCTGTCAGTGGTCTGTTAGGAAATGGGCTGCATAGCAGGATGTGAGCAGCAGATGAGCGAGCAAAGCTTTCACCTATATTTGCAGCCGCTCCCCAGGCATTAGATTCTCATAGGTGCACCCGTCCCTGGCACCAAAAAGGTTGGGGATCACTGGAAAACATAATAAATGGTACACCTGTATGAGACACTTAACCATCCATGGAACTTGCAGGATGGAAGTTGCTCTGGGTGAGTCAGTGAGTGAGTGTGAGTGAGTGTGAAGGCCTAGGACATTACTGTACATTACTGTAGACTTTATGAAGACCGCCCACTTAGGCTACACTAACTTTGTAAAACAACATGAAATTAAATGAAGCACAGGAGGAAATTATGCAATCAAGAGACAAGGTAAATACGAGACATATGGGGCTGCTGCTGGTGTAACACAAAATACTGTTTAATAGCAAACTTTTTTATATAGGTAGAAAGAGCACATTCTAAAATAGCAATAAAAAGTGTAGTATAGTAAATACATAAACCAGTAACAGCCGTTTATTTTTATTGTCAAGCATTATGTACTATACATAATTCCATGGGCCTCACTTTTACATGACTGGCAGCGCATTAGGTTTGTTTACACCAGCATCAGCACAAACCTGCGAGTAACATGATGGACTATGACATCTCTAGGTGACAGGAAATTTTCAGCTCCATTATATTCTTAGGGGATCATACATGTGATCTGTCGTTGACCAAAACATTTTTATGTGGAACATGACTGGGTACTCCTCTCAGATAGCAATTTTTATATATTTGTGATAGACCAATGCAGTCAATAACCTCTAGGGTTAATACCTTTCTCTGATTTTTACCTAATATTATTGGCTTAGGAGCAAAGAGTCAGCTCTCCTGTTACTGAGTTACCTCCCTCTTTGGAAACCACTGATTTGTATAAGTAGGTCATTGAGTTAACCTTTCCTTACTGGAAATCTCTTACTACCTGGCATTTCTATTTTATTTTCAGCCTCAACTAACCTTTAATAGTGGAGCAAACCTAAAAGCCTCCTACCTGGAGTCTAGACTTTTGATAAAAATCTAACCACATACTATTATCTCACCAAATATTTGTACCCAGAACTCGTGACCATGGTAATTGTTTTCCAGATGAACCTCTGCATTCGATCCCTGGTTCTTATAGATCTTAAATATCTCCCTGCCCCCAACCCCGCCCCCTTTTTTTTTATTGTTTGGCTTCTCTGCTACCAAGAATTTTCTGTTGCCAATTCCAAGGAACATATGTTTCCACATTTTGTTGTTTTTGACATTGCACTGTGTCCTAGGAGTGACAGATACATTTGCTATATCAGGGTTTCTTTTCTTTCCCCAAAAAACTGTTAAATGAGTCTTTGGATGCATCTTATATTTGTGAAAAGGATTTATTAATTCTCTCTGCACCTTCTCCTATGACAGAATGTAAAGGTTTGGACATAGTTTGTTGCCAAGAGCCCCAGTTTGGTCTTGGCCTTCAACTTAACATCTGTTTTCATCTCTCTACAGTAGCAGCTGCCAGATGTAATGTCTTCCGTCTTGGAAGAAACCTCAATTACTTACTCATCGCCTTGTCCTACTGAGCATATGGAGGCTGTTACAGACTCTTCCTTTATTTTATTTTTTAACTTTTAAATAACTATTAGGCAAAATACCCATTTAACAATGTGTTTTCTGTCTAAAAAACTCATTTTTAAGTGAAAACAGGAAAGGAACTGAAAAAGTGGAATAAATTGAACAAAGTATTAAATGTCTAGTTTGTAATGCAGGCACAATATGGAAAACAAAGATGAATAACACAGTTTGTATGTATAGTAGCCAGAAGAGTTTTACCTCTTGAATCTGAAATTTTTTCAAACACCTGTAAAGAAAACATACTCTTAAGAACTCATCAAAACTATGTGACTCACTAGTACTGCAATTGCATGGTACTTACGGGAGGGGGTGTATGCTATCTCTTTGAGAAAATGAGCTTTTGGTTAATAATGGATTTCCTGTGCTTTACACAAAAATGTAAGCTTTTCCCTTGTCATGAAAAAGAATTTGCCAGCTTATTTGTGTTTGTATAAATTCTACTCTTAAACAGCCAAGACTCATTGAAATTTTCTATAGCATTACTATTTATTGATTTTTTTGCCCTGAAAATGCTATCTAGGAAATCATAGAAATGTAAAATGAGAAAAGAATCACTGCCTTTGCTTCCTTGCTCATATGTTGCTGCCTAAAAGAAATTCTGTTTATTTGTTGTTGCTTTTGGTCAGCATTGAGTTACAGCTACAGGAACTAGGCCCTGTCATTCGTAGTGGTGTCTATGCCCATCTTGAAGCTTTTGTGCCATGCAACAAAGAAACACTGGTAAAACGTCTAAAGAAGTTACATCTCAATGTCCAGGTAAGGAGAGAAACAATATCTTCATCGGGGGTTTTATAACCTATGAAGAGGCCAGTTTCTGTTTGGAGTTTTTACATGTCATTTGCTTTATAGTCATATGGTATGTATATAAAAATCATGTTGGATCCCTGAAAAAAATTACTTTTCAATAATTGATAGATTTAAGTGAGAAATAATGTTCTCTATGGCATAGATATTCTTGGGCTGATAAATTAAGCTCAGTTCTACAGCTGACACAACTTTGCCTTCAACAAATAATCTGACATTTATAACTCAATTTTCTTATTCCTGAAATGATTCTCTACAGACATTATGAAGACCAGTGTTAAGAATCATGGGTTGCATGTACATTTAAAGATTATTTAGTGTAATAAAATCCATGTTTTGTTAGATTCTCTTCGACTTCAACTTAACTAAGCATCCAAGTTAAATGCTTTCTTTGGTCAGAAACATTTCATTACGATATCAAAAAGTTTTTCTATGCATTGAGCCAAATTTAGGTGTTTTCCACCCTGTTGGCCCTAATTTTGCCTTTGAGTCCATTCACGTATCTAATCGTTTCTCCACTTGATGTCCTTTATGTACTTAAAAACATTTATTATGTCCCCTTCTTCATTTTCCATAAAATGGTTTTTAGTACCTTCATCGTCTTGATTACTTGCCCCTTAATGAGTTGTTTGCCTATATATTTTAAAAATACTAATTATTTACAAGTAATAGAAAAAACTTAAATGAAGTTAAAGACCAAAAACAAGGACTTTTTTTCCTAGGAATAAAGGTATTTCATGGAATTAAGGGCAAGATTGTCGCAAAGAAAGATGGAAACTGATCATTTGGGTCAACTCTCTCTGCCTCTTTCCCCACATCTCATTTTTATCCTGTTATGCATGTCTGCATATAAGATTACTTCATTCCCGAGATTTTATATTACAGAAAAGCCACACACACAGACTGATTCAGCGCTCTCTTCCCAGTTCAAATTCTTCTTGGGACAAAAAATCTGATTATACCGTCTCGGGTCAACCCAAACTTTTCCGGCCAAGTGGGGGTAGGAGTCACACAGCACAGCATGGCTATCCAAGGTCCTTTGGGTGCAAACGGGGGAGTAAGTGTCGTGTCCTGGGTCACTGTGCCAGATGTGATCTGACAGACATAGATTTCTTTATTATAGGTGCTATACTTCTGTTAACAAAATACTTTTCAACTGAAAAACTATAGTTCTTTCTTGATTCCAAGCAGGTTAACGAACAAGTGAAACTGATCTGAGGTCAGGCTTTGTGCCTGTGCCTGGCCGGCTTCTTCAGACATTGACAGTTGGAGGTCACTGCTATAGGTTCAAATGATACAAATGAATACTAATAAAAAAAGAACTAGAAGTAGGAAAATGACTTTTTGTACATCTCTGTTGGCTACCTTTGCTTTTTATTTCTATGGTTTTAGCACATATGTTTGTAAACAAATATCTTTGGCTTTGCATGTTTTAGAGCTTTATTTTAATAGAGTCATACTGTTTCTTTCTGCAACTTGCTTTTTTACACTTAGCATTGCGCACCTCAGATTTTTCTATGTCTTTACATGTGGTGGAACTCCATTTTTACTACTGTGTGAACAGTGTTCGATTGTATGAATATAGCTTAATTAATTTATTCATTTTACTGTTGATGGATATTTGGGCTGTTCCCAGGCAGATAATCTCAGCTACATAATTTTTAAAAGGTGACCATCCAGGAACCACGATACTGGATTTTCACATTTTTAAAATTAGGGTGTTTATAGCAGACATTGTCATATGGCAGTAATATTTATTAATTGGTATGCATTAAATAGGTAAAATTCTTATTAGTAACATTTGTGTTATATTTTTATTAATAAGATGTTATAAATAAAATGTTTTGATTTGTAAAATATACCTGTCCTAACATGGTCATAGCATTCCTGAAAATCCTCTCCATACTAGAAATCACGTTAATAATAGTTGTGTCCGTGAAGAAAAGCAGTCTCATAATATTTCTGCACTTACGACAGTAATAAAAGTGTGTTTTAAATGGTTACATATATATTTTGTTACAAGATGAAAATAATAAATTAGTTGGTTAAACTTGTCAGATACAAATTTTTTTGCTTTTCTTTTTGCCCTGAACCCACATGAATAAGAGTTTTTCAGTTTTGTCTTTCACTTTGGCCTTGGCCTTGCATTTTTGCTAGCAGCCTAAGTCGCAATTACTAACGTCACAGTTACTAACAATAAAAGGGAGAACAGGATGCCAGCATCCTGTTGTCAGTCATCCAGACCAAATCGTGCGTTGTGGCGTTCCAAAGCAGTATCTCTTCTCATGGTACCAGTTCCCCGTCATACTGGGGTTAACCAGTAGCAGTCTGCACACTATAGATTTTGTTCTTTCTTTAATCATTTGTATTACAGTTAAAGTGTCCATATAATTTGTTGGCCAGACGTGGGATTTTTAAGAATGTAAAGGAGCACTATTAATACTTACATTGAGGCAAAATGTAAAGACGGGACTTTCCTTTGCTACCTAGTCGTCCTTATTTTATATCAGTGTGCATTATGAAAACTCATTGTTGTAGAGGAAATGTTTGCATTTAAATATGTTAACATTTCACATCTATAATCAATGTCTAAAACATAAATTTTATATTTTGAGGACCTGCGTGCAAAATAAGTTTGTAAATGTGTTTGAAAAAACTTCGTTTTTTTCTCAGGATGATCGTTTAAGAGAACCTCTGCAAAAACTGAAACTGGCTGTTAGCAATGTCATGCCTGAACAGCTGTTTAAATACCAGGAGGACTGCCAGGCTCGTAGTCAAGCAAAGTGTGCCAAGTATGTACCTCTTCTATTTGGACTGGCTTTTGCATTTGAGAAATACTTGTGGATTTTTTCTCGGTGATCAAGTCCATTTAAGGCTAATCCCTAATATCTAAAGTATGTACCACTGAAATGGTATAATTGAATATTTTCTAAATGACACATCACTCCCCACTCAGTTGCATTGATGTGAAAGGCAGAAGGTCTGTTGATTTAGTGTGTGATGTAATCAGAGGAAGAGTTAACACTTGGTCAGACATTTTACTTATTGACCAACCTTACTGGCTGAGGTTGGACACATATATTCTGAACTAAAAGATAAGTGTTCATGTCTTTATATTATAGTTTGAAGACCTATTTACCAGTCTCTTTATAATATTCTTGAAATTCAGAGTGACATGTGGAAAGATAGATTTCCTATTTACTTTGTTTTTTGGGTTAACATCCAATTAAGCAATTCAACAAGTTTCTAAGGAGCATATTATAGGCGATGCTGAGTTAGAACTTGGCTTCTAAAATGTTTTTCATTTTTAGGTTACAAACAGATGAAGAACGAGAAAAAAATGGATCCGAGGAAGATGATGATGAGAAACCAGGGAAACGTGTCATAGGACCAAGAAAGAAATTCCACTGGGATGACACCATTAGGTAAGATTTAATCAGAGTCTTCACTTTCAACTAAATAGTTAATGTAGAAGCAAGGTTTCTCATAAAAATAATCTACAGTAAATTGAAGACTAGATTAGAAGCAGCCAAAGACTAGTATTTAGGAAATATTTATTCAAGAGAAGATAGATTTGATCCTAATATTTTTAGAGTGCTACCACTTTTTATTTTCATATAATGCTTTTTATTAGCTAATCTTTTAAAGTCATATACTAGTTTCAGAAGGTGAAGGACTCAGAATTGTTGTGTAATCAGTCATCTTTCTTACCAATAATTTTGTACCCCAAATAAGGATTTAGTTGTGGGACTACCCCTTTCCATCTTTGGTGCTATTTTTATGTCATCTTCTGAATTCTTCAGATAATACTTTTTACTATTGCTGTCAGATTTATGTGCTTTTTAAAAAATCTATTTCAAGCTTAATTTTCTATGATTTTACAGTCAGATTTGTATATAAATATATATTTTTAATCTCTTTAGAACTTTGTTATGTAACCTCGTTGAGATCAAATTGGGATGCTATGAGTTAGAGCCAAATAAAAGCCAGTCTGCTGAGGATTATCTTAAATCCTTTATGGAGACAGAAGTGAAACCATTGTGGCCTAAGGGCTGGATGCAGGCAAGGTACGCAATACCACGTCCTAGAGTTTACTTTCTTATTGTTGCTGTTTATACACAACATTAAACTCAAATATAAACCTAAATTAAAAATGCCAAACATTAAAAAAGATACAGATACACACACACACACACACACACACGTATATATGACATTCGTTTTGCTAAGAACCTAAAGTGTTTAATGTTCTATATCATCATCTCAGATGATCTCTGCTCTGGAAACTTCAGGCACTTAAAAGACTAAACAGTCACATGGATATAGAGATAGAGAAATATAGTAAAGGTGTTTTTTTTTTTTTTTTTAACAAACTTTTCTGCCCTTATTTGTGGTAGAGAAAAAGGGAGGGGGAAAGACAATTACGAACTTTGGGAGGAGAATTTCATGTGAGTATTATGAAGATAAGGAACTGAATACAAGATTTAGAGAGTAATAAAAAGATACAGCCGTAGGTTCTATTATAGAGTAGTATCTCAAAAACTCTGAGTATTTCAATTTAAAGTTTAAAGATTTAAGTAAAGAATATTAAAATGAATAGACTTGGCCATCTCAACCAGTCATTTTAGTGTTACATCTTAAATCAACAGAAAACATCTGTTGCTCTGTTAAAGATTTAAATAGAAGTAATATAAGAACTCCCCATAAAATAAATTATTGAATTTACTGTACCATTATACATTTTACTTGGTGAATAAGCAGATATTTAGCCTGTTGAAAATCAGATGATTGAAATGATAAAGTGATTATCATTTATCTGCCATAAAAAAATTTGTGTCCTTTTAATTTTTCCAGAATGCTTTTTAAGGAAAGCCGAAGTGTGCATAATCATCTTACTTCTGCTCCGTGAGTAAATGCAGACTCCAAATTTCTTCATTTATTTTTACTCACGTTATGTGCTTTAGTAAACAAAAGTATCATTAATTAAATGCTGGGTGAAATAAGATTTAAACATACATTTAAACCATCTCTATGTTACCATCACTTTTTAAAAAAAAATAATTATTTTTACTGTTAACTATGTTGATCTCAGAACACACTTATCTATTACACAGTTCTCAGGCTAGTCTCCAAAAACCTGCAACCATAATGTAACACCTGTCGTGAGATCTGGTAGTGAGATCTTGTAGTAAGGAGCCATGTAAATGGAAAGGGCTCTGGTGGTTCTCTTTGTCCTGGGCCTTCTGCCCTTTAATTCTTTTGTATCCTTTTTCTTCCACTCTTAATGACCATCTGTATGGGTAACATAGCTTTGTGCTTTCCAAGACAGTTCCGTATACATACCTATACTAACCTGCCTTGTAGATGTTTCATTCCACAAAATAACCTACTCTTCATGTCCTTCCTTCTGTTCAAAACTGGTTATTTCCTCAATGATGCAATTACTAAGGCAGAAGTAAAAAGGCAAGTTTTTTCTGTGGTTACATTTTTGGGTGCATACTGGTTAACTCGACAAAGATTTTTATTTTTACCTGCAACTTAGCTAATTCTCTGTAACCTACAAATATCGTATTAAAGGGTTAATAAAGTATAAAAATTAGCAAGTCACTCTGCTGAGAGATCTGGTGAACATATGGGTGACATTACAGAATTCTCCCTTTCCTTGCATATAGTTATCACAGATGCAATTTTTATTCATTCTTAGGAAGGACACTTTGTTAGTATACCATCAGAGATGTATTGAGTTGGTTGTGGTTTTCAATTCTTACTATTCTTGTTTTTGAATATAAATTTGGAGTACTTCGGTTTCATATGTTACAAGTTTATCTTGTTGCAGGTGGTTTAGTTATCCTAGGATGGGGAGATATGTTTATATATGTATTTGTCAATATTATTTCTGGCCTTTAATTTCCTTATAGTTCTAAAATCACATATGTGTTTTAATTCAGATGTAAATAATTCATTCCTTTAATTATAAAGCAGGTGTTTACATAGATTCTCTCCAGTTTTGTTTTTGTCTTTTTTTTAGTAGTAGTTTCATTGTCATAACTAAATTTGTATTTTCTTTTGTAACAGAAAGTAGGAATCTATGGTATAGGTGGGCCTGAAAGTCTTTTGTCCAAGTGGCCTTTATCAAAAAAAAAAATCAACTTTGAAAATTGCTGTTGCCTTAATGAAGTTATAGATTGGCAGTTTTAATCAAGATACTTGCTAATTAATGACATTTAACTTAGTGAAATAGAAATATTCAGACAATGCGAAGTATTTTGGTTTGTCAATCCTTTATTCAACAAACATTTGAATACTTTCTCCTACTGTGGAATTCATAGGATGCTTTTAATCTTCCAACTTTTTCACACTGCTTTCCAAAGGTTCCAAGTTTTCATGGTATTTTTCTTGCCTTTTTTCTATTATTTTGATGTTTTTATTTGAATTTTTATATTACAAATAATTTTCTTTAAAACTTGAGAATTTTTTGTTTTTTTAAGCATTACAACTTGGCATGATTTAATTTGAGTTCGAAGTTCCTCGAAGCTGTTTTCTTTAACTAATTATAAATTCTTACCAGCTCTTTGAAGTGGATCTCCTTAGGCAGCTTTGTTAGCCTAGTTTGAGTTATTTGTATTTTACAATGAATATTTACATTCAATTTTTTTAAAACCTTTTATCATCTATATTTCATATTTTACTAAAGGTTTGACCTTTCTTTGAGTTAATCAAAATTGAGAGGTTGCTATATGGTCATGTAGAAGTTCAGCACTTTTGTGTAGTTCCTTCCTTCAAAGACCTTTCCAGATAGCAGGAGAAATTACCTGTGTAATTACAACTTCCTAATGAGCGACCTAGCGGCTGCTGACATGGCCTCCTTTTTCACCTTTTGTCCTAGGGCAAAGAAAAAGGTGATTCCTCCACCGAAACCCAAAGTGAAGGTAACTATTGAACCAAATCTTTTATTAGTCATAATGGGGAATGTTGACATGCATTCTTAAGATGGAAATGATATATGGTGTTTAGCATAGATCAGCAGGTACTATACTCTTAAGATGGTGGTTTTCAGACTTCGTAGAAATCTTAGAACTGATGAATTTGGGAGAATGGATAACTACGTAGCACTGTGAGGTTTGCATATAGTAATTACATTGTAAGGCTTAGTACTACTTAGTAGTTTGGGATAAAATAGAACAGATATCTTCTAAAATCATCACTGAGATTACAGATATATTGGAGAAATCCTAAGGCGCCAAAGGAAGAAGCCATAGCATTAATCTGCTACTGAAACTTTGGTTGCCCTTAGGGGCATTTGCTGATTTCTGTGCATGACCTTATGATGGACCTTTAAATATTTTCTCAGAGCACATCAGATTGGCTTTCTTGGGCTAATATAGATTGAGAATTAGAAGAAAACTCTGCATAAACCTGGGACCCTCAAAGAAGTATATCTTTAGTAAAAGAAAGACTAGAAAAGAAGTCCACTCACTAGCAGAAAGGTTAAGAAACTCACGTCTCTTGGCTTTAGTTTTGGAGTAGAGAGTCTTCCCTGGGAATTTCCCTTGGTTTAGGAGTTTGATTTACACTACCTGTACGATCTGGGAAAACATCAAGCTGAGAAAATAACCTGAAGTTATTAGATTAGTATTAACCCAGGGCACCTGGCAAATCAAATTCTCTCTGGAAAAATGCACCCTCATCCCAGGTCTCAGCAGCTTATCACATATATACTGCGTCAGGTATGAGCTTACAATCTGAGAATACAGAATATGAAAGGAAATAAATTATTGTGAGTGAGACTCAGAAACAGTCAACAGAATTAGATCCTTAAGGAGGGCAAGTGATGGATTTATTGGGTTTAGAACATAATAATATAACTCAAATTTCTTTTAATAGTTAAGAAGTTAGAAGAGGGGATAAAAAATATCCTATCAAATAGACAAAGCAGAGTTAAGAAAGAACCAAGTATAACCTCTAGAGGTGAAACCTGTAATTATTTGAAATTAAAATTATAATGAAAACCTACTTCCTTTAGGTTTTAGACTTTTCCCATAGCCTTCATCTCTTTGAGTAGGTGAGTTTCTTTGCTTATGAGGTTGTGATCAGAAGGTCAAAATATTTGTTACTCTGGGACCTTAACTTTTAATTTTAGAGGCTCTTTGAATAAAGCGTAAACAGCCTTCTTTTCATTAGTGACCTACTTTGTCTTCTAATCCAAATAATATTGAGCCAATGTTTTATTAAATCTAACGAGGTCATGCTTTGTTTTAACACTTTATTTTTAAACTCGTAATACCCTCCAATGAAGGTTGGTTAAATTTTGGTACATCTATCAAGTATATGATTAATTTATCAGAATTCTAGTAATAACTATGATAGCATACTATAGGGGTTTTTGTAATTAAGTTACTTTTTTCTCAAAATGGAAAAACTATATTGCTAATTTGTTTTTTTTTCCCATGCTATCACCCCTTAAATATCTATTTTAGTAAGGTAGTATAATAGAAAATACAAACAGTATAAAAAGTAAGAAAGAGAAAAGTAAAAGTATCCAGAAATTTTGCTTACTCAGAGAAAAAAGTTTTTAACATGCTGGTAAGCATCTGCCCTCCCATCTTCTGGATCTCTGCCTCTACCTTTCCTCCTTCCATCTATCCATCCATCCAACTGTTCATTTATTCAGATTGAATTAACATTTTGTATAAATTTGACTCAAATATATGTCCTGACTAGTTTTCTCTGCCAGTGTGAATCTACTTGGTACTCTCTTGGGTGGATTTAATGTTATTTTTATATAGAAAAAAATTATTAATAGGCTTAAAACAGCAATTAATAGACTTAAAAAACACTACCAGTATTATTCTGATAACACTTCCCCACTCTTAGTTTCTGTCCTTTCATAATAATGGAATTTTTACTGCTTATGTAATTGGATGGCATGTCAAAACAAACATGTCTCATCTGCATTACCATCCATCCTCTCAGACAATTTTGACCTTAATGCACTACAGACATATAGGAAGCAGTGAGGTTTTCAGTCACGGCTTTTAGAATAGCAACTTAGAAAAATTGCTAAGGGCCTTAAAGTATAACAGCGTTCTTAACAGCTTGTTTACCGTAGTACCTAGAAAGTCATGGTAAAGACCTTTCCCCTTCATTCTTTCCTCACTGTGGCTAAGGTAAGTGCTGTGGGTGTGCAGATAACCATTACAGTGCAAGACTTTGGGTTTGAGTTTACCTGGGGTTGTTTGTTTGCTTGTTTTCTTAGCACAGTGCCTTGCTCATAGTTGATACTTAGTAAATATATGTTGAAAACATTATCAAGGACTTCTTCCATAATGAATAGAAAACACAATTTAAGTATGCTTGGATTGAATCATCTGCCAGTTTGGTGTGCAAGTTTCTGTATGAACTGGCTATGAGTAGCTGCAGGACAGCATACAAAGAGGCAGAAATGCAAGGAAGCAGAAAGTGAGGGTCAGCATCCTCGCAAATTATAGTACACAAGAGGGTCAGAGTCTTAAGATAAAGACAGAATTTCTTCTGGGTACAAGGAGAATAAAAAGAGAGTAGTCTCTGAACAGATATATTTGGAATAATGTTATCCAAAGATCTGACACAGGTGGGTTGGAGGAGAGTTTCATCAACAATGTGACTCATATGTGACTGTACCTTCAGTTTCATTTTAAGCCTTCTTAGAATGGCATACTAAGATATGGCAGCTGTCTGCAATATGTCAGTTAAGTTAGGCTTATGAGGACAATTCTTTCAGGAGCTCTGTCCTGTCAAAAATTATTTTGGTTTTCACAGTGAAATTTTAATCATCATAACTTCTTAGTTCTTTAAAAGCAACACTTATTAATCAGTTTATTTTTTCTAATATAATTCTGTTTATGCTAGGAGTGTAGTCCAAAAAAGGACCAGAAAACTCCTGCATCCTTGGTGGTTTCAGTTGGTGGTCCTTCGACGAGCTCTAGCACATCCGCCGTGGCCTCCACCAGTTCTAGCTCTACACCAGCCCAGGAGACGATCTGCCTTGACGACTCACTAGATGAAGACCTTTCTTTCCATCCACCTGCACTAGATCTCGTTTCTGAAGCTTTAGCCGTTATCAACAACGGGAACAAGGGCCCTCCGGCTGGCTCAAGGATAAGTATGCCAACGGCAAAACCTCGTCCAGGACTGAGGGAAGAAAAATTAGCAAGTATCATGAGTAAACTGCCACTGGCTACTCCCAAAAAACTAGATTCTACTCAGACTGCACATTCATCAAGTCTTATTGCTGGTCACACAGGGCCAGTACCAAAGAAACCCCAGGATTTAGCTCATACTGGCATCTCTTCAGGCCTTATTGCTGGTTCTTCAATTCAGAACCCTAAAGTTTCCTTAGAACCTTTGCCAGCCAGGCTACTTCAACAAGGACTGCAGAGGTCAAGCCAGATTCATGCTTCTTCCTCTTCACAGACCCACATCTCCTCTTCTTCCCAAGCCCAAGTTGCTGCCTCCTCTCATGCTCTGGGAACATCAGAGGCCCAAGAAGCTTCTTCATTAACACAAGTAACAAAGGTGCACCAGCATTCAGCTGTCCAACAAAATTACGTGTCTCCATTACAAGCAACCATTAGTAAATCACAGACCAACCCAGTGGTGAAGTTAAGTAATAATCCCCAGCTTTCCTGTTCATCCTCACTTATTAAGACTTCAGATAAGCCACTTATGTACCGCCTTCCCTTATCTGCTCCCTCACCTGGAAATGGTTCTCAAGGGTCCCATCCCCTGGTTTCTAGGACAGTACCTAGCACCACTACCTCCAGTAACTATTTAGCCAAGGCTATGGTGTCACAAATCTCCACGCAGGGTTTCAAATCTCCCTTCTCAATGGCTGCATCCCCAAAACTCGCCGCATCCCCCAAACCTGCCACATCTCCTAAACCCTTGCCCTCACCTAAGCCTTCTGCCTCACCCAAGCCCTCTCTGTCAGCTAAGCCTTCAGTATCAACTAAACTTATTTCTAAGTCCAACCCAACTCCCAAGCCTACTGTATCCCCAAGTTCCAGTCCGAATGCACTAGTAGCCCAGAGTAGTCACTCCAGCAGTAACAACCCAGTCCATAAACAGCCCAGTGGAATAAACATCAGCAGACAGTCTCCCACCTTGAATTTATTGCCCTCTAATCGTACTTCAGGCCTTTCATCTACAAAAAATCTTCAGGCCTCTTCAAAGCTACCAAACTCATCATCCACTGGAACTGTTGGGAAGAACAGCTTGAGTGGAATTGCAATGAATGTACCTGCCAGCAGAGGTAGCAACCTTAACTCAAGCGGAGCTAATAGGACTAGTCTATCTGGGGGAACAGGAAGTGGAACACAGGGTGCTACTAAACCGTTGTCTACTCCACATAGACCATCCTCTGCCTCAGGGTCTTCAGTGGTAACAGCCAGTGTGCAGGTATGTATGTTACATGCGTTCATGTGATAAAATATAAGATTGTGTGATCTTGTGAGGCCGTTTAAGAACCTTATAATAATATATAGCTTGTTTATAATAGCTTATTATAGCTTATGGCCAACGACTGTTCCTGATGTCGACATCACAGTGATGGGGACACCAGAGATGACGAGGTTTTTGGTGGGATGTGGATTTGTTTGTTTTAGTAAAGTATCACATGCTCACCTTCACAGTTTTTGAAAGACATGATAAAAGTGCATATTTAAAACTCTTATCTTCTTAAAATTCAGAACAAAGTAGTAACTTATGAATTTAGCATACCTTCGCTTGACTTCTCTTTCCCACCCCTTTCTTCTGTCAACTTTCTTAATTTTTCATTTCATCAAATTTATACATTCACATTTTTTCCTTTAACCATTTGTCTTTTTGAATAAAGTTTTTATTTGCATGAATTTTGAAGTTATTCATATCTGATTCTCTATATCAGATTAGTATCAGTCATCCTTTTATACCACAGTTCCCCCATTCATGAGTTTTAATTTAAATTTGTCTCTTGGTTAACAGGAGTACCTCACTCAAGGAATCTTTTCAAAAAGCTGATGTGAAAGCTATTCCACCTTAGCTCTTGCATACCTGATTATTTCTGTGCTGTCACACTTGAGTAGTTATAGACTTCTGGGATCACTAAGTGTCTCACTCCAAATTTTTTAAATACTGTCCCACTGACCCTTGCTTTGTATATAGGATTATAGAAAAGTCTCAGGCTATTCTGGTTTTTTATTCCCTTACCAGTAATTTATTTTCTCTGCCTAAATGCTAGTACGATTTTCTCTTTTTCATTGAAATTGAAGTGTTTCCAAACTCTGTCTAGGTTTATTTTGTTTTCATTAATTTTGTACCTAGAATGTGGTAATGTCTTTCATTCTCAGACCTGGCTATTTTGTCAGCTCAAGAATATTTCATTCTATTATGTGTCTGATTATTATTTCTGATCCATTTGACCTAGAAGTTTTGAGAACTCTTTTATTAATCATATATTTTCTCTCTCTGCCTTTCATATCATCTTCTCTGTTACTCTTTTCATCTTCCACTTCTTTGTAGTCTGAGACATTCTCAGATTTGTCCTTCACGTTACTGATTTGGTTTCTTTAATGATCCTTTTTTTTCCTCTTGAAAAGTAAGACATGTTCATTGTAGGCAAAGTCAAAAAAGGAAAAAAAAAATTACCCATATATTCCACCACTGTGTATATTTTCCTGGTCCTTTTTAAACCCTTTTTCAAGAAAGTAGATTTTACATAATATTCTGTTGCATAACAAGCTTTATTAAAAATTAATATTTTATGATGTGTTCTTAAATTCTTAAATGTTCTTTGAAAACATGACGTATTGTTGTATGGAATTCTATTGTCTAAGGAAGTTCTCTAATTTTGTACTGCATCCTATTTGTGTGGAATAGGAACACTTAATGAAAGAATTATCCCCTTGGCATTTGTAGACGTTCTCTGGTATTCAAAACAAGCTAAGCACCGGTATTTAGTATATAATTAAAACCCAAATCATCACTCTGCCATCACTGTAGGCTAGAAGTAAATTAATTCCAGAATTCTAATATAGAACAAAATTTAATTAACTGATATTTTATTAATTGAAATCTAGGATTTACTGGTGTTTTATCTGTATAATTTTACTTTTATCAAGAAATTGAAAACAACAAAAAAACAAACTGATTAGGGATTGTATATTAAAATTTAAGTTAAAGTCTGAGAAAGTCCATGTTCCTATTTGTATAACCTTTATTAAAATGTTGACTTTTTGAAATTAATTTTTAATTCAATCAAAGGGAATGTGAGAGAATAATAGAAATGGCAGTTCCCTGCCCCATATATTTCCTCCTTCCTAGAGTCAACTACTGATAACTTTTAGCTTTTTCTCTGTTTTTAAATAATAAGAATGAATGGAAGACTTAATTTATTCATTTTAGTATTATCTTTAACTTCTCATTATAAGTCAGGCCTTTAGCTCTCTTATAATTTTCCCAGTCTCCTGAAATCGTAAAATTACAATTTTGGTTAAAGACATGACTATGTACTGTATTTTCTCTGTTGGGCTAAATATCGTACACTATTGTTTCATTTGCTTTCTTATTATAAATTTTTGGCTTTTTTTCTAGAGTTAAAGAAAAATTTTTTTCACTTTCTTCATTTTCTTTCATCCTTTGTTATCTCCAGAATCTGTCAGTTTTCTTCTCCCCCAGAAACCTTCCTGTATTTGATCATTTATCCCAAAAGAACCCACATACTTGGTATAACAGTTGTTTACCAGTTATTTTGTCAGATGAACTTACATGACAAAATTTGTTTTTCTAAAAAGTACTCCCTCTGGGTTTTTCCCCCCTCCAGTTTGGGCTTTACAATTTGGAGACCTTATTGTGCCTGCCTTTATATCTGATCTTTTTTGTTCTGTCTTATTGGTTTGACTGAAGAAAAGGTCAGTTATTGAATAAGGTTGTTTCCAGCTTCTGGTGAACCTAAGATTCTTTTTTCTCTTTTTTTCTTTATTTCTTCTTCCTTCCTTCCTTCCTTCCTTCCTTTCTTTTCTTTCTCTTTTCTTTTCTTTTTCTTTTTCTTTTTCTTTTCTTTTCTTTTCATTTCGTATTTTAGCATATCTCATTGAAGTTTTATCAGCTGCTTTGGTGGCCTCTAGATCGTTTCTCTCTAGCACTCCAGCACTAAGCACTGATTTTCTGTATATTCCTGCAAAGCATTCAACTCCTGTCTGAAAGACATCTTCAGCTGTCCACTCATTTGCAGAGTAAAAGTGACAGGTCCTGAGTTTAACAGAAGTTAAAATCTTCCTGGGTTCAAATTATTGCCTCTACTTGCTTTCTATTTAATAACTTTCCACTCAAGGCACTCTTCTTCTTTCTTGTCCTTCAGCTTACTGATTGTCTATGAATCCTGTCTTTGCCACTTCATAATTCCCAGATAATTTGTTACGTGTTTACTATGTGCCAGGCACTCTTCTAGGTGCTGGGGAAGCAGGGTGAACACCGTGCCCGAGATTCCTCTTCTCGTGGAGCATGTGTTCCAGATAGGAAGATAAGCAAAATGCAATTTAAAAAAATATATTGAGTTCCATGAAAAAATAAAATAGAATGATATGATAAAGTGTGATTGTTGCTAACATAGATAAGGCAGCTGGGGAAGGTGTCTTTGAGGAGGCATCATTAAGCTCAGAACTGAATGAGCAGGAACCAGCCATTTGGGAATAAGAGGGAACAAAGAGTCTAGGCAAGAGGGATGGTGGCTGTGAAGACACTGAGGCAGGAAAGAGCCTGAAATGTATACCTGGTAGCTAGACCAAGGAGTGATGGGTAGGTGATGAGGTTGGAGGTCAACCAGAATCATGTGATGGAGGACCTTGGGCCATGATTGGGATTTTATTCTGTGCACAGGGGGAAGCTATTGGAGGGTATTTTATAGGAGAGTGGCAAGGTCTCTTTGCTATTTCTATGGATCACTCTGGGTATTGTAGAGAATGGGGATGGAGGGCAGGTACTCTCACCAAAATAAAACGTGGTTAAAAATAATATAATGCCCACCACAGGAAGAGCAAAGTTTACCTTCATATTTTCCCCTGGAAATGAAATATGGAGGTCATAGAAAGTATCATAGAAAGTATTTTTAGTTATGAGTCATTATCCCGAGTATTTGCCTATTTCATGTATGGTTCTAAATGACATCAATGGTGGGATTCCCAGGTTTTGAAAGTTCTCCATCTTCTAGGAGAGAGAAATTTGTAAATGTCTATATAACATTTAGATAATCCGATGTTTCATTTTAGTTTTATAAACAAAATTAGATAAAGAAGTTTTTGACATTACAAAGCATTAGACAGTTATGGCATGGCACATTTTTTATTGCTAATACTCAGTTACTTAATTGTGGAAGTTGCCCTAATTTACATTTTCCATCTAAAATAATTTTAATGCTTAAATTAGCCTCCAAAAAAGCCTGAGTTCTCGTATTAGTAGTATTTAATGTTTCTCACTAGGGGGCTCCACTTGGAGCACACTGCCTTAGAGTGTGAACCTCATATTATCCTGAGACCACAAAGGAATTATGATTAAAAAGAAGAAAGACCTCTTGTTAATTTGAAAATTGATGCAGGATTCCTTCTATCCAAATTGCTTCAAAGCACTATTTTTAACTTAGTCATTCTTTCGTAATGCACCAATTTTGTGTGTCAGGATCGGCACAACAGAAAGACTGGAAAATAAGAACAGGAGTCGTGTCCAAGCATGAAGTCACAAAGACTGTGCTTAAGTGTTGCAGGGAGTCGTGGTAAAAAAGAAAGAATGGGTATGAGCTCAGCTTGTCCTTCACCTTATGCCAAAAAACTAAGGTTTCAAGCCTCAATGGTGGGGAAGAATGAGACTGTTAATGGTAGCAGTTAACATCGCAGGAGACGATGAATTCACTTGTGGATATGCCAGATTGGTGAGTGTGAGGTATCCAAGTGAAGCTCTTCACTAACTTGTAGATGTACAGAATTGAAATTGAGAGGTCGGAACTATGGATATAAATTTGAGAGATTAAAAATAAAAGAGAATGGAAAGTGGGGCTAAGAGAAAGCTTTTTGGAGATGTTCTTCAATTTTTGTTCAGCAGTGGCATGGACCACTAAGTGTGTAAATATCTGTAATGCAGCATATATGTGTGGGAAGATCATCTACAGTTTTATTATATATCAACTAAGAAATAAAATGATCAACCTTTTATAAATTAACATTTACTGGTAGAATAATCAGCACATAAATTAAACCTAACAATAGCTAATGTGTAAAGTTTTTGGCCAGGGAAATTTAGAGTTCATGAAATACGACTACAAAAGAAAACTCACAGTTGCAGAAACTATAATAGATAATATCTGATACCAAGAAAAGTTTATTGTAATCTTTGTTGATAAATGCACAGAGAAAAGTGTCAAAATGGGAAAAATTATTTAATTACTATATAAAAGAATTGTTCAAAGAATTAATTTAGTTTAATAAAATATAATTTCTCAAAGTTTATCAGTGTTAGCATATTTCTAATTTAAGTGTTTTTATTTATAAACACAGCAGTAAAGCCCAAGTAAGGGAGTGTCAAAACATCCTCTCATTTACCTTTTGCCTTAGGGAGTCTGAGTTCAGAAAAGTAGAAGAGGTGGATAACAACTTTCAAGTGTTAGGGAGAGACTAAATAATGTGGAAAACAGACGCTGTCATCCAGTAAGTTTGATAATAAAAGGAATACAAATAAGTCAAGTCGTTTCTAGTGGTTGAGGAGGGGCCCGGAACACTGTGGTTGTAAACAGAGGTAAGAGGTCTCTGTATGTGAGAAGGCAGAAAAAACATGGAAGGGATGTGTAATACTAGATACTTGTACCAGAAAGTTGTGCACAGATGGGATTTGTGGCATCGGTCAGGTGTTTAGCTTTTGGAGAAGAGGCAGATAAGTCTGATGGTGAGGAAGAACATCCAGGGTGGCCTCGTCTCTGTAAGGTGTTAGATTGAAAGTGAGGGATATCGAGTGAGGGGGCTCTGAGAGAGGAAAGGCCTGGAACAGCAGCTGCAGGGATTGCGCCGAGGAGGGTGAGACACAGAGAAAAATGACCAAGCATTTTCGCAGACCAGATTACAGTTGTATGGGATTTAATCACTAGTGGTTCAGAGCAAGGGGCTAGAAGCAAAGGTGGAAATCTGCAGTCAGACTTGAATGTGGGTTAAGAGGGTAATGCGAGTTAATACAGGCGTTAAATTGAGTCCAAACGTGACCAAGAGCTCAGTATAGAATTATTGCCAAAACCAATATTGGTAGCTCTGAAATATATTTTTTTCGCCTCAGTCTTTATTTCTGTCTCATAAAGTTTCTGTTAGAGCAGATATAAGACACAGTCTTGCACCCATGAGGATATTAAATAATTCAGGTTAAAGATTTGATTTCTCATGTATTTTGACCCCTGGTTTCTGCAGTCCACAGCAGGAGCATCATTATTGGCTAATGCCTCACCTCTGACTCTCATGACATCACCTTTGTCTGTAACAAATCAAAATGTGACTCCTTTTGGGATGCTGGGTGGCCTTGTTCCAGTGACCATGCCCTTCCAGTTTCCCTTGGAGCTACTTGGCTTTGGAACGGACACAGCTGGAGTGACAACCACCTCGGGATCTACCTCAGCCGCTTTCCACCATAGCCTAACTCAGAGTAAGTAGCATTCTCTTGTTTGCTTGGGTACTGAGTCTGACAGAATAGGAAACCTCACGAATTTATACTAATTGAGAGTGGTCCAGTTGGAGTTGTGAAGGTTATAGAATTTTTTTAAATGCAGTTTATTTCATCTATATATAAAAAGTCAAAGTACTGTACTCTGAGATTTAATTTAGCATTTTAAATGAACCACTGTACCACAGTTCTATCTTAATGAAACTTATAATAAAAGGAGGTTAAATTTGCTGCGTTATTTAGATACATTTATATATGTAAATTTAAAAAAACATACGTACTCTAAGAAGGCCTTTGAAGTCAGAGGCTGTGCTTGCATTAGATAAACTATTTTCATTTTTGATCTAAGAGGGCTCAAATCAGATTGAAGAAGATCACTGACATCTCCGTTTTCCTCTCAGATTTACTAAAGGGTTTACAGCCAGGAGCTCAGCATGCAGCAACACTTTCCCACTCACCTCTGCCTACACATTTACAGCAAACATTTACTGGTAAGAAAGCCACCTATTTCTTCATCTCTTTATTGTTTATATAGCTGTATCAATTAAATTAGAAATCTTTTCTGAAAATGGGAATGGAATGACAAAAGTTGGAAAAAACATTTTCATATGACTGAATCCTCATTAGCAACAAACTCCTTTTGAGAGGAAGTAAGTAAATGAGATCTTCCATTCCAGTGAGGAGAGCCTCTCTGAAAGTGTTACGAGACAATGTACAAAGTCATTTCAAGTAATTATGATAGTTTACATTTATTGAAAGCTTACGAAGTGCCAAATGATCTTGTGACTACTTGTATTAGTCACAATACAATGAGATGTGAATGAGATGACAACTCTCGTTTATATAGATCAGGAAACTGAATTAGTGATAAGCATTTTGCCCAAGACCTATACACTCAAGTGTTCAATCTAAGGTATAAACTCAGGAAGTCTGACTCCACAGCCTGTATCCTTAACCATTAAAACTTTCTGCCTCTTAGCACTGATTAAGTTAACATAATCCAAACTCTGCATTATATACTTGCAGCCCAATTACATCACTCTGAAATCTGAAATTAGATAGTGGGTACTCACTGGTCATGACACGTTGGCCTCCAAGTTCCTGCTGATACTGTTCTGAAGGCCATTTTCAGGCTCTTCTGAGCGGAAATAATTGCTTAGAAACCCTCTTAACGTTGGAAGTTGCCTGGGGCCTGCCTCACCGATCTCTTTGGCCACTGCATTTCAAGTTGTCTTTAAACAAGTTTACAGTTGGCCACAATGTGGAAATAGGAGCTATGTGGCAATCTTGAGGCAACAGGTTGTAATTAGCCATGTAAAAGCCCTAAATGGTAAGCTGCCTCAGACTCACCACTTGAGAGAATGAATAATAAAACCACAGTTGTGCAAAAGGGGTACACAAAGTAGGCATAAATGTCCACCGTCCTAATCTTCCTGAACTCCTCAGTTAGGTTTTAATGCTTAAGGAAAGAGCCCTGGGACTAAAGCTGTTCTGCCCTGAGTACTGAGGATGCTGGGTATGACAAGGGTGGCATAGGGCCGTATGCACGTAGGACAGATGGGTGTGGACCTGCAAGGAATTAGATGCAGGATTCTCCTGGTTCCACATGGCCCCGGTATTGCAGCTTTTATCTGAATTAGCTTCTTGTCTGGGCAGTACCACTGTTCCAGAGGGAGAAAGAAAATGTGACTCAGTATTTTTCAAGTAATTGAAATAAAAAGTTTACGGTTTTTCATGTTAATAACCTTTAGAAATATAAGACAGAATTTGAGTATTAGGGTTGGATTTTTGAATTCTAGGAGTGTCACTTTGAGCAAGTTTCTTTACTTCTTTGGCCATCACTTCCCTAGCTTGTAAACTGGGGACAACATATTTTAATAGGCTTCTTATGAGAATTTAATAAAAATGTATTTAAAGCTTCTAGCATGGCATCTGATAACATAGTAAGAACTCAATTAATACTAATTCTCTTAACTTTATTTAAAGTCAGGGGTCAGTAAACTTTTCCTATCAAGGCCCGAAGAGTAAATATTTTAGGCTTTGCAGGCTGTATAGTCTTTATCACAGCTCAGCTATGTCACTATAGTGTGAAAACAGCTGTAGGGAATTTATAACTTGACTGTGGCCGGGTTCCAATAAAACTTTATGTATATAAAGAAGTGGTGGGCCAGTTTTGGCTCTTGGTCTAAAGACTCTCACAGTCCAATTATTAAGAGTATTTTATTTTGCTGATTAACCAAAGAAAGCTTCTTTGAGCAAAATCCCACCTTGCCATTTAGTTATGCTTTGAGTTAAATCATTTCTCTCTATTAATGCAATTGTATCATAAATGGAAAAGCCAATATCTTAGCTGTTGTCACCAAAGTTATTTTTATAGTATTCTGTTTATACAGCTTTGGAAATAATTGTTCTGTTTCCTTGATACATCTGTCCTTCAGCAGAGGAAGTGTTTTGTTTTGTTTTGTTTTGTTTTTACAGTAATTTTCAGATGAGTGGACCTAGCACTGTGACTTTTGTGGTCTCCTCCATCTTTAAGATTGTTACTGTAATACAATATTTTGTCCTTTTCTCCTGTGTATTTCTGCCGTGCTTCCCCCTGTCTTTTTCTGTTAGGCCTAGGGTTTTCATATTCCTTGCTAAGGCAATGACCTTTTTAGAGACTTCCTTTATATTTTGGGGGCTTTTGAAATCTCTGGGCCCTCCTCTTGCCTTGTTTAAACAGAGTAAGCAACATTTTTCTAGTAAGAGTTATGTTTTCATATGTGTAAAACTGGACACCATTATTCCCAGCAGCAGACTTTCCTACCACTGACAACTTTTGCCAAGTTAGGACCAAAACAAAGACTCAGCTGGATTTTTCACTACCAGTGTGCCCCATTCATTAACCTAAATAATTGAGAATTCATTATCAAGTGTTCTCTATCATGGCAAGAAATTTAATTTCACTTGCAAAATAAGTGAAATCGACTTTGTCTTCTAAAGGAATTGAAAGGTGCGGTAGATCCCAAGAAGGTGGGGATTATGTCCTATGTTCCTTTATAATCCTCAGAGAATTTGGCACAATTGGCTATGAAGTAGGTGATAAATACTTGGTGAAGTAGTATTTGTAGGATACTGAAAACCAATTGAACCACAGTCATTTGAGATAAGAGGATCGGTCTTGTTGAGTTTATATCTCCTTTATGTTTTCTCAACCTCTATAATGCTATCGCATGTGAAATATAAAAGGTTATCCTTGTAGCCATGTCATCCACATGAAAATTGAAGGATATTTTTTGCTTTGTTTGTTTTATTCAATTCTTTATAACATGTCTACCTATACCAATTAAACATCTCTTTTCTTAGATGGAGGCCAAAGTAAAGGGGACACTAAATTACCACGGAAATCTCAGTGACTTCCCAACAAGAGAAGGACATGAGACACCCAGCTGGCTGATGGATCTACCTGATGGGAAAGTACTCGCATAGTCATAGGGCTGCTGTTCTGTCGATGTTTACACTCTCTCGTCCCAAGCACTGTGGTGAGGAGGAAGAGAAAAGAGAACATTACTTGAGTAAAGCCAGTTGCAGGAGGAAGAAACGCTTTCTTGCGAAGTTAGTGACCTTTGGTCTCTTCTAAAGAAAGACAAAGTTACCATAATAACTGACTTGAAAGAGACTCAGTTGTCAAACCCACAGAAGTACAAATTTGATTTTTTCCCGGGGGGAGGAAGAAGGAAATTGAGGATTTGGGTAAACTCCATCCATCCTGGGGGTTGGATCTGAACACTTATAGACATAATTGCATAATAAAAGGCAATATATCTGGAATTAGGCCAGTTTGTCAGGAGTAATGAGCATGTCTATTTGAGTGGACTCTGCAGCAAATTTGCCACAAAAGAAAAAATGTACACTATGTCTAATACAGACAGTAGCTGAGTAAATACTACTCTTAAAAATCCTGAACAAACTTGAATCTTCTCCAGTGTGTAGCAACTCCCTCATAGAAATCAGTGGACTAAAAATGCTTCAGGAAAGTTATTTTAGCACAGTGATATATATTGTTAATCATCACGATTTTTAAAAGTCGAGAAATTGAGCCTGTTGCTCTTAACAGACGAAACTTAGATGTCCCCTTTTTGTAAAAGGGTCAATTTCATCTTCCATTCAGAAGCAGGTACTTAAATTAACTCTCTTCTTCAGGTGATTCATGCATCTGGTATGACTGGTTAATTCTTATTTCCATTCTTGATGCTAAAATGTGACTATTCACATTTTTCTCTTGAGAAATGGGGATCTTTGACGTAGGGCTGTGGCTTTGGTGCTCTGAGCCCTCGCAAGCTTACCACTACGAGTTGTAAATTTACCCCAACTTCACCTCAGTTCACAATTTCTCCTTCTGTTCTTTTAGCTAGTGGTACTTCAAGTGACTTAAATATCGATATAAACAGGTATAAGTGTGTACTACATAGACTTCTTCACTGGTCATTCAAATAGCATATATATATTTTTGGAATTTTTAAGATAGTATTTTAAAGAGAGGAATTACATTAGAATCATGTGTACAAGGGATTATTTTTTGTAACAATCACAGTGTATTTTTACTCCCTATATCCAGTGTAGTAAAACTGATTTGGAGCATTTACTAATATTTACTCTGAATATGGTATGTGAGTAATGCTACAGATAATACTACAGACTCCTTGCTTATTATGGCTTCCTTATGCAAATATCATAGTCAGCAAAGGATGGTAAGGGAGAAATTTATGGTTCCGTTTGGATACATTTTATTGGATTTTTTTATGCCTCATCGTCAGTCTAGTATCACTCTTTTTTCTTTTTTTCTTCCTATTTAAGCTTCTGATTGTTTTCAAACAGTATGCAAAAATAATACAAGCATGGTCCATTTATAATGACAAACTAAAAAACAGCATCAGATTGATAGTAGCAAGATATCTTGCAAATGTTTTCATTACAAATCACTCTATACCATTAAGTTGATTCCAATAAAAGTATTAACCAGGCCCCTTTTTTCTTTTTATAAGCAGAAGTCCCAAATAGCCTATATAACTATGAATAAATGACCACAGATCTCTTCAGATCTGTATACCTATATTTTGACTTCAAAGTCACATTGGCTTGCTTCATAGCAAAAAAGTTAATAAATAACTGAAAACTTTAGTTCCAAGAACTTGTTACAGTAAGGGGAAAGGATTATTTCAAAGGACTCATTGATATAATTACTTTGCCTCTAACAATTTAATTTACCCGTAAAACACATAAGAATGTTGTATCGACCCTGGTAGATATTTTGGAAGGATATTGGGATGTTGCAGAGAGGTTTGACCTGAATTGGGTAGGTTTGATTAAAATTTGTTTGGCTTTTTTAATTAGGGAAGCTTACCCAATTTTTGAGTTATTCCAGGATAGCATACCTTTTGTTTTTATTTAATTTGGAAAAAAAGAAAAAAAGCCTTTGCTAATACTATGTAGGAGTTTCCCTTTGGGAAGCTAGCCTTTGTTTTACTTCCGGTTTCAGGAGGGAAGTCAGTGCATACTAATCTCTTCCTGCTGATAACTGTGCATGTATATATTGATTTGTATGTGTGTATAGATGCACACATTTATTTATTCATATATAAATTCATCACTCGTTTAAGTCAGGAGCACCAATTTTAATTTCTTAAATCCCTCATTTCTGAATCATGGCATGTGAAAATCCCTGGTGGTTCTGTCATCATTAAAGAAGAATGGGATTATCAGTTCTTCCCCTTGCTATCATCTTATAACTAGCCATGAAAACTGTCTGAAGGCCCTTGGCTCTGAGAGGTCCATGTATGTGGAGATTATGTTCTGTTCTCTTCGGTCTTGATTCCTTGGGGGCTGCTGCCAGATTCCCACCTCACGCCCCACCCCCTCCACCACATTTTCACTAACTTAGATCCATTTCGATCCAGACTCCCCTTGTCTGTTGTACAAATGAGACAAACAGTCTTATATCCCTTAATAGATAAGTATGATCAAAGAGTTCCTACATGTAAATACAAAACTATTTCTTTTCTAGACCATAACATTGAAAGTGATGTCCATACTATATGGTCACTTAACTTTACAGGTTTTCTTACTAGAAAACAAACATATAAATTGGTTATTTTTTAGCACAGAGACGTGTGACTCATACTGTATTTTTGCACTTAAAAGTCAAATTCTGTTATTTTTTAAATGGTGAGTAATTGGAAAGAATATAGAGCAATGTGTCTTTCTGAAGAGCATTAGCAACATCCCAATGCAAAAATAATCAGCACACTAATTACATCCCACTCAGCGGGATTCTTGATTCAGGAAAATTAAGCTGTTCTGTTTTTGACTATCTTGTGTTTTAAATTGCCTTCACTGATGTATAAGCTGTTACTGTACATACAAGTTAATCCTCAGTATTCACAGCAATAACGATCAGCAGCGTTGTCTTCCGAGATAGCCGTGCTGAGCCCCAGTTGGAGACTGTTTGGGAGCAAAGTGTCAAGCTCATTCAGAGCCTCCAAAATCCATGCAAGCAATAATTCCACTATAAGTCGATTCTAATTCTTTCTCCTATGCTTCTGAGATCAGAGGATAAAAAGAAGTCATGGTTTAAAAACAGCCTGAAGAAAAAGGTTTTGGGAAAAGAAGTGATGTTAATCTGAAGTCACAAAGTCCTATATTCCGAGGAAGTCAGAGGAATGTAATAGTACATTCTTGATGCCTACCACCCCTTTGATGGATGTTGTTAGCCCAAATAACATTTTTTTATGTATCAGAGAAGTCCAGTAAGGTTTATTGTATCACTGAGGTAGGAGGAAGAACCGGGCACACACATGTTTGAATACTGTGGGTTTGACACCTGTTTGAAAACAACTTATTGGAAAAGATATTTGACCCAGGATTTTTTTTTTTTTTTTTTCCCAAAGCAGATCTAAATTGTTTACTACCCAGGGTTGGAGAGGGCAGACACCTCTAGTAATTCTCCTCTGGTTGCCCTCTACCGTACCCCTTTCCACCTCTACTTGGTTTAAGATATTTCCTGAAATGGAAATTCTACTGTTTTTCAAACTGCCATTGATTATGAGGACTCCGTGTCCCTTGGGATCATCTCTTAGAACTTCATTTACCTATCATATTTGCTGCTAATTTTTTTTTAATGAACTTTGCCTGCATTAGTCGACTTTAACCTAATTTACAGTTCTTTATTTCTGGAAGGTTCTGTCATATAATTTGACCCATGTATAGAATTAGGATACTTTATTTTAGGAGTGTACCATACAAGCACACTGGTCTCTGTATTCTTTTTATCATCACTTAGGTTTTGAATTTGTGTTTGCTTGTTTTGTTTGTTGGTACTCGTTCTGTTTTGTTTTAAATTAGAAATAGAAGAGTGAGAAAAATCTATAATCAGGCCAAACTCGAGAACTTCCCCTGTGCTCAGCACTGTAGTTTCTGCTGACCTTATGTTCTCAGAAGGGGCACTTTTACTTTCTATTGTGCATGTATAATTGTTTTCGTTGTTTTATTTTTTGCTTTGGGGGCTTTGTTTTTGTAATAATGAAGCAGAAGAAAAATGCAGAAATAGGTAAACGACTGATTACAAACATGTTATGAAATTTTATAAGATTTAAGGGGAAAAGTTTAACTCTGTTAATCATTTCTTAGCTCTGGTGAAAAGCTTATATTGCTCCTCTGAAACATGCTCAATTCAGGCCTTTGTCTTTGTTAAGTGCCTTTTTTTTCTTTTTCTCCCTCTTTTGAAACTGTTCTCAGATATCCTAAAGTGCAGGCTAGTAAGTCAGGGGATGCATGAAGAAGAATCTCAAACTTGCCAACATTATGTCACATCATATTCTCCATCTTCCCTATATGTATATGGATATGTTGTAAGAGACATACAGACATACATACATATATACGTACATATATATGTATACATATGTAATATATATATAAAACTAGTAGCTGCTGTAACATCGCATCCTTTCTGGACACTCCCCTTCCAGGGTTGCAGGACTTCTGCCTTGTTTATTCCACTGCTTTTAGTCAGTTCAGATGGGTGGATTGGGAAATTGTCTTTTCACAAGATGCTCTCTTCCCCCTTCGAATATCTGTTTGTAGAAGTTAACCAAAAATATATACATATATATAATAAGTCAGTTAACACAATTAAATAGATTTATGGACTACTTGACTATTCCCGGATGTAACTGACCGCTCCGTGCCCTTCCAACGGCATGAGTGATATTGGAGAAAGCATTGGAATAACAATAGTCTTTCGTGGGTCAGGTCAATAAGGTGCACTGTGGCAGGTAAAAAGACATGGGGCGCTAGAGTTGGAATCGTGGTATTGTATCTGGATACGTTTTCAAGGAGGTCAGCAACTTTGTCAACATTAAAAATGCATCCTATTTTCTTCTGGGAAATGATTTTTGAAGAATTCACATAGCTGCGTATCTGTCAAAAGGTTAATACATTTAGAAGTAGAAAGACTTCAGATACTGAGGAGAACACTCATATAACCGATAGCACCCTTGAGAGATCTTCACTTTTCGTTGGGCTTCATCTGCTTTGATGGTTATTTACATTCCTCCCTTGAGCAAAAGAACATAATTTCACTATCTAAGATTCATCCAACTTTTCAGTTGAAAACAGATGCGACATATTAAGGAAGACTAAGGTGAACCAATCCTCAAAAGCCAGCACAAAGATCTGATAAGTGCCCCCTTCTGCATACGAGTGGGAAGAGGAGACTGGTGGCTGAAAAGGAGAGGGCAGAGGCTCCCGATTGTGCTATGATAGCAAAACTGTCGTCGGGCAGCCTCTGTCAGTCGTGGTACTCTGGATTACTGTGTTTAGGGGGAATATCATTTAACCTTCGTGCCTCAGATTACCCATTAGAATATTGGGTATAATAATATTCACCTACCTCCCAGGGATATCAGAGACTTTACTATTTCAAAAATAATTTGAGTTTTTCTCAAATGTCCTATATAACTAAAGTATTATCATCCTGCAGAAGCTAAAAAAAAAATAGGTATAAAAAGCATCATATAATTTTTAAGTTTAAAAAAGTCACTGGAATTCTAATTTAGGTGCATATTTGTTATTTAAGCATATATTTGTTGTGGGGTGAAATGGGTACTTTCAGGTTAATAAGTGGGGAGAGGGAAATAACACTAAGTTTCTTTCTTAATTATACATAGATTTTTTTTAGCCTTTTATGGTGTTATTACATGTGTGATTTTTGCCAAGGTTGTGGAGCTAAAGCTAGATCAATTTTGGATGATTGCTTACTGGAGGTGATGAATGATCCCGAAAGTTTTGTCTGCCTCACTTTTCCATCTTCTCAATCTAATTTCCTTTTATTAGTTGTTTGGTGATGGATAGCGAAGCTTTCAACTTTCTAAGAATGAATGGGAGTCTTCTCATTCTTGTCAATCAGAGATTGTGTCCTATTTCTGTGACTATGAGTTTATCCAGCTTTGCTCCGAAGGGGCAAGCACTACACAGAGTCAGCTGGGTACACTTGTAGCCAGTCTACCTTTGCAGTTTATGCTTTTTCTATCCCTGAACGAGTTGGAGCCATCAACTGCTCAGGTTGTAGGAAAATGGGAGAGGGGAGGCAGTGTTCAGTTCCTAGCCGGGGCAGCGGTGAAGACGGTGAGGGTAGAAAGAAACATGTTTTGCCCAACTCTGAAGAGAAAATGAAATGAAGATCATTTTATTCCACCTTCCATCCCAGCATATTAGATAGTAATACATAGAATTTTTCTTTTTTCATTTAAAGCGACAGGAAAAAAATGGATGCTGTGTTTTTAGTTGGGGATAAATGCTGAGCAACAGTTGTTAGGGGCTGTGTGTAGACTGGAATCGTAGCACATATTGAGGATCAGAAAGACAATGGAAGGATGAGGAACAGATTGTCCAGCCCGAGCAAGTCAGGAGGGAGCACCAGGCCCGAGCAGACCAAGCGCCGGCTCAGTCCCCGGGGTCGGCCCGGCCAGGCCCAGGAAATCTGTAGTGTGAGGACGGTTTTTTCTTAAAAATCACTTTTTCGATTTTTTACTGCATTTTCCAGAAAAGGCCTTAGTTAATAAGTAGCCTCTAAGTATCAACTATGCAGATAAATATATTTTTTATTTTCCATGCTTTTCTTTTTTTCCTATTCTTTAAATAACATGTTAAGACTTCTACCCAAAGAAATAAGGCATAAGAGTTTTGTTGAATGTGTGTTGGTTCCCCTAGGGAAAATTAACAGAAGCATAACATAGAGATATTTTGTGGTGTTCTATCCTAAAATGTGAACTTTATATTCAGAAACTAAGTACACATCCTTTCACTGGTGCAGAACTGTAGTTAGAATCATGGAATACCTTTGGGTTGTTAAGTAAGATAAATCATCCCAGTGTTCAATCCTTAGAAGGTTTTAGATACTGTGCCACAGTGTTCAGGTTTGTAGAGCCGAACAGATGAACAGGCTCTAAAGATAGCTTTGAGTATTAATGTCAAATAATTCTTTCTTCATTTGCTTTAGTCTTCATTCTTCTTTCCTCTGCTCTGAGCTCTGAAGTCAGCCATTTCATCAACCAGTTGCTGCACTGGAATTTCAGTTGCATAAAGACGACAAGCGTGTTCTAGGAGACTGTTCACGTCCCAGCAGAGACTCAGACAAAGACTCATAGGCTTTTAAGCAGACTGCCTGTGAATAACTTGACATTAAATTATTTTTCTCAGGTAGTCTCAGAGTACCATTTACTTCAGAGTAGCTGTTTGTGATCTTTATTTAATTTCCTCATTCTGTAACATTGCTACTTCTCAATCTTTCGTACATAATTTCATTTTATAGTGAATTAGTACTTAAATTTCTGACACTTTTTCTAACTGTTACCCAAATAGGTCGAGAATACTTTCAGAAAACTCAGTAGTATAATTAGGGGAGTCTGTATTTCCATGAGTTAGAATTATCACTGGTGACCAGAATTTTTTTTTTCTCTTCTCCTTTGTATTAAAAACTAGATTTCTCTACTGTATAACATGGTAGTAGCCACATTTCATGGCTTCCTCTGGACACTTTTTGAGGTTATTCTAGAGGCGCAGGCCTTCCTTAGCGGCTGTTATTTCTCATACTGTTCTGCCTTTGCATATTCTCATACTTCCCTGGAATAAACCCCGTTTCAAAGGTCTGATCCAAATGGGTCATATGAATCCTTAGTAACAATTTTATGTTTCTCCGAAACTGTACAGTATTTGCTCCCATTTTCCTAATAAAGATATAATTCTATTTTATCTTAAATCTAGTTTTAAAATATTTTACAGTGGAGCACTCGTGGAAACCTAATTAAATTCAAACAAGATGACTCTAACCCGAGATAACTGGGAAACACTTCTGATTTTGAAGTCAGCAGCTCCATCCAGCCTCTAAGCGCATTTAGGACCAGCCGATTGGCACGTCTTCTATGTGAGAGCCTGCTCTTGATTTGTCAGATCTTAGCTGTCTTGTGTTTTCTGTCCGGGCAGCCATAAACTTTCCTCGTGTGTTGCTTATCTCTGCTGCTTGCAGGGTAGTGTGCTCTGTGTGAGCTCATTGGGTTTTCTTGGACCTGCTAAGTTACCAAGGATTACCCCAATTTTATCTAGAGGCATTGGAAGTGAAAGAAGTTCTTCTCAGTTAACAGAGGTATTACTGTTTTATATAGTTAGTCGGAAAGTTGGCAGCTTTGGCCAACTTTTTAAATCCTGGCTCTGCCTACATAATTAATTACCTATACCCTCTGAGACTTTCAGATAAATAAGGGTCCCTTCCACCAACAGAGGAGGGTTCCCAACCTACAGATAATTCCCTCTGATCCATGGCCAGCCTCCAGAGGAAGGATTCAAGTTTTGTACTATCTGTCCTTTGTTGGCTGTCATTGAAAAATTATCTTAGAGAAAGTATCAAAACTACAAATTGTTCTTCAGAAGAGTATGTGAATCTGAGGCTTGCCATTGTGTTTTGCTTGCGAAACATTTCAAGCTTAAAAGAAGAGGAAAAGAAATCTCTGGCTGGTGGAATTTCTGTGCCCCAAATAATGTGTTAATCAAAGTCTACCAAGGTAACGAAGTGATAGGTGTTCTCTTTCTTTTATTAGAAGCAAGAAAGTTAATTCGCAGTTGTAACATTTATTATGGGACTGCAGACCTATTTGCTAGAACTGATTGGAAATAAGGATTCTGATTTTTAGTCTGGCTCAGCACATATTTCCAGCCCTTACAGTATAAATTTGATAAGGGAAAGACTTTCGTTTGGTAACAGAAGGAAAAATGGGACTTATTTATACAGTGAACGTTCACTCTGCAGAGGAACTTCCCTCCAGTTACCCATCTTCTCTTACTTTAGCCACCTCCACACTTGATACAGATGCCAACACGTTTCGTAACCGATCTTGAAGGAAGGAGCCCAAGCGCTGCTCCTCCGGGTGAGGGCGCTGGTTACTGTCTTGTATTTGTTTATAGGGAGGTGCATTTTCGCTAACTTGAAGGGATATGCTGTATTTTAAATAAGTGTGTGACTTAATATTTGGGGATTTTTTTTCTTCCTTTAAAACTGGACCTGAACACAGCTTTGAGTTGATATTTGTAATAATCTCAGGACCTGAAAGATTGTAGCATTAGTGTGTCTTAAAAATTATGTACTGTACCAGCCATGGATTTTTGTAAATATACCTGTCTCCCTTTTTTGTATTATTTTAGTAAAAAAATAATAATAATAATAAATTTAAATAAAAGGGGGTGGTGATGACATGTGAATGGGTGTGGGTATGTATGTATGTGTGTGTGTTTGTATAAGGCTCTTTTGAGACGAACTGGTGCTTGTTTAATTTCCGGCTCTAATCAGAGCAGGAATATGGACAAACTGCTGCTACTGAACCCTGCACTGAGCCTAGGTATTTCCATTTGATCTTTCTCAGTGGTCGATTAAATCCGAGCTACCAGGAAATGACTAAGAAAAGTTAAATACTTCTTCCCACTGCCATCTTGCCTTTGCATTCTGAGTTCTATACGCCCTTTGACGTTCAGTGGTAAAGCTTTCCAAACTTCGGGTCGTTTGCTGGTTTCTAGTTTTTAGAGAGCTCTTGTCACTATTTTCTAAGAAGAAAGGACAGGTAAATTTTTTTAACCAAAAAGGAAAAGAAAATCACACACTTTATAAAAACCCTGATGAATTAATTATGTGAGAGAGCTTCAACATTCCTAACTATGGATCTGTGAATTTAGTAAATTAACCCCATGGATATACTACTTCAGTGCAGGGAATTTTTTTTTTTCTTTCTCTCTCTCCCTCTCTCTCTTTTTTTTCCTTTTCGTTTTCTTTTTTCTTTTTCTTTCTTTCTTTCTTTTTTTTTTTTTTTTTTTTTTTTTTTTTTTTTTTTTTTTTTTTTTTTTTTTTTTTTTTTTTTTTTTTTTTTTTTTTGCAACAGCCTTGCTCATATTCCAGGTGTAGCTAGCAAACCCCTGTTTTAAAGCAGGAGCCTTATTTGATTTAGTGTAGGTGTTTCCTGTCTCTCCTTTGTGACAGGACCTTTTACATGATTGTTTTTTCTTTTTGTATGTGTTACGTGTTTGTTGTATTAAATAAAGAGGAATGTACATATTATTTTCGTGTCTGTTGCATTATTGGCCTGACGTGGATTTTAATATCATTCTTTCAGTAGCAATTGAGCATTTGTTGTCTGTGTCGCACTAGTGCTGGGCACTGTGGGATACAGAAGTAATGGACACAGCCCCCACCCTCAATATATTGACAGTTTGCAATCACATGACAAGTTAAAGGACAACAGTTCAAAATGTGTCACAAAGCTGTGCTTCATTGCCACCTGTTATTTAGTTCAGAGCAGGGAGAAACTGGACTGGAGAGGTCTGGGAAGACTTTGTCAGGTGGATGGCAGCTGAGCAAGGCCTCCAAGAATAAGTGGCATTTGTCTAGGAAGAAAGAAGGTATTGTCCTGAGCGAACCAGAAGCAGCAAGAAGTAGACCAGGCGGGTGTGAGTCGTACATTGTGATTAGCAGAAGCAGCCAGGTTGTGGGAGTCCAGGAACGGATGGATTGTGGGGGGGAGGGCTGTTCCAGATGCTACCAGGGTCACAGTGTGAAATGTAGATCTGGGGATGATCTGCAACAGTGGGCATCTTTTCAAGCTTTACTTACGGAGCACTTCTAGGGAAAGTGTTAGGAAAGTAGAAAAAGATTTCAACCTTTATAAATCTAGGTAGTGGGGAAAGGATGAAGAGAGAGAAAGCAACTTGTCAGAGAAATTGAAGTTTGTTATTTTATAAGTGTATATAGAAAAGGATGTATGTACTGAAATATGAGTATGGTATGAGTGCTTTTCAGTTTTCCTTTAAAGTGTATTTTCAGTGTATTGTCACTAAGATGAAGAATTTTCAAAAGGCATGGTCCTCATGCATGTGGGAGGTAGGTAGGCTGCAAGTGCCTTTACTAATACTTAAGGACAGTTTTAAGAAAGTGTGTTCTTAGGAGTATATCCCCTCAAGAAATCTGTGAAATAATTTGACAACGCTTAACTATGTTGTCACCATCTTGTTAATGTTGCTCGTAACAGTGAAAGTTTGAAACAGTCTGTCTAATGCCATGTTAGAGGGAATAGTTAAGTAAAAAATAATAGCCTTAAATAAAACACTTTAAAAAGTAAAGAGCAAAATGTGCATGTATTAAATGCAGGAGCAGTTTAAATGCACCTAGGCACATTGCTTCCTATCCCTGTGAGCTTTGAAAAATGCTTGAGAAAAGTCTTTTATTTAAAAGAGTTTTGAAAATTGGAAATAAAAGCAGGAGAGCTGGTCTGGGTGCCCAAGAGTTGAGATACATTGCAAATGAGATCATGAGCTTTTCAAAGGACACTGCAATGCAACCCTGACAACCCCTTCTGATGCAGGTATAGCCCGGTATGTGTCCTTACCTCAAAAAAAAGATCACTCTTCCTCATCACTATGTGCCTTGACATGGCTCCTTTTTTGTCTATATTTACTTCTCTGTCCCTGTGCCTGTCCCTTCACCATTTCCCCACTCCCTTTTTTTCTAGTTGAGTGGCGTAGTGTGAAGGAGTACAGGCTGAATAGACATGACTTGGGTTCACAAGTCCTCACGATGAAGCTGTGGCACTTTAGACAAGATGCTTAGCTCCTGTCAGCCCGTTTCCTTCTTTCTACAGTGATAATTCCCAATGAGACGGGGTCTGTTATTGAATCAGAGACAAAGTATGGAAAGCACCTAGCATAGTGCCTAGCACATAGGAGCTTATAAATGGTGGCTGCTATTATTCTGTTTCTTTTCTGCCTTTTTTCTTCTTAAATTCATGCTTCCTCTTGCTCTCCTATTTTCCCCAAATATCTAAGTGAAGCCACAGTGTTTTTAAAAAAATCATATATATATATGTAAAAGTACAGTTAAAACTTTTTCATCACTGGTATCAAACCCCCATGGCTTAACAAGTAAATGGAAAAGTGCTCTGAAAACAAAGTCTATTAAACAAAACAGTAAAGGGAATCCTTGGTTCACATAACAGTAGTCTAGAGGTAAACCTGGTTCAGGAGCAGCTTTATCCAGTGATTCAGTGTCACCAAGATCCAACCCCTCTGCTCCGGCAGTTGGTGTCATGTTTCACAGGTGGGAGACCTGACCACTTCAGTCCCGCCCTTCATAGCCAGTTGGCTACTACAGTTCCAAACTATCTGTGAGTGTGCGTTGTGTATAGTTTACTTCTGCTTTATTGTACCTCAAATGCAAAGCAATGCATTAATCATGTTTCTCAATTCATAGTACACAGTTATTCATCACTCAGTACAAGAGCTCACTCCCTCATCATAAATTAGGTCTCTTCTTCCTTAGTCCTCTCCCTTCTCTGTCTCAGAGGCACCACTCCACTTTTACATCATTCTACAATAAGCAGTGTTATTTTGTGGGTATGCAATTTAAATTTATACACATGGTCCTGTACTATAAATTTTGCTGTTTCCTACTTTCTTTACTTTCCTTGGATTTATTCAAGTTGCTATAGGTACTTCCTGTGTGTGGTTTCTTATCGCTGCATAGTAGTCTCCACCGTGCGTCCACATTTTCCATACCTGTCCCCCTTGAGGTGGATGCCTAGGTTGCCCCCAATTCCTTATTATCACAAGAAAGTCTTCTGTGAATTACTTACTCATCTCTGCTTATTATTCAGTCGCATTTTTATCTTTTTGTTATAGATAATAATCTCTTATCAGTGTTAGATGTGTCAGATATTTTAGTCTCTTTACCTGTCTTTTAACTGTATGGTATCTTTTATTGAACAGAAAACCATACTTTTTTTAATGCTCAAATCTGTCTACATTTCTCTATATTTATGCTTTGAAGAGTTTGTTATGAAATATTTCCCTACCCCCAGGTCACAAAGATATGCTCCTACATTTTCTTCTATTAGCTTTATAGTTTGATCTTTCATTTTATCGTTTATGATCCAGCTGTTGTCCACCTTTGTATGTTATGTAATGTAGGGGTCTAGCTTTATTTTTCTTCATTTAGTGAGCCAATTTTCCCAACACCGTCTACTAAATCAATACTTCTATTAATTCTTGGTACCATTTTTATCATATGTCAAGTTCTCATACATGCACAGGTTTGTTTCTGAGCTTTATTCTGTTCCATTGTTCTTTTCTATTTATTTCCATGCCTGTCTTATACTGTTTTTCACTACTGTAGACTTATAGCATGCCTTAATGCAGTAGTCCTCCTGAATCCACATTCACTTTTTCGTTTTCAGTTACATTGTCAACCGCAATCTGAAATTATTAAATGAATGGGGGATGACTGTATCTAGTAAGGAGAGTCTTCCTCTTTGCTCTTCTACATTGCATCCGCTAATTTTGTATTTTTATCACCTTTATAAATTTTAGAATAAAATCTTCAAATTCCTTTAAAAGATCCTGCTGAAATATTTATTGGGATTGAATTTAATTTGTAGTTTGAAGAAGAATAGAACCTTTACTCTGTCAAATTCCCTCATTTGTAGTATATTCAAATATTTTATGTTTTATAATACAGCTTTTATAAATGGTATGTATGTAATTCTCTGTTATAGTTTCTCATGGTTTTTGCTGGTATCAAGGAATGCGATTGATTTTTGAAATTTGAGTTTGTATCCAACAACTTTCCTAAACTCTTATTCTAATACCTCATTTGATTATATTAGCTTTTCAATGGAGATGATCATATAATCTACATATAATAACAGTTTAATCTCCTCTCTCATTTCTTTTACTTTCTATGTCTTGTCTCATCTTTGAGCATTAGACTGGTCTTTTAATACTGTGTTAGACAGAAGTGGTGAAAATGGCATCTTTGCTCCCTATTTAATGGGAAAATATCTAAATTTTCTCCATTAAGTATCGTGTTTATTCTAGATTTTTGGAATGTACTTTTTATGAAGTTAAGACAGTTTTCTATTCCTAATTTTTTGGGACTGTTGATCATAATTGTGAGTTGAATTATATTAAATGTTTTCCATCACACCCATATGTGATCCACACTTGCAAAAAATTTCTTAGAAGTATATTCATAATACGTTTTTTTATTCTTATAATCTCCGTTGTATCCGTTTGTTTTCTTGTTTTCATTCTCTGCTGTGTTTACGTGCATCTTCTACCTTTTTCTTATTCAGTCTTGCCAGAGGTTTGTTTTTATTAATCTTCCAAAGAACCATGAATTTTATTAGGTACATATATGTTCACTATGGTTATATCTTTTTGATCTATTTTTTAACCAATCCATAATGTCCCTCACTTTTCTTTATATTTTATGCCCTAATATTGATATCCCTAATATTAGATGTGATATCCATATCCTGAATAATATTCCATTGTATGAATTATATCACATTTTTATTTACCCACTCATCAGCTGAAAGACACTTGGGCTGTTTCCACTTTTTGAATATTATGAATAATGCTACTGTAAATGTTTGTATACAAGATTTTTGTGGATGTATGTTTTTCACTTCTCTTGGGAATATGCATAGGAGTGGAATTGCTGTATCTATAGGGTAACTCTGTCTAATTTTTTGAGGCACCACCAAACTGTTTCCTACAGTAGCTGAACCATTTCACATTTCTACCAGCAACCTATAATTGTTTAAATTTCTTCACATCCTCACCAGCACTTGTCATTTCTCATTTTGTTTTATTATCGCTGTCCTGGTAGTTATAAAGTGATACCTTCCTCCTTTTGACTTGCATTTCCCAAATGACTAATAATGTTGAGTCATCTTTTCATGTGCTTGTTAAGTACTTAGTATATTAAATATAATTTACTTATATTAGTATATTAAATAGAAAAGTACTTCTTTCAGTAGAGTTTTCAAAAAGACCCTTTGTGCTGTAAACTTTCTAAGGCTTTATATATCTGAACATAATATCTTTGATTCTTCAGATTTAAATAATAGTTTATCTGGACATTACATTCTAAGTTGTTATTTTTCTTCATTGCTTAGAAAATACAACTTCATTGCTTTTTTGTCTCCAGTGTTTCTGTTGGGAAGACTAATGTCAATCTAATTCTTATTCTTTTGTGGACTATCTGCCTTTCTTTCTAAATGCTTTTAAATTTTTTATTTTTATTTTTGTCTGTAATGTTCTAAAATTTCACTATAATGTGTCAAAGTTTGGATTTTTATGTATATATTCTGTTTGGTACTCCAGTTGATCTTAGAATTGGAGTTTTAATTTTTTAAAGTTCCTTACTTGCAATTTTAAATAGTCTCTTCCCTAAACTTATTTTCTCCCTTTCTGGGACAAATATTGTATAGATGTTGACAGTAATAGCTAGCAGTAGCAGTAATTTCTTATATGTTCATATTTTCCATCTCTTTCCAGTATCTTCTGGGAAAATTCCCTGAGCTATTGTAGGTCATGATTCATTTCTCAGCTATGTAGCCATTATTTGTTTTAATCCAGTCTATTGGTTTTGTTCAACTACTACATATTTCATATCTAGTATTTACACTTGGTTCTGTATAGCTGCCTGTTCCTTATTATTATCCTCTTATCTCTTTGAAGATCTTTATTAAACTTAAGTTTTTTATCTGTCTTGTACCATTCTGGTAGGTCCAGTAATTTGTTTCATTTATTGTCTCTTTTGTTGTAATTATACTCCTCAGATATCCATTTATTTTCACCTGTGAGCTTGTTTATCCTAGTTTTATCAGCTTTCTTAGGTGGTGACATACAGGAAGGGGAGAGGCCAAGCTCAGAGCTCTAGCATGTGCTTTTTTGAAGTGGCCTGGGAACAGGGACATTCCCCACAGCGATGTCCCAGGCACCAGAGTCAGACCTTGAATCAAAGTCTGGGTGTAATCCTGCAGCTTGCTCGCAGTGGCTTATTTCTCTGTATGTTGGTGATATTTTATTACATATCCCTGTACTTTGGAACTTTAGCTAGGAGCTTTCTTTGAAGCCTGGATTTAAAGTCTGTATCTCTAAAGAGTATTTGAGTTTACTTCTTACAGGCTCCTAGGATCATTACCAACCCAGGAAAACCCTTCAGACCAAATATTTAGCTTAAGGATTTGGGGGCCACAGAGATAGAATTAATTTCAGCCTCTACTGTACATGAGTGGTTATTGCTGGTGGCTAAAAACTCTTGTAGAAGGTTCCCCACCTGCCACTCCACCCTGAGCTGAGATTGAGTCGGAAAAGTCTCTCTTTGGTGAAGTCAAGGATATATTTTTTTTCATTCCCAGCAATAAGGTCAATCATTGGGGGTTTCATCATTGGTCAAGAGCTTACAGTCTGACCTCTTACCTTGCTAGTCTGAGCCTGTCTTTCCTTACGACTTTCTAAAGTAAATGAAAATCCAGGCTCAGGGCTACCAGGGATCAGCAGATATCCTCAAGGCAAATGCTGCTTCCAGAGCTCTCTTACCTGCCCCTCCTCCTCTTCTGGCCTCTGGTTATTCTGGCTTCCTTTATTTTACTGTCAGCTCAGTCATGCTGCAAAAAAAGTATTTTTGTGTGTTAAAATTTCACCTAGCAGTTTAAGGGGTTTTGTATACTGAGAGAGGTTTCTCTGTACATCTCATCTTCCCTAATGTCAAAAACAAAAGTCCTGTATATATTTTGTATAAAAATAGTTACATCTAAATACAAACGTATAAGTATTAATATTTAACATAATTAATAGTTAATACTTGATATTTACTATATATTTAATAGTTCTCCATTAACTGTATAGTCGCATTACCCAGCAGCTCATAAGTCAGACTGTCTCAAGTCACCTACAGTGAGTCAGGTGTCCTTGATGAAAGAACAGCTCCATAAGGAGGAAGGGTTGGCGATGTAACTTTATTTACTAAAATGGGACTCTTTCTGTGTCAGTTTCACCAGAAACCCCAAAGGCTGAGAACAAAACAATAGGTGCCAAGTCCATCCACATTCTAAAGGGAGGAGGAGCTAGATCACCTATGTCCTACATGCTAAGAGATGGTGAAACTGGGAAGCACTAGCTCCATACTGGGATGCCTTAGCCCGACAACCACCTCCATGCTGTGTAAGAGAATGTGAGAGCCTTTCTTTGGATGCAGTTGTCAGCATCTTGGACATTTCCCTTCTCCCCAAGCAGGGGAGGGTGGGGATGCTTCCTCTTCACCTCATGCCAAATGAGGGGGCACTTCCAGAAGACCTTTCAGAGAGCTTGACACATCCTGCGGAGTTTGAGTGACACAGGGACCGATGTCTGACTCACTTCGAAACATCTAAAGACAAATTGTAGGTGGCTAGCTCCTTGAGAAGACAGAAGAGGAGAGAAGGCTGCATTCGGAACAGCTTGCACTCTCCAAGTTCCTGTGTTCCTGTGGACCTGATGTGCTTCTCAAGAGAGGGAGCCAGATTTGGTCATTAAGAAGGAATCCAACCAAAGGGAAAACCTAGTAGGATGAAATGACCTCAATGGAGGGGAGACTGCTGGAAACTAAGGGGCCAGGCAGAAATCCTATGTAACCAGAGAAGGGAACTACAGGTGAGAGATCCCCAGTGATGGAGAAACCAGAGAACCCAGGAGAAAGCACCTATGAGCAAAGAAGCAGCATTGGAATCTGCTGTTCCCAGAGGACACTAACACCAGTTTAGTACTCTACCGACCAAGTAAGCCCTTACCTCTTCTTGCTTCCCCTGCTGTAACAGGAGACCGGGCACAGAACAGCAGCTAGCAAGTGTGGAGGAGGCGGTAAGTGAGAAATAGAAATGACACTGACCATGAACCCCATCCTCCTTCAGATTTCCAGGCTGGAGGAGGGGAGAAGTTTTAAATTCACGGATATCTGAAGTTTTGATGATATGACACTGGATGAGATTTGTTAATACTTAGAAAAAAGAGACTTTTTAAAATGATGATGCTGATGGTGATGATAACTCTCTAACCTGTTTGTTCCCTAAAAAAAGACTGGAAAAGCTATAAATTTCACCCAGGCATAAGAATAAGTTTGTAGGGGTATTCCTGAGAAAACAAAGTTGCTTTCTGTTTATACCTCACACGGTCTGGCTTGTTCCACAGACAGTCTGCATTTGAAGAGCAGAAGAGCAGAGCAGGGAGCTGCAGAGGTTGGCCGTGTCCTGCAGCCCTCACAGCCCATTTTCATCCCCCGGCAGCCTCAGCTGACAATGAGATGTTTCACTGGATGACGTTTGGAGTTTTCATGTTATACAGACTGGAAGTTTTTTAAACCAAAGAAAAAAGGCTAATTGTCCTGTTAGTTTCTGGAAAAGCTGTGTGATCCACCCATGATATTATGCTGGAGAGAAAGCAGCCGAGGCGAGCAGAATAAATTGCTCTCTGCCTGCACCTCGCAAGTCCATGCTGGCTAACCGTCATGTTTACTTCTGAGTATTACATTGTACTACAGTTTACATGTGACAGGATGTTATCAATAAGGTTAATTTGATTAAAAGGAAGACCTTTAAATAGGAACTACTATATAATGGGAAATCGCCATGAAAATCCTGTCAACCAGAGACTGAGTGGTTATCTTGTGGAAAAGTACTTAGAAGAGCTGTCAGACTTAAAAATTAATACCTATTTTTCTTTTACAAAACCGGCAAGTGTTTCTCATTCACTGTCCTCTTCTGCGATGCCAAGAGGCTGTCGGGAGTATGCTGCTGTACAGTCTAAAGTATTTTCTGGCAGCCAGCATTCATCCCCACATCCTTCTGTGCTACTCTCTAGCAGAAACTACATTTCCCAAACTCCTTTGCCTTCAGGGTTTTGAATGGGACTTCTTTCTGCTAGTGTGTTCATGTGAGATTTCAGAGGTAGGAGGGAAAAGTGGCGTTTTTTTTCTCTGGCAGCACCTAGCAAAATAAGCAGTAGGCCATGGTAGACTTAAAGCTGTACCATAGCCTCCAGTGACCTCCCGTCAACCTCCTGTCTCAGTACTTGGGGGCAGCTCTGATGAGCAGTGGGGGTGCCCTGCATTTTTCTGACCTGGGTAACAGCAGCAACCTCCTAATACTCTGAACTGCTGAACGTCAATGGCAAGGTCCCCCAAATTCCACAGTCCTCCCGATAGTGCCATTAGCACCTCAAAGCCCCGCACTCAATTTCTTTCTGTTTGAAAGACCTGCAGTGGTTTCTCTTTCTGACAGAGGCCCGCTGGACACAGCTGCCTAGCTGATATTTTGAAATGGGTCCCTTTAATTTAAAAGTAATTTTTTAAAACTGCAAGTGAGGCATTAACTGCCTTTTTAAAAAGAAACTCATGCTATGAAGAAATTTGAGAATGGATGTTTAGAAATGTTTATCACTATGTGATTCTGTTGCCCAAAATAATGTGTTAAATTAAGATTTTCAAAATAATGAAACATACTGAATTCTACTGTTTTCAATAAAATAAACAGTAACAATCTTTACTGAGAAAAATCAGGACTTTTTTTACTGTTAATAAAGAAAAATATTTTTAAAATATTTCATTTTAAAAACATCCTTTTTCTATTTTGCGCATGTTTTGAATGTATATATACTACATCGATTCAGTAGTAGTACCTGTATGTTATCTAGAAATAAATACAAAGACATGGCGGAGGCACAAAATTTTTACAGCTGTGGATACACAAAATCAAAAAAGTTTTGAAATAAATGCTTTAGGACACACATCTACAGGATTACAGTTGATGGAAGTGAGTGCCTACACATGTATACTCTCTCAGATATACCAATTTAGTTAGTCCTGGCTCTCTCCCACCAAAATTTCCCCCAAGTTCCCACATGCATGACCAGGTAGCCAGTCAATGCTGTAGTTGACTGAGGTAAGACTGGACCCTTGGGTATAAGCTTTCACTGGGCAGAGAAAGCTTGTCCCAAAACAACTTCTTTACCCTCAGAGAGCTGGAAGGACAGAATATGGTGGCCTCACAATGGCTGGGGAATAAAGTCAGGGTCTCTCCACTTAAAAATATGGGCATTGCCCCACCCCAACACACACACACACACACACACACACACACACACACACACACAAGTTGAAAATGCCCTCCCATCACTTGGCCTTCTGCTCAAATGTCACCTTAAAAGCAAGGACCTTCCTAAACATATTAAAAAGCAGCAGATCCCAATCCCCTGCTAGCTTTTTTTTTCTCCATAGCACTTATCACCATTTGAAAATTTTTATGTTTTCCTTGCTTATATCATTATTGTCTGTCCAACTTCCTAGAATGGAAGTTTCACGAGTATAGGAAGTTTGACCAATTCTGCTTTTGTTGGCCTAGCATCTTGAAGAGTGACCAATTCATAGCACATGTTCAATAAAAATGTATTGATTGATAACATACTTGCTTTCACAGCCTCCCTTAACCATCATATGGGAACATGACCCAGGCTATGCTAATTAGAAGTACTCATCCCAGAACATGACTCAGTGACTTAATCCATTCTGGAACAAGTAGGAGAGAAGCCAGCAATAGGCAATGTGCTGGAGCAGCAGCTCTGCTGCTGGTGTCCTGTCCCTGTCCAGTGTCACTGTGTCAGCACTGTGAGCTGCAGCGACTGCACCTGGTGGTGTTTTCACTGGACCAAATCTGGAGCAGGATTGGGGGGCAGGTTCTTGGCTTGTCACTTCCAACCTGATCTCTAGCCTTACCGGGAAATTCTGAAAATCACTCAGCATCTTTTTAATAAAAATGTCTTTTCTGCTATAAACTTAAACATTTTTTTTCTTTAATAGTCTTTGGAGTTAGAGTGCCTGAGGTCAAACACCATCTTCACCGTGGACTAAACCATGAAACTGCTCTGAGCTTGTTCCCACATTTGTAAGTGGGGAAAATCACAGTACTATCTCATTCATTGGCTTTTGGTGAAGGTCGAATGAGACAGTGTCTATAAAATGCACTGGGATATAGTTCACACACTTGCAACCCTAGTAAACTAGGCCAACAGAAGGGTTTTGTTTGACTGGTTGTTTTTAACTGATTGCTAACATTTAAAACTTATGGAATTTCGTAAAAATTCTGGATTCATAACTGCTCTTGAAAAGTCAAAAGCTCTGACGACACTGGGACCACACTCCTACTTTGCAGCAATGATTTTGAGCTGAAGACTCTGGCTCCTTCGGAGGATGTAGGAACTCACCTGGCCTGATTCACTCTTGTGTTACCTGCCTGGTGTCTGCTGTAGGGTTTTGAGTTTGTAGCCCTGCCATAGGAATATAAAAATTTTCTAAAGCTGCCAAATTAAGAAGTTTGGTTAAACTTGTCTCTAAAAACTTTTCCAGATTGATTTGAGTTTTTGATTGCTGCACAATAATTTGAAAACATAGTGGAATTATTCCTAAACAACAGCTATTTTATTATCATTAATGTTTCTTTGGATTGACTGGGCTTAGCTGGGCAATTTTCTGCTCCATACGTTGTTGGCTAAGACTGTCGTCATCTGGGGGTGCTACTGATTGAGACATTCAAGATGGCTCACTGATATGGTAGTCAGTGCTCTCAGCTGAGGGCTTCGCTGAATCTGTCTCATACTCTTCCACGGGCCTTGGGGTTTTCACCACATGGTAGCTAGATAAGAAGCCAGAATTTAAACTTGCCCGTTTTAAGGCCTGGCGTTCCACAGAAGCCCTAGGATGTTACTTCCTGCTACATTCCATTGGTCAAAGCTAATCACAAGGCCACCTGAGATTCAAAAGGGGGAAGGGTGGGTGAGATGGGAAATAAGCTTCACTGCTTGACTGCTTGATGTAAACAACAACATATATACATGGAGAAGATAGTTGAGAAGGCCATCTAAGGAGACCAGTGACTACACAGAGCTAACATTTTATGATTACCTTAGTGTAAGACTGGCTTCAGGTGGAAGAAAAGTCTCTTGGCAGTTCAGTAAAAAGGAATTCAGAATTATTAATTGCCTCTTACCACAACATATCAACAGTTAAGTTACCTAAGACCTACTTCCTATAAATTCTTCCACTTCCTCAGAGCTGGCTTAAATTGCTACATCTTAGAAAGCTGGTTAAACAAATGTATATTAAGATAGCATTCTCCCTAACTCCTGCACATTTGCCTTTTAAAATCAGATACTTGTGAATTACAGGTTGATAAAAATGAATATTTTATGAGTGTAATAGGGAGAGTAATTCATTCACATTAAGTCATACCAGTTTTCTGTGGATTCTGAAAGTGTCAAAATTTCAGCCAAAATATAAACGGTTACTTCAAAGCTGGCCACAGCTAGAGTTCGTGAACCCTGACAGGGACCTAGGAGAGACCTGTTAGAATGGGAATTCCTGAGTCTAAGCAGTTGCATCCTGGCTCATGTGGAAGATGATGGAGCTAAGACATAGGAAATCTAGTTCTTAAAAGGTAAAATCATAGGTGATTTAGGTTAGGCGCATTGTTTCAACCTTACCATATTAACCACAAGGGCCTAGAGAAGTGTCTAATCTAGACCTCTCAAGGAAACTTGAAGCCCAAAAGGTCAATAGGAATATTAATACAAACGGATAAATTTCAGGCAGAGGGAGTAACACATAAGGTGTGGAAATACAAATGAGAAGTTCAGATACCTGGAGAGGGCGACAGGAAATAGAATACTGAGATTTGATGACTGAGTATAAGGAAGGGTCATTTAGCAGGGTTCAGCAGTCTGGATTTTATTTTAGGGGCAATTGGGAGCCACCGTGAGATTTTAAACATGGGGTTCAGGTCTCCAAGTTCAGAGAAATGACTGAATTACACAATTGGGTATAGAACCAGAAAATGAACTCTTAATTAGTTCTAATCAACCAAGTCCTAATGTATTAAGTAGGAATTCCCTGCTGTCCTGTTTCCCACTGAGCCAATTCAGAAGACAGGGTAAACGTTCATAACTGAACTGGTTGTGCGGAAATAGCATCAGCGTTTCAACCGGAAACAGAAAATGACCGCAGCGGACGCCACCTAACGGCGGGCTAAACGCAAACTAACTCCGTAAAGCCGCAAACAGGAAGGGGCCAACTATTTCCGGTAAGGACCCGACGGAGCAAAGGCTCAAAGGGCAACTCTCCGAGATTCGGCCAGGATGCCCCGCGCGCTCGGCTCCAAGACGTCGCGTGCCCGCTTTTGCGCAGGCGCGGGGACTACCGCGCAGGCAAACGCGTATGCAGAATCGTGCGCGCGTCCGTTCTCCATCAGGCGCATTGGTGTTATTTTGAGGGTAAAGCCTTTGGCGCTGTGATGCGACCTTTTGTTCTCTGAACTACAACTCCCAGCATGCTTCGCCCCTCACATTAGTACTAGGATAGGGTAAAAGTGCAGCTGAGCGACAATGACGTACTAAAGGGGAAAAATTGAATACGTTGTTTGAAGATGTCGTTCACAGAAGCCCCAGTGGCCTAATGGATAAGGCATTGGCCTCCTAAGCCAGGGATTGTGGGTTCGAGTCCCATCTGGGGTGGTTGTAATTTTAGCATTTAAAATTCCTTTTTTCTTTTTTTTACACTAAAGGTAGCGACAGATGGAAACTTTTTAAAAGTGAGAAGTGTATGTGTGCTTAGGTGTTGGGCTTCAGTTTGTACGCATCAACATAGTCCATTTTCTTCCTCTAATTGAGAATACGTTTTGTTATCTCCCCTAGAAATTAAAAAAAAAAATCTCAGTGTGTTGTTTCAAATCGATACCCATACCTTCAAGGTCCTCATTGTCTCGAGATTCGAGAGATCGACCAGCTAATGGCGTCTTAAATGACGCAGTTAGGAAAAGACTTCATTCCTCTCGCCGTCTTTTCTCCAGGCTATTCAGTTACACTCGGCTTTTGTTTGCTTTTTCCTTAATTCCTGAGGTCTCCGCTGGGCGTTCGATTAATAAAGCTCCGCAGAGAAGGAAAGTGGGACATTCCACTGCTTCGCAGTCGACAGGGGGAGCCGGCAGGGTCCGGCCGTACCACTAAGCGGGGGGTGGGCGTGAGGGAGTTGCAGAGGTGTAGGGCCCCACAGGGCACCAGGCTCGGAGAACCAGGACATGGCGGCCCTAGGGTCCCCGGCGCGCACTTTGCGGGGTCTTCTGCGGGAGTTGCGCTACATGAACGCAGCCACTGGCCGACCGTATCGTGACACCGCGGCCTATCGGTACCTCGTGAAGGCTTTCCGTGCACATCGGGTACGGAAGCCCGTGTCCGGGGGCTCCAGCATCCCTTTCCGGGGATGGGAGGGAGAGAGGGGATGGACAGGGGTGGGGAGGGCCAGATCTCAGCGTCTGCGGTTCCGAGGCAGCCTCTCCCACCCCGCCCGGATTCCGGGCATGGAAACCCAAGCCCTCCGCTCTGGTCCGTGGCCTAAGCCGGGGGACTAACCAAGGGCAGCAGGGGCGCCAACTCGTTCGGGGTGGAGCTGTCCCCGAGGATCTCATTGGCTGTCTTTTGGCATGTGTCGAGAGGAAAGTCAGAGGAAAGTGAAATGGAGGACGAAGAAAGGGGCAAAAGAAAAAAGATGCACGTGGTGGAGGGTGTGGAGTCACCGGCCTCAGCGTCTGTGCAACACTCTCCCCGCTTTCCTCCCCAGTAGAGCTATTCTGAGAAGCAGTTTTTGAGGCAGAAAACTGTAATGAGATTAGGAATATTGGGAGCTTCCTGAAGAGCAGGAACAATGTTTCACTTACGTTGTATTCCCTACACTACTTTAAAAAATGGTGCCTTGTAGGGCGGAACTAGAAATTTGTAATGAGGTTGTACTGTCAGTTACATTAACGTGATATATTGTAAATGGGGAAGGGGGCCATTCTAAGATTTTTTTAAGAAGGTGACATCTTCATAGTTCTCCTTATGGAGGCAACATTATTGTCCTTAAGAGAGGCCTGGTAATGGCTATAAAATTCTTCAGCAATAAATCTGAAATTCATCCTAAAAAAAATTCCAGAAACACCACTGCGTGGTATGCATATAAGGGTATGGGGAATGATTTCTGTTCCCTGTTTTCTACTTCCTGACTCATAGCTAACTCAGTTGCCATCTATGCCCATTTTCTCCTATCCCTAGGCTGTAGGGGCTCAACTGGGGAGGAACCTTCTCTTTCTCCTTAGGAAAAATAGAATTTTCTATTTCATTTGATCTCTTTTGGTCTCTTGTGTATTATATGTATTCTTGACTCTTCTCTCTGTACTTGGGCCTAGCTGAATCAGAATCAGTATTCTCTTGTCCTACACTAACACAGAATTCCTGTTTCAAATCTTATCAATTTACGCGTATATAATAGAAATGGATATTACCCTTTGTTGATGTTTGACATTGGTGTTGAGCTCAAATTTTTAATTATACAGATGAATTCTATTTTTTGAGCAGCTAATGAGTGGCATTTTCACATATGTGATCTGCAGATCTTGAACCACATTCTAGTTTCTAGATTCCAACACTAGACATTTAAATAAAGGTCAAAGAAGGGGATTCTGTAGACATTGGTGCCAGTGATTAATCCACACTTGGACAGGGCTCCTATGTCATTTGAGGCTATGCACACATCACCATCTCACATTTCCTTCCCCTTTCTCACCTCAGAACACAAAACTAGTCAGATAAAGGACAGTGGATTAACTTCTTTCATTTGGAAATTAATTATAATGAAGAAAAAACAGGGTTTGGAGTCACCAAGGACTTCAGAATGGCTATGAAGTTTCCAGCTTCTTAAGGTCATCAGAATCCAGGTTTTTCAGATGGATAAGTGAATTGTGAGAGTGAATATAATTAATATGAATATTTGCATATTACTATAGGTAAAACCTACATTTTGTTTCTACTGAGGACACAGCTATGATTTTTCAGGCAAAATAAGTTTTAAATTTTCATTGACAGAAAAGCATATGGCACATTAACCAAAGTCCACATTGATATTAGAAGCAGCCCTTTATTTGTTTGAAGGGGAGAAACTTCTACATTATGAACTTTAGGTCAGGGATCCCCAGGCCCTGGGCTGCGGACTGGTACCAGTTTGTGGCCTGTTAGGAACTGGGCTGCACAGCATGTGAGTGGCAGGCCAGCAAGCAAAGCTTCATCTTTATGTGCAGCTGCTCCTCAGTCCTAGCATCACTGCCTCAGCTCCACCTTAGATCAATTAGGCATTAGATTCTCATAGGGGCACTGGTCTCTGGTGCCAAAAGGGTTGGGGACCACTGCCTTAGGTGACATTAATGATCAGCAACCTGATTATAGTTCTCTACTTCTGCCATTAACCAACAACCAAGCCTCTCTCTCTCTGCCATTAACCAACAACCAACCTGACTATAGTTCTCTACTTCTGCCATTAACCAACAACCAATGCGACGAAACTAGGTGACTTCTCCCAGTATTAAAATGTGAGGTCACTCAATGAAATACCTCAGTGAAACTTTTTAAAACTCCTCTTCAATTAACTGGAGGTCAGCTTTTTCAATCATTAATAAGTACAGAGTTGCTCTATATATGTATTAAGTAAAATCAATATGTGTTTGTATTTCCTCTGTGGAATTTACTTTCATTCTAGAGAATACTTGTTTATTAAATCTTTCTGTGGGGCCCTATAGCTGGGCTGTTAATGGAGTATCTGACCTCGCTATTTCTCCAGGTCACCAGTGAGAAGCTGTGCAGAGCCCAGCATGCGCTTCATTTCCAAGCTGCCACTTACCTCTGCCTCCTCCGCAGCGTCCGTGAACATGTGGCTCTTCATCAAGAATTTCACAGCAAGGGTGAGCGCTCAGTAGAGGAGTCAGCTGGCTTGGTGGGTCTCAAGTTGCCACAGCAGCCTGGAGGGAAGGGCTGGGAACCATGAAAATGGAGAGGTTTCTTGGATGCTGCCTTCATTCACGGATTTAATTATTTCTATCAATATGTATTTGTCATTAAACATTTTTTTTAAGTTCAGGGTTTTTCTCTAATTTTTTTGGCTGAGTGTTTCTTGCGGGGGGGGGTCATCTTTACTTTCAAAGAATTTACTGAACTTTTTACACTAGGCTGATTAATATTCCTGATTTACTTTTAAAACTTCTTAAAAATCATTTTAAAAGAAATATTAAGCCTATTGTTAAGGAATTCAAATGGTACACAATATAATAGTCATCTTTTCTTTTCCTTTGTCCCTCCCTTGCCCATTCTCATTACCAGATGATAACTATTACTAAAAGTTTGGTGTGCATCTTTCCAGCCATTTCCTGTGCATATACAGACATACCTTATTATACATATATACTTTAAAATACACAAATATGTGTTGAATTTCTGGTAGGAAAGAGATGGCACACTCAAATAGGGTTACTGAGGAGAGTTAATGAAGCGATATGTAAATATGTGGCCTGAATTAAGGTCAACAAGATGGGCTAGTAACAGTGGGGTGCTATTATTACCTCCCTAGGCCTGACCCCTAGGTGTAAGAACTTGGCCACTCAATTACAGGCCTCAGGGGGGAAGCCCAGGGATAGGAGGAAGGAATGAGCATACTGACTTCTCTCTCCTTCTGCCTTCTAATTTCCTTGTCAGATTGCTCTTCTTCTATCAGGGGAAAGGGTTCCATCATGCACTTGGCTGACCAGGTACAAACCTTGGGTGTCATCCTGTATTCCTCTTTCCACACTCTCCACCTCCAGTCAGTCAGCAATTTCTGCTTCTGCAGTGGCTCTAACATCCTTTCCCTGCTTCCAACTTCACTACCTCTGTCATAGTTCAAGAACTGATCATCTTTTAGATGAACTGTTAAACTAGTCCGCTATATGACCCCTTTGCTTCTAATGTCCTGAAGTCCTAAATAAAAATTATTTTCTTTCTGTGAACTACCAACAGTTCTTATCTGTGCCCCCTTTGTGGTTTATGTCAATTTCTTCTGGTTTGACAATTGTAGACATGTCTTAGAACCTATTTCCCTGGACTGTAAGCTCCTTAAGGATAAGGACCACATCTCATTCATCCAAAGTATCTTCCACAGTGACCAACACATGGCATTCAGTTGATGTTTGGAATGCCTGGCTCAGCTTCTTGCTAGGAGGAGTACAGTATATGCTTATTGCTTTTAATTCCTCTTTTTAATAGACCAGTCAACAGAAGTATTCATAAAGCATTTCAAAACCCTATCTCTTCTAAGATACTAACATTAAAATAATACAATTGAGGTCAAACAAGCATTTAGTTGAACAGATCGAAAGCTAGAAAATGTTTAACATATTCCCCCTCTCCCCTCCCCATTTGTTGCATGGACATTAGTATATTATAATCTGAAGATGTTTTGCTAAAAAGAAGGAAATAAAAGGATTAGGATAGGTTGATGACTTGATTTATAACAACATTATATATACAATAAGTAACATTTTTAAAGAAAGGTATGTATTTGAGGCAGAATTGCCTAACAAGGTAAATATTTTTTATGCGTTTGAACTCATCTAGGCCTAAGTTTTACTCCCATCTTCATAATTTACCAGGTAGGTAATTTCTGGCAGGTTAGTTGACTTGACTTGAGCTTGTTCCCTCTTCTGTAAAATGGAAATGCCAACAAGGTGGTTGTAATAAATGAGAATAATGTTTACATAAAACATTGGCACAGCGCATAACGAGTGACTGACTAAAAGATCTTGTTACTACACTCTCATTCTTTTATCATGAACCCTTCTCTGTAAGCACTATTGCTACCAGTCTTCTGAAGTACAGATAAGTTATTTCTTATGGCTTAGATGATTTGTTCAGGCCATTTCTGTCCATATACAATCAACCTATATCTCTTATTGTTACTGTCAAGAATTAGCTGAACTCAATGTTAGAAATAGAAGGAATTGCTTCTGGAATATGAATCGTATTAATGATAATCTTTCTATACTGAGAAGGTACCAGAACTTGGGAATCCTGAGGTTTTGGCACTATGTTTAATTTACTACTATAGTTTTTGATGTGATACCTGCTTTATCACATTCTTTTACTTTGCCATCTCTTCTTACCTGCTCTCCTTTATCTTCAGCTGCTTTTTCTCATTGTATTAGCATTTAGCATACATTTAGCATAACTCAAGGCTCTTCTATCTAAAGAAACTACTTGGCCTCTAACTCAAATGCTTTTTCAGCTACTATGTTCTCTTGCTCCTCTTCACAAACTAATTCAATGAATGTATTCAATGACTTGAATTATTTTCATTTTCTACATTCTTTTAAACATAAGATATTTGAAGTATAATTTATATATAATAAATATACCCCTTTTAAGTATACAGGTCAATGAATAATGACAAAGGAATGCACCTGTGTGATAACCACCCCAAAAAAGCCATAGAACATTTCTGCTGCCCCAAAAAGTTATCTTGTGCCCCTCTGCAGTCAATCCCCCTTCCCTACACCTGGTTCCCAGGCAAACACTGACCTGCTTGCTGTCACCACAGATTAGTTTGGTCTGATCAAATATTTCATCCAAATGCAGTCATATAGTATGTATTCTTTCAGTTGGTTTCTTTTGCTCAGCATAATGATTTTGAGATTTAGTCCATGTTGTTGCATATACCCATTTTCTGCTTTTTTTACTGCCCATTTATCTTCGATCCACTGAAGTCCGGTTTTTGCCTCGCTGCTCTACCAGAACTGTCTTGCAAGGTTACAAATGACCTTCAGGCCATTAAACCCAGTGGATCATTCCTTATCTTGCTTGATCTGTAAAGGGCATTTGACACTAGTGACTATTCCTTCCTTTTTCCTTGGCTTTCATGACACTGTATTCCTGTTTTCTTCTCTCAATCTGACCATTTGTCCTCAGTTTCCTCTTCCGTGTATCCCTTATATGTTGGTATTCCTGATATGTTGGTCTGAACCTAGGTCCTTACCTCACAGTCTACATGCTTTCCCTGGGCGATCACCTTTATCACTAACTCCAGTCCAGTCCCCACTGCCAAATTGTAGACCTGCATGTCTAGCTTCCTAGCAGACACCACCACTTGGATCCCTCAAAGGCATCTCAAATTCAGTGCATCCAAAATAGAACTTCATCATCTTCCCCTCTAAATCTCTCCAGTATTCTTTCTGTTACTCAAGGCAGAAATCTGAGTTCTAGGCTGCTGCCTTTCCTTCTAACCTTCCATTAAGTAAGTGCTAAAGTGGATTCTGCTTCCTAAGAGTCTCTTAAATCTATTGCTGCTACCCTAGTCCAGACCTCTTATTTCCTGCATCCCAGATCAGTTCTAGGAGCCATGGTCTTTCAATATTTTACTGTTCTTTTTGCATGGAAAGCTCTTTCCCCTAATTGCACCCCACTTCCCTAGCTAATTTCTATTCCTTCCTCAGACCTCAGGTTAAATTTCACTTTCTCTTTTCTTCAACAAACATTTTCAAATGCCTACTTTGTGTTCTACCCTGGCTTAGGCATCCTTATATTTTCACTCTTAAAGAAGCAAAAGTGTTCTTTCCAAGCAACATAGTTTGTATATGCTTATTGCTTTTAATTCCTATGTCTTTAATAGACCAGTCAACTAGCTCTCAGTTCAGGTTTGGCTCTTGCTATTTCTCCTCTCAGTATAGTTCAGATATTTATGCATTTTGATTAGAACTGTTTCGGGGTATCAGGTATTGAGTTATCAGTAATGTGCTTGTCCCTTGTTGGGTGTTAGGGATACAAATAAAAATATGATAGGAGTACAATGTTCACATACTAGGATTATGTATGGGATGGGGGAGAGATCTGTAGTTCTGAATTAAAGGCAAGCTAATCCAAGGAACATTCTGTTTGTAAGGTAAAGTTTTATTTCACCCAACTAAAAGATATATCATTTACACAGATTTTGAATTTACAAATCTACATTTAAGTTAACAGGAACCATGTTTATAAACTTGATAGTAGGCATGTACTGATGCCCAAGAAGAACTGCAGTATTAAATTTTACTATGTAGCTTTTAATTATTTACAATATTTAGTTAACAAATTACTATAAAATGTCTGCTCTGGACAGTTGGCAAAATGTATGTTACTTGTACCTATTCTTATTTTTAATTACCTAGTTGCTAGCATGTGTAAATTTTATAGATACATATGTATAATTCCTACATCTTTTTTTCAAATACATGTTCAGCACACAAAGATAACCAGACATATAAGAAAACAAGACCCCATAAGTGAAAAGTGGCAGAAACAACAGACAACAGAAAACACCACAAAAAGAAAAAAAATAAAGATATTACTATTAACAACTTGGATTACAAAATAGTTTTGTTCACTAGGGCCAAGGAACAGCCAAATGTGGGACTTTCCTCAAGGAACCAGACACTATAAAAAATGACATAGTAGATTTGAAAAAGAATCCAATAAAAATTCTAGAACTGAAAAAATAAAGAATTCAATTGACAGATTTAACTGCAGACTAGACAAAACTGAAGAGAGGCTGGTGAACTATAAAATTTGTTAGAAAAAAATATCAAGAAGGCAGCTTGGCAGGACAAGGTAGAAAATGCAAAGAGTAAAGAGATACATAGAGGATACAGTGAAAACTTGATCAGTGAGAGATAATATCTGAGAATAACTAAACTTTTCTGAATTGTTAAGAGATATTCTAATAAACATTAGTTCACGGTTCTAATAGCTCAATGAATCTCCAACCGCAGTAAATAAAAGTAATCCACACCCAGATACATCATGGTAAACTGAAGAAAACCCATGATAAAAAAAAAAAGCTTTGAAAGCAGCCACCTATCTTCAAAGAAGTGGCAGAACTGACTTCTCGGGAGCAATGGAAGGTAAAAGGAAGCAAGCAGGATAGAATCTATGTGCCGAAAGAAAAGAACTTCCAACTGCGATTTCTATACCCAATAAAAATATTAATCTAGAATTAAGAAAGGCATAATAAAAATCTTTTAATCAACAAAAATGGGAGAGTGCCAAACTAATAGGCAAGGAAAAATGTTAACTGAAGCAGGGTAGGCAAACTATACATAGCCAGTTAGTATTTTAGTGTTGCAGGCCATACGGTGTGGTATCTGACACAACCACTCTGCTGTTGTAGCACAAAAGAAACCACAGACAATTGCAAATGTACAGACCAGGCAGCAATCCAATGAAACTATTCACAAAAATAGGCAGCAGGCTGGATTTCGCCAGTGGACTGTATGTAGATTGCTGACTCTTGTCCTAAAGTTTAAACTTCAGACAAAAGGGAAATGATCCCAGATGGAAAGGCAGAGATTCCAGAAGGAATGAAGAGCAAAGAAAGTGGCAAATAAGCTAATTACAAGAATATAAATGATTAAATGTTCAATTAAGACATCGGACTCTTTTTTTTTCTTTTACACCTACAGTACCCTGTCTTCCTAGGTGGTCTCCCATCCAAGTACTAACCAGGCCCGACCCTGCTTAGCTTCCAAGATCAGACGGGATCCAGCTTGTTCAGGGTGGCATGGTTATAGATCAGACCTTTTTTTTTTTTTAAAAAAAAATGCTGTTGATGAGATATAAGCAACCAGAAAAATAGAAAGGTAAGAACTAAAATCTCACTAACTTAGTTATTCAACATTTTAGTGCATTTCCCTCCTAAGTGCATAGCCCATCCTTCTGTGACATATTTTTATTGTAAATAGGATACTTTTCCAAGTATTTGAAGTTGTTTGAATTTTGAGTTATGTGAATAACTGGAGAGAAACTATTTTCAGTTACTAAAAATGTGATTCTAAAATTTTTATTGTCCCAATATGCATTTAAAAGGACCCAGGAAAAATGACTGCTGTTTCATGTTAATTTTTTACTGATTTTGCTAATAGATTATAAGTTCCAAGGCAATGCATGTAAAATGTTAATAACAAGATTTTACCATTATTTCCTTTCAAAGTATCTAGGAAGGACGTATGAACATCTTAAGGAATTAATATTTTATATATAAAAATGGGAAAACACCAGGGCTAGGCATTTTCTGTTGGCCTATTTAGTCCTCACAATCCTATAAGGTATACATTTCCATTAAACATGAGATTAAGAAATAAATCGCTGAAGGTTCCAGTTAGTAGTCGACCAAGGTTCTGAATCCAGGGTGATGCAAACTGAATCCACAGGCTTTCTTTCCCAGCCTGAAAAGGCCTTATCCTTCAAATTTATCTCACACTGGAAAAAGAAATTCTCTACAAGATCACCTGTCCTTTCCTTTCTCAGAATACTGTTTAATCTTAATAGTTCTTAATTTATACTAACAGCTTCCTGCTTTTAATTGCGAGTAATGATGATGATTAATCCGGATGGGTTAGATCGCCTGTTTCCTAGTGTATTGATTTAAAATGTTATTTCCTGGATTTGACTTATCCCAATTCGAGGTGCTTAAAGCCTCTATGTAGATTAAGGAAAATGACCCAAATGTCAGATCTTCAGGGCTCCTTTTGCAGAGGATCGGGCAGTAATGAGAAAATGGTTGAGTCTACACGATTCTGGATGGGCCCCCGAAAACGAGTTAATCGGTGAGTGTTCGTCAGGAATACGCCCATGTTAGCTACCAAGTCTGCTAGCTTCAGTCAGGCCGACCAGTCTGGTCTCTACATACTTTCGACTCGGGGTAACCCTCAAGCACATTTGCTAATTTGGATCTGGTTCGCTAGCACCAGTGCGTCGCGCGGCCCTATCCGACCAGCAGCCGGGAGCGCGAGGTTTAGAGCCTCGGGCAGATAGGGCTTGAGAGTCGGTTGAGGCCCCTGAATCTCGCGAGATCTGGGAGGGGGGAAGGGGCGGAAGAACTCGCGTGCACGCGCCCAAGAGCCGTTAGGGTGGAAACCCTCCCGAGCGGGGCGGGCGGAGCAAATACAGTTGGACGCCAGTTGGTGGAGCCCCCGCGGGAAACGACCGAGCGCGAGGAGCGTGCGCGCTCACGTTGCGGCGACGGCGGTGGCGAGCGGCGTCAGAGCTTAGAAGGGGGGGGCCTGGCGGCTTCTGGCGGGTGGCGGTGTTGGAGGCGAGAGCTTGCTTAGCCCTTATCGCCTCTGTCCCAGGAACTGGACAGAGTGAGGGAAGCAGGGTCGTTTTCGGCGGCTGCTGCCGTCCACGTACGCGTCGTTGTCAGGAGCGCGGCCCGGACTCTCCTGCAACCCCTCCGGCTCCTTTTCCGCACGCTTCGAGGCGGCAGCGGCAACCGAGACAGCGTCTCACCTTCCCCCCAGCCCTTCCCCTCGTCCCCCCTCCCCGCCCGAAAGGGCCCGGTCTGCGCCCCACCCCCGCCTGTCCGCCCGCTACACCGCCGCCATGTCGGCGCAGGCCCAGATGCGCGCGATGCTGGACCAGTTGATGGGCACCTCCCGGGATGGTAAGTCTCTGCCAGCGCCCTGGGGGTGGGGGAGGGGATGGGGAAGGCGTGGAGAAAGGGCTCCGCGGGCGCACCTGGGCTTGTGCGCGTGTGGTTGAGTAAGGGGCTCCCAGATTGGTAACACGAGGTCCCGGCTCCCGGCCGGTCCAATCTGAGCCGGGCAGGCAGGCTAGGGGAGGCGGTGACCAAGCGGATTGGCGGGAACTGCTGCCAATGGGGTCAGGCGGGGCCTGGAGGCTGAAAGGAGAGTTTGAGCCTTCAATGTTGACTTGGCTGGGACGGGAGAGCCCACGTCTCTCTTGCGTAGTCGGACGGCCGGTTTTGTGGCCGAATAGGTATCAGCGGACCGCTAGAGCCTCCTCCTCCCCCTCAACTAATCCCTAACCCAGAGTTTTGGGATTATCCTTCGCCGCCGCCCTCCAGAGTATCTTCAGAGAACAGCCCACCCCCATCCCACCCTTTTCCCACCCCCTTACCTGGGTCCGGAGGAAACCTTTGCTATGAGCCCAGTCCCAGAAAATGCACTCGCAATCCTCATAGAAACAGCCATACTTAAGGAAAAATCTGACCCAAACCATGGTTTCTTGAAGTGGGTGTGTTTGGCCCCATTTTGTGAAAAGAAAAATGTTAATGGCCTGTTTTTTTTTTTTTTCGAGAGACCTCCATTTTGTTAGACAATTTAATAGAGGCTTTGTTCGGTAAATATTGACAAATCTTGCATGTGCCCCAAATAGAACCATTTTGAATATGTGGTACCCAGTGAAGTAGAATATAGGGAAGCAACGATTCTTTTAGGCACTTAAGTTAGAATTTGTGTAGCAAAACACTAATTGCTGGATATCTTTTTGTCATAAAGAGAATTTCTAAAAAATGAATTGTTGCTTTTTTTGTTGATAATTATACTGTATTGTTTTAAAATTCAGCTTAAATCCATGCTAATATGGAGAAGATACTTTCTTAAAAACAAAACAAAAACACTTGTCTATATGTTGCTTGTTCAGGCAAGTAGTTTCTTAGTCATTAAAGAAATGCTTTTTTCTTAATTAAAATTAAAATTGCTTGACATAAGAGAAAAGGCACACTCTTAAATTTTTAAGTCGTTCTTAAAGAATTTTGAGTGCCTTGTAGCAAAATACGTGAGTAGCTTTTTAAAAATTGAATTCAGATATTTTTGGCACTGAATATTTGGGATGGCTTTTCAGTGTTAACAGTTATTTTAATAAAAACCCATATTAGGAACTTTTCTTTGTAGAACACGTAGACAAAGGGTGTAGATGGCAAACCGACTTGTGGTTGTGTAGAGAAGAGGGGAAGATAGGGAAAGAAATGAATTTTATTTGTGTAGTAAACCCTTGAAAGTAACAGTTAAAAATTCTAGTGGAGAAAACTACCCATAATCATTTTTCACTTTGATATAAGAATGGTCATTTTGTATCTGTAGCGTGTTAACATTGTTCCTTTTACTTCAAAGACAGTGTTGGGAAGGAGCTTAATCCAAGATTTTAGCTGACAGAATAACTGATATTTGTAATAAAATGGTAGAAATCATTTAAGATTTACTTTACATGATCCTTTTAATCCTACATGGATACCATATTTGGTACATTCTACATGGATTGAATTTCCTGATTTTACTGGGAGGATAGTTGAATCAAAGTACACTACTTTTTCCTGATCGATTTCTGAACTAGGCAGCTAATCTGATATTACAAAGCTAAGACTAAAAAAATATATGTTCCTGTATGTGTAGTCAGCATAAAAATGAATTTCTGAAAATCCATTCTGTTTTATATTCAAATTTTATATTTTTTTGTGTCTGTTACTGGATTTTTTTTTGCCTCCAGTCTAAGAGGACTTACCAATTAATTCATTTTTACGAGTCCACAATATCATGTAGCTGAAATGACTGGATTTTCACTTTGGGCCAGAAGTAAGAAACATGCTACTTTCAAGGAAAAGAATAGAATGTTTTTTTTTTAGATATTCAAGTTCTTTCATGTGTTGAAGATAATAATCAGAACATTCTTTTTCTTCTTAACAGATAGTTAATGAGTTTACATATTTCATTTTATGATTCAGGACCTTTAAATAATTAGGATTGTTCTTTTTTAGCGTACAATCAACTTCAAGTTATCCAGGGATGGGGAACATGGATACGTTCCTCAGTAATACCATGTAATTTCAAACCATATAATGGGAAGCTTTGTACTGGACACAGAAACAGCTTACAGGGAATGCTGTTGGGTGATTTTGGCACTAAGAGGTGGATTTGGGGATCCACGAGGTGGGAGAGAGATGGAAAAGGTAGGTAGGAGGTATTTAAAGCAGCTCTGTCCAATTTTTAAAAAATTTTAATCTCAAGAACTAACTATAAAGCAGCCACTGTCTTCCAGGATGGTGGGGCTCAAGGTGGCAAGAAGCCCCACAATCCTTAGTGTTCTGAACCTAAGGGAATCTAAAGTGGCACTGGAGGCCCAGGGCACTGGGAAAACCTTGCTTCTCTTTCACTTCCCTCTTTCCCCAGTAAAAGATTTATTCCTTCTCCCCCACCCCCAAATCAGAGTTTTTAATTAGTTCCTTTTTAACTCCTTAGAGATTTAAGTCTGTTAAATGTACCTTATTTTGAATTACTTAAATCATTTAGATTATTGAAACTTCACTGAAATCCTCAGACATAGGAATTTTAGTGGCAGGGAAATGGGGAGGTAATTTTGGATCACTGGGCACTTCCAGAAAAGACAGTCCTGGGTGAGTGGTGGAAGTGGGTGGTTTTGGACAACCAGAGGGCAGCATGATGGTGCTGGGAGGCTGGGCAGGGGATGACCAAGAGGTGGGAGAGGAATGCATAAGGGAGGTGGGAGGGCCAAAGACAAACTTTGCCTTCTTTGCAATTTTGCCTAGGGCCCTGGTGGTGGCAACCGCCTGTGTGCCACTGAAAATCGTGCCGATGCCTGGCATACTGCATAAATGGAAGCAGGGTACCGCGTGAGTTGAAACATTGGTCACACTATATAAAGTTTGTATATGTGAATCAGTGTAACTCATACCCATGTAACTGGGGGTCTGACTTTATTTGGATTTTTCTGATAAGGCATCATGGGCTAAGGAAAAGAGCACTGGGCTGAGACTCAGGAGACCTGGTTTCTAGCCCCAGCTGTACCTCTAATTGTAACCTTGGGTAAGTTGCTCAACCTTTTTTGCCTCAAGTTAAATCTATAATTTGTTAAATGGGAAAACATAATTTCTTATGTTATACTGATGTTGGAAAAATAAGTATATTTTAAGATTTTTAGAAGGGGAACCATAAGTAGGTATAAATTTGTATCTATTTTATTCGAAGTTTAAGATATGTTAAATTTTATACATATTTTTCTATTTTAGTTGTTAGCATTAAAAGAAAGGAGAAGGATAATTTGTTTCCCCTGAATATATTCCAATTGAAAGCAGGGATTAGTAGCACAGGAAAATTCAAGCAGGGGTTTGAGGTTTGTCTGTGACACTTGGAGGAACCCAGTGTCCTCACACAGACTATAGTCATTTGTGCTGAGTTGGGTTAATTGCAGAGATGTCCTTTAGCTAAAGTTTGACCTTTTGCCAGCAAATATACAGTTTGGTTATGATTAAGTCTCTGGTTCTTACCCCAGGCAGGCCTGGCAGGGTGCAAAGGATAGATATTAAGACAAAATTGAGAGTGTGAATTGAGATTGCATCTAGGGAAATTACAGAAGGTAGTTTTGAGGATTCCATACCTCTTAATAGCTATAACCTTTAAATGGGATCAGAGACCATCTCTGAAAGGTTAAAACAGGCCAAGAATGGCAATCTAACCCCCCAAACAACTAGTAGACTAATATAATGTAGAATATAGAAGAGAATTTTATAGCATCGTTAGTGGTCCTTTGTGGTTAAGGAATGATTAAGGCAAGTTAAAACTTTCAGATAATTTTAGCTATTTTTGATGGTGATCTTCCTAAACATCTGATGATGTACTTCCTCAGGTAATAGAGTACATTAATCAGAATTTAATATTTTTGCTGATCATATATTGTACAGTAGTTATAGTTCATGGGAAATAAAAGGGGTACTCATCCTAGGAGATACCCAGGAAAATACAGTTCAGAAAATTATTTATTGTTCCTAATAAATTAGTGTTACCTAACTGTTGAACCTATAAGATTTTATGCCATCGCTGTATTTCTGCAAAATAAGTTATTGAATCAAAGGTTGAAGGAGTGTTTTCTTTAGTGGATTTTCTTCATAAAATCATCTTTACTGTAATTTGTGTTCCTTGGCTTGTCATCAACATTGAGACCATTTTCTTTCAATTTCATTAACATAGTAAACCATACTTATTTCTTGGTCAGTTGTAATCATTCTTCTGTTCCACTTGGATTGTTCATTTTAAGTGAAGGAGGCATAGCCTTTAATACACAAGTGCACATTTGTAAATTCTTTAACAGTATAAGAAATTTTAGCAAACAAAAGGTTGAACAGTAGTTAAACATAAGATAAAACAGGTTTAGTAAATATTTGACTAATCAGAGGTCCAGGAATATAAAAACACATGGCTTTGCTAACACCCTTATAGTGAATCCATTTTAAAGAAAAAACTATAACTTATTTTGGATTTTGAACTCTAATATTTCTAACTGCAGAACAGCCTAGAAAACAATAATAGTATTACCTCATATAACCCTGCAGTGTCCTTCGATTCTCTACAATTTTTTAGTTCTCAAGAAAGCTTTATTCTGAGACATTATTTACTTTGGTTTAAAAAAATGAAACCAAAGAAAAATTATTTTGTCTATCACTGCATAAGCTCTATAAGCAGCATAAAAATGCTTTAGTGTGTGTAAGATGTCATTAGCATTATTGGTTGTGAGCTGCATGGGCAAGATGGGTAGCAGGAAGTCAAGAGCAAGTAGGTATCACAGATCAGGGTCAGGTTTAGTGAGTCAGATAGTTCATACAGACATTAAAGCTCAAAGTTGCTTAGGGTTCAGGCAACAGGAAATTGTAGGCTAAGAAGATGGAAAAAAGTTGGAACATTTTGCTGGAGAAAGAATGAGAGAGTGAGAGAGAGGGTAAGTTTCTGACAGGAATCTTGGGGATATACTACTTACAGAAAAGTCATTCTGTTCCTTTTTGTTTTAAATTATCATGTACTTATAGCCATTAGGGTAGAAATTGGAAGGCAGTGCCAAAATAAATGAGTTAATCAATTTTGTAAGGTTATTGAGGCTATAGATAAAAGTTTGTAAAAACTGCAGCTGGTTAGAGCTTCGTGTTTTTGTTTCAGCTGAATAACTTAAGACTTTGAAAATTCAAAACCATTAGAAAGTAACATGTAGCTCTCAACTAAATAAATGTCATAGTTTGCTGTTTAACATTGCTAGAGAAAAGGTCTGTAAACCTTTTTCTAAAAAAAAATACCACCACCACCACTAGATATTGATCCATGCATTCTAATTTAGTTGTGAACCATCTGCACTGATGTTTTACCTGTGTGATTCAACATGAAAGGAATTTAACCGGCTGCCCTTGCCGAGTCTTTTGTCATGTTTCCTGAATTCATGGTAAATTGTTTTGTTTTTACTTTTTTGAGACATCAGTTTTCTCTGTATTTTGTTCAACCATTAGGTTATACAATATACTTCACTAGCTCTGCAAGTAAGTATCAAAATAGAAACATTTGTTTCTATTGTCTTTTTACTGCGGTAAAGTAGTAACATAGGACTCTAATCCTAGAGGGAGTGAAGAATTTACTCATGAACAGTTGTGTTTATTTTTAAGTGATGAATTCTGTGAAACTGATTATAGGTGTCTAATTTTGAAAAAGGTTTTTAAAAATCAGATACCTATAGAATGAACAAATGTCATTTTGTGTATTTCCTTTAAGTTAAAAAGAGGTTTTACAAATGAAGTAATTTAAGGACATGTTTTAGTTTAAGTCTAGCACTGTGGCCCACCTGCTTTTTGTAAATAATATTGGAATGCAGCCATGCCCTTTGGTATCCATATTGTCTGTGGCTGCTTTGCCTTACAGTGGTGCATAGTTGCAACAGAAACTATGGCTGGCAAGCTTAAAATATTTGCTGTCTAGCTCATTAAGAAAAAGCTTGTTGACCACTGTTCTTAGATTAGTGGTTCTCAAGGTGATTCCCCAACCTTAGCATCACCTGGGAACTTGTTAGAAATGTAAGTTCTTGGGCCCACCCCAGGCCTACAGAAGTTCTGGAGATAGGGCCAGCAATCTGTTTTAAGAAGCCTGCCACATGCCTTTGATAAACAATAAAAGTAACCCCATTTTTAATAAAATTAAAAAGGGAAAAAAAGTTTGAGAAGCCTTGTTCTAGGTAACTTTCCCAGTGTTAGTCACACATATCACCTTTACTACTTTTTACCTTATTTTCTATTTTTTTAATATCTTTTTTTGTCAACTCACTTTCTAAAAGTGTAAGTTAATTTTAAAATAATTTGTTCCCCAGAAAAATTAATACAATGAAAACAACATGAGATTCTGTTGTCATTTATCCTATACTAAAAAATTAGAACTTGTTAGATGTTTTAAATGCATACTAAGGGCCACATGGAAACTTCCCTTGACTTATTCATAATAAATAATCACTGCTAAGTAATTGAGTGATGTTTTGACTATCATGTTGGTAAAATCACCTAAAATCATCCTTTGTGCAAACCTCTTACTTGAAAAATACTGTTCTGTTATTTATGCGAAAGAAAAGCTGCTTGAACTGCATATTCCAAAGCCCCTTCGTGGGAATGACTGATCAAAAATGCTTACCTGTGAGATGGCGTGGTCTAGGAGTCCCTAGAGAGTTCCATTTAGACTTACAGGGTGAAATGACCTCTTAGCTTGATTTCTCACCTCTCCACTAGTATTTTGGTCTGTAGCAGTCAGCAGTTGTAGAGGTTTTCACCAACCTGTTCTGTGGTAAGTACTTGGTTGTGGGAAAAGCTGCTTGTCAGAGATAACCCCTGGACTAGAACTGTGATTCTACATTAAGGATGGGGAGCACCAGGGTATGCTTACTAGGAATAGTTGACCCTCCTCAGATTTTTAGAAACCATGTTGTTTGTATTTCGAAAAGTTCCTTTGTTATGATATAATTTGCCTTATGATACTAGAGAGAATACTTTTCAGATATGGTCTTCTGTATATTTATTGGCTGATGTGCTTTAGGGTATTGTAATTGCTGATAGGATAGGAATAGAATCTTACTTTCCTGAGTATCTCCAGATTGCTTAGTTGTTTCAGTTTTTTTCTTTTCTTAGCTCTGCAAGTAAGTATCAAAATAGAAACATTTGTTTCTATTGTCTTTTTACTGCGGTAAAGTAGCAACATAGGACTCTAATCCTATAGGGAGTGAAAGTTTGTGGGGAGTGAAGAATTTACTCATGAACAGTTTATTTTTAAGTGATGAATTCTGTGAAACTGATTATAGGCGTCTAATTTTGAAAAACGTTTTTAAAAATCAGATACCTATAGAATGAACAAATGTCATTTTGTGTATTTCCTTTAAGTTAAAAAGAGGTATTACAAATGAAATCCTTTATGTTCCCCCACACAGTCTCAGTCCTTTCCCCCGGAGCATTCCTTGTGAACTTAATGTATATTCTGTGAGACACAGTATTTCTGCTGTGTCTTTTTAGCAGTTGTAAGGCTCAGTCTCCTTCATGGTAATCTCTTTTTCATTTTAACTTTTGTTATCATTTAGTTGTCTGTCACCTCTGTCTGATATTCTCATTTCTTTTCCCTTTTTATTTATTCATTGGTTTTAGATTTGGGGAGGCTCTACTTAGCTTTTGTAGCTATCACTGGCCATTGAGAACTTGTATTTTTAAAAATCAGCCAATCACTTTTTCTTTGATTTCAGCTGTGTTTTCATAGCCAGAGGTAGCTTTCGTTGCTTCTAATTTTGTGTTTAGAAAGTTCTGGATGATAGAAGGCACCAGATATCCAGAGAACAAGTGTTAACAGTATCATAATTGCAGCGCTGCAAGTATCAGAATAAATTTAGCAAGCTGCAACTTATTAATGACTGACTTTGCTTTATGACATCTGTAAAAAAAAATTCTGTGTAATCTCCCTTAGAACTTAATTTTTAGGTAACTATTCAGGTTTTTCTAATGTACCTTAAATCTAAGAAGGGAGATATGTTGATAGAATTCCCAAAGCATGTACCCCCTCAGAAATATGATGGCATTGACTCCTGCCAGTGGCCAAGATTCTATTCTTGTGCAGTGAGAGAAGATAGGGCTGTGGCAAGGTGTGGACTAGATTCCTTGGAATGTAGCTACTTCGTTATCTCTGTTCTCACATTTCATTACCATTCTGTTGCTCTTAAAAGACTCTAAAGTTTCTCCTACGAAGGCTGTTTCCTAGTCTCATTCCTTATAGCATTACATGGATTTTCATGGACAAGTTGATTGGTTGATTTTAAAAATTATTTTAGCAATATTTATCTTTGATCATAGCAAAAATAATTTGGAAGTTTCTTCTACATTGAATGGGCATTGCATTTTTTACATGCTGGGCTGTCATGGGAATTGTGTTATTCGTACCTATTTGAAAATATAAACCTGTAGAACCATATAAAAATATTAAGAGGAATAGGCTTTCTGAACTGTATAATATCCTTTGTTTTTTTTTGTTGTTGTTTGTTTTTGCATTTTCTGGGGGAAATAAAAGTTGCTTCTACTAAATATGATTTTACAAGTTCTGTTAAAAGAAGGGATTGATATTACATCTGGAAGGGAGATTGCCATAACTAGTTTTTCCCACTGCTATGTTTGGCTGAGTACACTTTCTTTTTTTCTCTTATGTAATAAATAAATTTCTGAAAAGTTTATCAAGTTATATTAAATATCTTAAGAGCATCTGAATCATATTAACACATGGCAGTGAGTTCTTTATAAACGAATCCTAAACTTTGAACAAGATAAATATGCAGTGAATTAAACTGAGTGTATTATTAACAAGGGAACATGGAATAATGAGTTTTTTTTTTTTTAAGGTTACTTATGAAAGGGTTCCTGTAAGTGAGTTTTAGGCTGATTTCTAAAGGAACAATAAAAGCAGGTGGAGTCTACAGCCATGCCGCCCTGAACAAGCCCAGCTCGGCTCATCTCAGAAGCTAAGCAGGGTCGGGCCTGGTTAGTACTTGGATGGGAGACAACCTAGGAAGACAAGGAGCTGTAGGTGTTAAGAAAAAAAAAAGTATTGTAAGCCGACAACTTACAACGTCCTTGCAGCCTGTGAGGTCAACCAAGGATTGTCCTGCCTAAAAATAAATTAAATAAATAATTTTGGTCAGGAAATTTGAGAAGGGTATAAAAGTGATTAGCAGATTGGTTCTTTAATAGCCACCGTGCAGCAATGGTCACCTGCTTTTATCTTGGTTGCACATGGAGACGTGAGGGTTTACTAGTACAGGACGGATCTCCTTCGGCCTTGTACTAGACTAGAAATTGGCCATGGGTCTTTATACAGTTCTCACCTTATTATGTGGACTCCGTAGCTTATATTGTAGAAATGGAAATAAAAGGGTGGGACATTTTTCTGCACGTGAGGATTCAAGGGCACGGGCGCATGAGAAGCTTTTTTAAGCTATGCACTTTTTCTAGCTCTGACTTTCCTTTCATTGAAAGGGTATTGATTTTATTTTAGAGGGAATGTGCCTACCCTGTCCCAAGCCAAAAGTGACATGTGACCCCTAACAAGTATACCTGTGGGGAGAGCTTTGGTTGTCACATTGGAGAATATGGGAGGGCTTGCCCTCATCTGTCCCCATGTATAAACTAGGAATTGCTTCCATTGTTTTGTATGATGTTGAGTTTTCTCCTCTCTATTTTCCCTAAGCTAAGCTTTAAGCTAATTCTAGACAAAAGAAATACTAATTAGTTGTTTTTATAAATTACTTGTCATTGATTCCTGATAATATGCAGTAAGTAAGGATTTTACGTATCATTATATATGTCAAATATTACAAACTTTAAGGTTCTTTGGAATTTTAATACTAAACTCAGTTCACTTTTGCTTAGCCTTCACAGTTGTTGATCACATAGCATGGTCATCCACTCACAGCTTAAAAATATACAGGGAGCATCGGAGAGAATGGGTAAAGTAAAATTTTGATGTTCTTAAAATAGCACCTAAATCTGTGAAAGTTGATTTGAATTCTTGTTTGTATGGGAGGGAGAGGGTGGGTGACACTGGAGGGATGGGGGTGGACATTGGGAAAAAAGCATGCACTATGTAAAATGATATTGGATACCATCTAGGCTCAGGTTTTAAATGTTACTACAATTTAAGTCTAAAACGGTTTCAGAAAAGGCAGGACCACATAATGGCAGTGTTCAGATTTAAAGTGGGCTTGTTTTTCTCTCCCAACAGACTGAAGAGAATTTTGAGACTAGCAGTAGTTGAGTTCAATTTGGACAGGAACCTTCTTTTAAAGTAGCCTGTTCATATTCCCTAAGTGAACCTGCCTCAGAACCACCTTAGGCTCTGTTACATTGCTGAAAGACCAGGATAGGAAGAATATAATGTATAATAATATTATAGTTTTTAGTGTATACTTGTGACTCAGATGTTCATAATTCATGAAACTCATGAAAGGGTTGAACAGAAGACAGGTTAAGCGAGTTGTTATTCTGAAGTTAGTTGTCTTGTAAGAAGTATTAATAGAAATTTTGATAATTTCCATTCAGATTAAGAACACTGCCTGCCAAAGTTCTAAATCAGGTTTCTAATTCTGACAACTTGGCATTGTGGTTATGTACAAAATCTAATGACATTATCGAGTTTATAGGGCAGAGAAATCTCCATGTTTTTATGGGTAGGACAGTTTGTTGTGGTTAACTCAAATTATCTCTGCCCCATTATATTAAACATTCTTTTTTTACTTTGTATTTACACTTAAAATCTGGATTGAAGAAAATAAATGAAAAAGTTGTTTAAGAAATCAGATTGTACTCCAAAAATCTTTTGTCCCAACTTTACTGTTTCCCTACATGAAGCCAATTTCCAAAGCCAAAAATTATTTGCTTGCTGTTCCCCTGCCTCTGTAAGCTTTGTCAAAGATAATACTCCAATTAGGAATACTCTTCTTTGCTTTGGTCTAAGTCCTATTATCTTTCCTTCATATTTTGGCTTCTGCTTAGTTCATGAAGCCTTTTCTGACCTCTCCTGTCTTTGGTGGTCATTCTGGTCTTAGAATTCCTGGAGCACTATTCTTTGAAACATCCATTTGGTACTTGGATCATGCTACCTTGCATTATTACACGTTACTTAATTTGAATATCCTATTTCTTCAGCAAAATCATGGGCTCCTTGAAGGTAGAGAGTTTGTCTTCTATGTCTCTTTGTAACCCCATTGTCTAGCACAGAGGATGTGTTCACCAGTAGTTTTGATTCTATGATTTGGAGCCAATGTTATTGTATATTTTAACAGGGCAATTGTTTTTTTCTTAATTTAGGTTATTTTTACATGATTATATGCCCAGAAAACTTCAAGATAGAGTACATTGAATTCATAAAATAATTCCTTGTACTGTAAAGAGATTTGGTTCGTATTTGTTCCCTATTATAGACCCCACCCACCCACCCCCTTTTTTAAAATGGGTGCTGTTTTCCCTCATTTCTTTTGAAAAACATGGTTTGGGCCAGATATCTTGACAGAAATAAAAATTAACAGTATTCTTATTTTAAAATTCTTTGTTGGTTTACCCAAACTATACTTTCATGGTATAAGCCCAGATTTATTAACTACTACATGGACATGGTAATGTAGCCAAATTACTTTAAAATGTTAAAGTTTCCTAAGTAAAACTTTAAAAATATTTATAAACAGATACTTAGTTGCTAATCCCTCAGGGTATTTCTATATCTCAAATTACTAGGGGTTTTATTATTTCATTGTTTTAAAAGTTTCTATAATGTATCGACTGATATTTGATAGCTGTGTGTGTTGTGTTTACTGCAGTTATCAAATGTGTATAGAGCAACCACTTATATGCAGTGAAAAGTTTTTTAAAAATTTTTTGGCATTTATAGAAGCTGATTTTTTTCAAGCTCATCAGGGATATTTGCTAAATTTGTATTTGGAACTGTTCATATTTTATCTGACAGCTGTGTCTTCAGGGCACATGTATCTTAACTCTAGATTTAATGTGATTTCTGAAGCAAAAACAGTTACCCTACTTGATGAAATGTTTGGTTAGTAAACTATGAATCTTGATTTTATTCTAAGGCCTGGCTTATAATCTTGAGCCATTAGTTTGACAAAACACTGAAATGATAACTGCTGTTGTGTTACTGAAAAGCTTAGATACTTGTAGCAGGAAGACTCCTAGACATAGAAGGATTTTTTTTCCTTAAAAAAATTTGTATCTTTAAATTTCTCAGCATTATTTGGGTACAGATTTAAAACAAAACTTTTTTCCTTATGTGCTGGGAAGCTGAAAGCTTCTAATAGAGAATTACCATTCTGGTGTGAGCTTATCGTAGTACCATTCTAACAAGATTAAGGCCCTCACCAAAAGTCTCAGTGATACACATTTTTAAAAAACATTTTTTAAAACTCCCGTTGAACCAAGGACAACTTTCTATAGCTCCAGCCTCGGACTTGTACCTCTGGTCAGTCATAGTCTTAATACTTGTTAAGTCAGTATTTAAAACAATAAAACACCCTGATTTTGTTCACTTTTGTTTTCATATACAAGAATCTTTACAATCAACATGTACTTCTAGATGCTGTATTGAAATTGCTGGCAGAGTCTATTCTATACAAACTGAACAATCTGGCCCCTTGTTTTATTTGTAAAGGTTCAATGTATCTATGCCTGCCTACTTCAATCTGCAAGGGAGTGTCAGAAAGGCCCCGCATTCGCCGAGCCGTGAGTTATCGCTAACTTTTCAGATGTGTTAATGAATGTGGAACAAAAGCAGTTGTGTTTAAAAGGAAAAAAGGATCATCAAAATAACCTTATAGTAGCAGGCATGAACACTAAATGAATTATTCCAAATTGTGGTGTCAAAAATAACCTACTTTTTAATTAGAAAACCTATTGTTGAACTGCTCTGAAGCTAGCATTTTAACTCTAAATCTCTGTTTTTAACATTTTATATGCCCCTGTTGCAAAACAGAATGTCCTTTAAGCCTTTTTAACTAAGTTAAAACAATTTGAACAAAATCTTACTCCACCTAAAAATGGCAATATTTAGTTAACTTTGAATTAAGGTCTTCAAAATGAGACCAACGCAAAAGGGGTAAAGTTTTAACCTTTCTGTATTTCACATGTGAAAAACAAATTAATTCAAATAAATTGAAGCACTTTTTGAAGTGCTCCAGGCATCATGTGAAGTACAGCGGTATTTACAACCTATTTTGGTGCCCACCATTCTCGCTTCAGTAATTCACCAGTAGGTTTTCATTCATCAATGATACCAATTTAAGGCTAAAATAAAACACCTACATTTCTTAGGGCTTACCACTCTACATAGAAGAAACATCCTTAAGAGTTTTTTCTTTTCTTTTTTTTCCAGAGAGATTCTAAGCAAAAAATTGTAACTAACATCAATATTTTGTTATTAGAGCTAGTTACCTTTCTTTTTCTTGGATTCTTTAAAGTTTTAAGTAGATAGGCATATTTGTTTAGCAGGTTGGATGCTCCTAGTGCTTAGGAGGTGGTGTATTTTATTACATGAAGACAGAATGAATTTAAATGTATCCAGTTTGGCCTCATATAGCACAGGCCACATAAAACTTGGAGGTATGGGACCTTTGGAGGCATTACAGTTAACTTTTCATTTAGGCTGTGTTTGACTGGTGTGTAAGTCCTTCTTCCAGGTTTGTACGCTCTTAAACACATTATTCTACCCTCTCTTAACTCCTCCCAGCAGCAAAAGGGAGACACTTCAGCTGGAACAAAATAGTGGAAGAAATGGCGTCTGGGGTTCAGTGGGGATTCGCAGTGTGTATGCAATGTTTGCAAGATTACTTTTTATGTTTTTCAATTAATGTAAATAATTACAAAATAAATCAATGCTTAGTGTCAAGTAGGGAACGTTACATACCAGTAGAAACTCTCCTAGTGGGTCTGCTGCAAGTTGCTAAACCTTTCAGGCCTCAGTTTCCTCATCTGCCATCTGAAGGAGTTGGACTCGATAATCATTAAGGTCCATTCCTGCTCTAAATCCTATGCTTTTCTGAATTATTCTTTTTAACAGAATGCATTGCTCTCCCATTTTGACTATTTGAATTTTGCAGTACATATACTGCAACTGCATGTTGTCTAAAATAGTTTTTCTATAAGATACTGTATAAAAAACTAATCCCTCTTGAGCTGATTTGAAATGTGTGTTTAGCCACACATAAAAAGCTAGTGATATAGTAGGGCTCTCAGAAAATAAACATTTCCCAGTTGTCTAACCTTGAATGTTATTAACTTTCCTATATTACAGGAGATACTACTCGTCAGCGAATCAAATTCAGTGATGACAGAGTATGCAAGAGTCACCTTCTCAACTGTTGTCCTCATGATGTCCTCTCTGGGACTGTACGTATTTATTAAATCTATTATTTGATTATTGGCATACTATAAAAATGAGCTGCTTGATAAAGTCTTAGTTCCTTGTCAAGTTATACAGTGATTTTTTTTTTTTTAAAAAACACTGTTATTAGAGGAGGGATTTGCAGCTCTTATATTGTTTGTTTATTTAGGTTAATGTTTTAAGTCTGCAGTAATGGAATCCTCACAAAAGTAATTGCTATGCTTTGCTTTACAATTTTTTTCCCATTCTTCAGAGCAGTTCTTCAACATTTCTTTTTTGGAATATGGACACATTATATAGCAGTTGACCTTTTAGTTCAGAAATAATATAAAGGATTTTTTAAAGTTTCCTTTACTGTTGAGCAGAGTCAACTTTTATCCAAAACACCATACATTTTTGTTAAGATCTGTGCATGAAGAAAAGATTTTTGACTTCCATTTTCAGAAGCGATGAGTTCCCTTAAAGATATCTAAATGAGCAGTTTCTTCTTGATAGGAAGAATTAAATGCCCCAAACAGATAGGTATCAAGGCATATGTAATAGGAAACACCTCCGCCTTTTTCCATTTGAAAAGAGGTTGAAACTGCATTATGTTAAAAGAAGAAAAGAGGCTACTTAAAAATATAATACCAAATTTGCTTTAAGTATAATACTGCAAGGGAAGAAATCCTGTTTCTGAGCATTTGAATTAGGACTAGAACACATAATTAACCTTCATATGTACTCTTTAAAGTATTTTCTACTGTGCTATTAACAGTTGAAATTTATAAAATCTATAGTGTACTTTTTGATTCTCTACATTTACTGTTGTATTAACTTTAACAGTTCATTTTATCTAATGGCTAAATTGTCGCTTCAAATAAATTTTGAGAACAAAATTAACAGAATGACAGAATTTAGTTTTTAATTTTTAATACTTAAAATCCAGCCATCGCAAGACTTTGACATATTTTATTCTTCAAGTATGGCATTAATAGTGACAATCTAACATCACAGTTGTGCTTTACATTGTATAATACACATAATTCCACTTAGGCTCATTTATTTCTTAAAATAGTTCCGTGAGTTATATGATTCATGGTTAACCTTAATAATAACTTATTTAAAAACATTAAATTCTATTGATTTAAAGTAAAACTGGGACCAAACCCAAATTTTTGGAGGTGTAGTCTTATTCAACATGTTTTCTATTCTGTAGGGAATACTTCATCATGTTAAATATAAAGGGTAAGTGATTGGTCTTGCACTTCCTTGTAAATTCTTGCTGGTGGTTTTATAAGATGCACATTTTTTCAAATTTTAACATCTCTGAATTTTTCACCTCAAAATTTTTAATGGAAAAGTACTATCTTAATTAGTAACATTTTTCTCATGTTACAGAATTGAATGATGATTAAAATTCATGATATCTTGGATTATACAGAAAAACAGTTAAGGAAAGCCCTTGTAAAGGCACTTGTTAGGGAAATTCTGGACAAGAAATATCTCCCCTTTTTTGTCAGTCTAATGGAGAAGGGATTGTCATATGAAAGGATGGGGTTAAGTAGCCGTGAACCTCTTTCAGATTTTAAGCAGAGTTTTAAGGACTGGCTGGCTGCAGGATTTTGTGCAACTCCAGAGTTGTCATTGAGTGGTGTTCTTGAGACTTTAAAATCATCCATAGTGTGAATTTCTCATGACTCATATTACTAAAAATGCCTAAAACAGTCTATCCTATGTACAAATGGTTTTGTAATTACAGAGCTGTGACTTCTTTAACAACCAGTCTGTGTAGAACAAATGTTTTTCTGGCACAGTCTAACAGTTCATACCTCTTTATGTTGAAGATGCTTGATAGATATATTAGATAAAGGATGGAAGTCATTTAATAGTAACTGTTGATCTTGAAATGCTTTTTCTTTGTTAAAGGTCGCCCTTTAGTTTTCATGACCTTGTTCCTCAGATTTTTCACTTCCAGCAGAATGATTTACCAATACCCTATATTATTTAGCAGAAGAATACACAGAAATATATTCTCTCATTTTATTCATTATAAAGTGGTTGAACTTTATACCAAGCACTTGAAGATGGAGAGTGTGATTTCTAAAAATGTACTCATAACTGACAATTAGTATGGAATGCTTTTGGAATTCAGTTTGATGAAAATGTCCCTATATGTTTTACCTTTCATTAATTTGGTACTCTGGTATAACTAATTCTTTAGCTAGTTAATTATTCAGAGGAGGAAAAATGTAGAGCAAAAAATTAAACTAATTTTGTGATATATATATATCTATCTATCTATCTTTGGATTATGATTTTTACAAGGAGCATGAATATTTCTTATAACTTAGGAAGTTTGTTTTTCAAAGGCTTGGGTTGTTTCCCAATTCATCTAGAAAATTTTCTTGTTTTAGTCCCACTCGTTTTCTCCTCTTGGCACACTTGGTTTCTCCTTGTTCTATTCATCATGCAGACAGACAGCATCCGCTTTCAGCTTTAAGCAATACAAAACTAACAGAGCTGTCATTTTTTTCTCCCCCAACACATTATTTTTGGTACATATCTTCTCTGAGGAAAGATAAGTGTATTGAAGTGCTTAAAAAAATCTTTTCATCTAGTTCTAGTGATCCGGGGAAAAGATATATAATAGTAATTTACAAAAGGTATTAAGTCTAAAGCAGAGATGGTAACAGAAGCTTGAAATTAAGATACGCAGAGATACAAAAACACATTCTCATAATGTTCCTGTCCTGAGTTCAGAAATGGCCACTGCTAATTTTATTATAGTCTTCATCATAGTATAATTTTAGCATTGACAAGTGGTCATGTCATTTTGCATATGGTCATCATTTTATAGATGGGAAAAATTAAAGCTCAGAAGTTGTGCCAGTCAGATGTCTCATAATTTACGATCACAGTATATTATGTCACATAGGAATCTCAGAGTAATTTAAATCTAAATACTTTATTAAGTGTTTTTGTTGTTGTTGTTGTTAGTTTTTTAGATAACACAATTACCTAGGGTATAGACTTTTCAGAAATGTCCTTGGAGGCATGGGGATAGGCTGGTCTTTTCTATTTCAGCTAGAATTTTGTACCTTTTAAATATAGAAAATTTCCATGAAAATCTGTTTTTTAAAAAAAAGAAATTCTACTGCTCAGAAATAGAATTTAAATTTGAAGAACTGATACTGAGAAATATTTAGAGATAGGAATAAAGTAAAACTTTATCTACCTTTTTGAAGTGATTGGATGGAAGTAATTGGTTGTTGAAAATTCTGACTGAGTCGATTTTATGGTGCCCCGGTAGGTTCTGGGTTTTATCTGAAGTGCAACTTTTACTAATTGAAACTCCTTTATTGCTTCTCTAACTCTTTCTTTGAAGGCCTGGTCTAAAATCAGTTACTTGGGTGCATACAAACCTGAACTTTAAAACTGCTGAAGTCTTTGATAGTACATATGTAAAAGAGCCATGAAAGTATGGAGAAGCAGAATAAGTGATAAGAAGTAAACCTGCACAAAATTTTCTCAACCAGCCACTAGAATGTAAGTTTCACTATAAGGGCAGGGACATTGTTTTTGTTCAGTGCTATATCCCCAGCATCTAGAACAGTGTCCTTCCGTTGTGTTGAATGAATAAGCGATCCATTCAAAAGTAGAATGCTACATAAATAAATAAATAAATAAATCTGTTTCAAAAAATTGATGATTGTTAGTGCGAAATGTGTTGCCTTTTAATAGATAAGGAGCTGGAGAGTATTTTGGAGGTGTTGCTTATCAAAATATGACAGAAGTGGTTTCCTATGCAGATGTGAAAATTTAGTCTGTAGATGTTTTAAACTGAATAACCTCTTACAAACGGTTTGCTTTGGGTTGCTTCGGTATTTTTTAACAAATGTTTTTAGCATTAGCTCAGACTACTGGCAAGATTTTTTTAAAAAAATTTATAACAACCAGTTTTTAGAGCTTCCCAATTTGCAAAATGCCATTTAACTTAGGTTTTACCCAAGATTTGGCTTTTGAAATGTATTATAATATTACTTTAAGCAGATGTGGTGTTTGTAGTTCACAAAAATATGTAATTCTTTGATAAGCATTTCTAGAGACTGCCTAAATAAAAAATGCATTTGGCACATAGGAAATCAGCAGCACATTAAAAGCTTCCCAGTGAATAATTAAAACTTTACTGTTAAACTTGAAAAGCTAAGTCCTAAATATAGTTTGCAGCATTGTTGGCATATTGGCACATTAATATTCTGAACTTTTTAGGTCTGCAGGATCAAAAAGTATAGACATACATACTGCTGTACATGGATAATGTAATTTGTAAAATTTCCAAATTTGGGTAGGTTTTTCCCCCCTTTATGGTATTTAGTATAATAGTGCTTCGGAGTAATGAAATTTAAGTAACACTGGAATTAAGCAGAGGAAGAAATAGAACGGGTGAGCAAGAGGTGTCAGTTAAATGAGGGCTGAATGGAGAAAGTAGAGAATTGACAGTAAAAGTTAACCCAATTTTGCCCTTCCAGAAGTGATTTATTTTTTCACCTCTCTGGAAGTGGTGCTGATTGCTGTGATCAGCGCTCATTCATTCAGTCATTCACTCACTTAACAAGTACTTCTTGAGGACCTACTATGTGTGTAGGCTATGTCAGGGTACAGAAATGGACATAGGTTTCTGCTTTAGTGGTGGAAGCTTCTATTCTAAGGTGAGAGACACATAACCAAGTGTGAAAATAAATAATGTGATTTCAGATAGTAATTGAAGTGCCATGCTAGAAAATGAAGTGTGGCTAGGTAATTTAGATTGTCTGGGACAGTGGGCAAGCAGCTACTCAGATAGTGGTTGGAGAAAACTTTTCTGATGAAATGATATTTGAAGAGATCTGAAGGTTAAGACGCCAGTCGTTCCTGAGTAGGAATGAACTTAACCATATGTTCCTTACACACAAAATTTTGGGTGATTTTTAAAAATTGTATATATGATCAAAAATCTAAAACCCTAGGCTTAGTCTACCTTTCCCTTGAATGAACAAATCAGCTTGGTCCTCTCTTTTGACTAGATTGATGTATTCATTATTGTCTCGCTGCTTTCCTTTCCTAGCATGCTTCTCACTTTTGCCTACCCTTTTTTCTCTGCCCAGAATACCCTTTTTCCTCTACAGACCTAAACCTTGCCTGGCGTATTACTGCACATGCTTGCCTGAGCCTCTTGCAGTTTGTCTCTGGACCCCAGTGTAGCAGCTGCCCTTCATGCTACTGATGGGCACTTGTCATTTTATCTTGTTTATGTGTTGTTCTCTCTCCCTTCCCAAGTAGATAGTATAATCTTTGTGGGCAAGGCCTTTTGTTGACATTTTATTTAGATTTTTTTTTTTTTTACATCTAGGATTAGAAATATAGTATTTTCTGCTATATTCTTCAAAAAATATTAATAAAATTTAGAATAAGAGCTTTATTTTTTTTTTTTATCCACCCGGAAAAATTTGGGAAGTGGTAGGAAAGCAAGAACTACTTTCAGCGTGCACAGTGTGCCCCATTTTTCTTCACCTCACACTCAAGTGTGACTTGTTTTGCGTGCCAGGAGTAGAATTAGGAAAGAAAAACCTAATTTCTATTTCAAGACAGTAGTGGTATAACTGAAATTCATATACAGTTTTTGTTGTTTCAAGGTTTTTCTAATGTTATATACTAGGCTTTCTCTTGTTCTTGGGGTGGGTCTTGAAACAAACATTGAACTAGGATGGAAGAGAGATTTTACAAATCTGAGGAAGAAGGTGAAGATGTCAGAGTGAAGATCACAGTGTAGAGATGATTCGTGCTTCAGCAAATCGCATTGGCGCTGTATGTGGAAAGGGTTCCAATGCTAGGCCAGGGAGTTGAGTTTTCAGCACTGTGTCATGCTGTCACAGTTTTATTTCACTCTTTCTCCAGCTGGTATGTATTCCTTTCAGTACTTTACGAATAACGCTATGTATTTTTACGTTTCTTGCGGCCTTTCTACGTATTTAAACTGTCATTTTTCACATGTTGATACCTTTCCCCTTTCTGTGTTACTTGACTCTTAAAAAATAATGTAAAAAGATGTACTACAGCAAAAGGAAGCATTGTATTAAACAAAGGAGTACAAATAAATGGAAGAATTAAAACCAGATTAGATGAAAAGAGAACAGTTGGCTCTAACGAAGGTGGTCTTTTAAAATAAAAAAGGTCAGTCTACGAGCCATGCTACCCTGAACAAGCCTGATCCCATCTGATCTCGGAAGCTAAGCAGGGTCGTGCCTGGTTAGTATTTGGATGGGAGACCACCTAGGAAGACCAGGTGCTGTAGGCATTAAAAAATAAAAAAATAAGGGATTGTAAGCTAACAATGTCCTTGCAATCTGTGAAGTCAACCAAGGGTTGCCTCGCCTAAAAAAAAGTCGAAATTGCTAGGGAATTGGGTTTGTTTTAAAATCTTAAGTATGATAATAGATCTAATTTACATTTTTAAGACATATTTTATAGATATTTATACTGTTATTTCCAAGCATTCTTCTTCACCTCCCCCATTAACTTTTCCTGTGGTGGTGTACTGTGATCTTGCAGGTTAATACTGTTCTTTAGTAATACTTTTCAGTATCTCAGTTGTTGATAATTTGACCCAAAGAGGTCAGACTTGGGGCTGCTATATAATTTGTTAATGAGGATCTTCTAGAATAATACCTGAGCAGTAACTCCAAGGAGGAATATGTTACATCACATTCAGCATGTCCAAAACAAAACATTTGCTTCACAGATCAACTCTCCCATTTGATTTTGTCAGTTCTCTTGGTGGCATCATCATTTGCTCATGTTTGAACTACTTGAAACCTTGACAAGACTCCTGACCTTTCTCTCCACACTTCATTTCCATTTAGTTCAATTTAAAACCTGTTGATTGAGAGTCACTGTGTTATTTAAAGAGTATGGAGCTATATTAAAGACTGGATTGAAATTTTTACTGTGGTCCCATTAGCTTATGATCTTGTGATTTTTCTGAGCCTTGTTTTTCAAATTTGTGGGAAGGTAGTGATGGAATTGATTTCAGAGATCCTTTCTGTCTTTAAAAAGCTTTTAGTTTTATTAGCACTCTGTTTTATTTTACCTGTATCACCTCTTTTCTCTTTCTTCTAATTTGACCCTTATTGCTTTATTTCTGGTTTGTTATAATAACCTCACCTGTCTTTGGTCTCTTTCTTTTTGTCAGTAGTGTTAATGCTTCTAAAACATAGATTTTATGTCCTTTTTGTTCAGGTAGGCAAGGATCCTTCTTAACTTCCAGAGTAAATTCTGTACATGTTGACTCATGTCTACATGTGATCCGTAACAGTAGCTCTGAAGTACTTGAAAAAATAGACTTTGATAGAGGTTAAGGGAATTTCTCAGTTAAATAGATAATAAGATGTAGAGGTTCTTGTCTTTTTCTGTCTGACTTTGCTTAGTATAATACTGTTAAGATCCATCCACGATGTCACAAATGGCAGTATTTCATCTTTTTTAGGGCTGAGTAGTATTTCATTGTATATATATACCACATCTTCTTTCTTAAGTCTTCCATCGAGGGACTTAGGTTGTTTCCATTTCGTGGCTGTTGTCAATAATGCAGTAAACATGGGGTTTACAAGTAAGTGTCTTCAAAATTTTCAGGTGGATTCTCAGAAGGAGGGATTGCTGGGTGATATTTTAGCTCTACTTTTAATTTTTTGTGGACTCCATACTGTTTCCCATAGTAGCTGCACTGATTCACCTTCCTACCAACATGGTACGAAGGTTCCCTTTTCTTCACATCACCTTCAATACTTGCTACTTCTTGTCTTATTGATAATAGCCAGCCGTTTTAACAGGTATGAGGTGGTGTCTCATTCTGGTTTTGGTTTGTATTTCCTTTAGTTATGTTGGGCATCTTTTCATGTATCTGTTGGCTCTCTCTAGGTCCTCTTTGAAAAATTGTCTGTTTAGGCCCTCTGCCTACTTTTTAATTAGATTGTTTTTGAGTTGTATGAGTTCTTTATATATTTGGATCTTAGCCCCCTATCAGAGGTATCATTTGCGGGTATCTTTTCCCATTCAGTTTTTTGCCTTTTGTTTTGTTGATAGTTTCTTTTGTTGTGCAGAACTTCTTAGTTCGATATAGTTTTATTATTTTATTTTATTTTATTTTTTGAATGAAATAAGTTGAATGGAAAAAGAACCATATGCTTTCATTCATGTGGGATATAAAGCAAAAACTAACAAATGAACAAGTAAACTCATGGGTACAGACAACAGACAGAGTAGTGGTTACCAGAGGGGAAGGGAAGTTGGTGAGAGGATGAAGAGGGCTAAGGGGGTTAAATTCAAGGTGACTGGATGGAAGGATACTAGACTTCAGGTGGTGAGCAAACATAGAGTGTACAGATGTAAAGTCCGTACACCTGAAATTTATATGTTATTAACTGGTTTTACCCTAATAAATTTAATTTTTAAAAAGATCAAAGATAAAAAAAGGTCTTCTGAGTTGGTCAGGGCTGTCTGATTTTATTTATTAGGCAACATGAGTATTTCCATTAATATCATCCTCCTTCCCAGAATTAAACCCTGTCAACAACAATTTAATGTACATCTTGAACTCCGCTTTGTGCGCATTTACAATTGCACGTGTGTGTGTATGTTAACAAACGGTATTCCCTTGTTTGAATTTTTATCCCTTGCCTTAGAGAAGTTGAATATAGTTGGTCTACATTTTTTTAAATGCCTGCATAATACTTCATAACATGGCTGTTCCCTAAATTATTTATTCAATGACTGTATGTCAGTAGTATCTGTTTCTGTTTTTGGTGGACACTGTGGCAGTGAAATCCTTGTGTGTACATCATTCTACACATTTCCAACTGTTAATTAAGATTAGTGGTTTTTTAATTGAGAATATAATTTGATAGCAAGATATTCTCATGCTGCTATATAATTGCCTTTAGGATCTGGCTTATAGAACTGAGCAAATTTACTGACATACAACAAAGCAAGAATATTCGAAAATAGTTGGAGCTGTTACTGTGCCTAATTTCTATCACTGGTATATTCATTGACATAGTGCTGCCATTAATTTATACTTTTCAGTATACTCAAATATATAAGTCTGCCCTTTGATTTGCTCTACTGAAGTTTTTTTATTTGATGTATAATTTCCACATGCCTCTGTTCTTGTTACTTATTTTTCTTCAGAATTAAAATGACTTTGTTTTTTTTCTGATTGTAAAAATACTTTATGCTCATTGAATTTAATTCAACCAATATCAAAAAGTTCAAACAGAACACCTAACCCCACAGCAATGTCTGTATCTGAACTTACAAAAATGGCATTTTGTGTCTGTCTTTGCCATGTTCACTTAGTTTTAAGAACATCATTTCTAATGGCCATATAATGTGTCGTAAGTCAGTTTATCAAACCCGTGTTTTAAGCTCTTAAAATGTTTCTGATTTTTTTAGATCAAAAGCACCATTGTTAAATTTTATTGTCCATTTATCTGTGTGTACTTATGTCATTGTTTCCTCTTAGACATACAATTCCTTAGTCATAGCGTCAGTTTTGTCTAATAGTCATGGGTTGTACAAAACCTATCTTTTATGTAGAATGGAAAAATAAGAGAAATAAACCATTTTCCTCATAAAGCTGAGAGTCCTTTAAAGGAGCTACATTTACTTTGGGAATTTCAAAAGAATAATTAAAAAGCACTTAATAGAACCAAATTTGGTCAACAGTAAGACGGTATAAAATGCTGTGAGGTTGTAAGAGAAGTTATTAAGATCAGGACTTCACGGAAGAAATGGATTTAAGATGGAGAAAACAATGCAGAACTGAATTTATCCAATTAAAAATAAGCATTTTTTCCCATTTACAGTCCTAAGAGTTTGAATTTGTAGTAAAATACCAAGAATAAACACAAATAATTTAATTATGAAGTAAATTACTTGTTAAATTTAAAAATTCAGAACTATTCTGTGACTTTCATCACAAAGCCACTATAAGTTAAAATAGATAACCACACATTCTATTCAGTTTGAAGCTAACTTATTTCAGAAGAGAAGCAGCAGCAGTAGCAAATACCAGTGTGCTTTGTGTGTTTAGAGCACTATTGCACCAGCAGCAATGAAGTCAGGATGGATTCAGCTTTTAAGAATTGGTCTGTAGTTGGTTGTGGTGTGGTTCTACATGGCTCCTGCTCTGGTGACTTTTTAATTAGATGACTAGGGTTGTGGAGAACACTAACGTAGGCATCCTTTCTCTTTACTCACTGTTACAGTGGCTAGTAATTATTAGGTTTATTTTGGGTTGTTTTTTATTTTAAATATGCCTCATGTGCATGGCACAGAGCCAGAGTAGATTCTTAGTCATGATGGGATGGACAAAGGAAAATAGATGACCGCTATCTAGAATTCTGAAAATTTGCCTTGCTACACCTATTGTCCTGCTAAGGCGTCTGAAGAAATAAGCACTGGGGCTTTTCCAGGCCAGAAAATGGGGCGGGGAGAGCTTTAATATTGTTAGGCCCTTCCCTCTAGGGCTTTGGCCCCAGTATCTCCTATGATGAGCCAGACTAGACTGTAAAGCTGTAGGCACTCATGGCCCGGGATAGTGACAAGCCCAAGTAGTCTGCCTCCTGGAGGAGACAAGCACATAGGCAGAAAGAAAGGAATAGCTTCAAGGAGAGGCTAAGAAGATCCTCCAGGGCTCAAACCAGTGTTTTCTTGAGGTGTATCTGGACCACCCAAGCTTGTTGAGCCCAGGTCCCCCGGGCCAAATGGTTTTATGTGCCCTCTTTCCCCAGTTTGGTTCATTCAGCAGATATTTATTAAGCATTTCTGTATACCAGGCACAGATACATAGTGGATAAAACAGAAGAAAACCCTTTTCCTCATGGAGTTCACATTCTAGTGATTAAATCTTTCCTCCTCCTGTGAACTCCCCCTCCCACAGGGCAGACATTGGCTTCAGCTCTCCTCCTCACCAGGACTCCACCCCCTGCAGCAGTGGTATGCTTGTGTCCTTGACCCGCATAGTTGCTTTTCTTCCTTTAGTTGGTTGTGTGATGTAAATTTAAGAATAGAGCGGCGGGGAGGGGAGCCCAGAATTCCTGCCAAAGCATAGTATAGGTGGGCAACAGAGATGTTTAGGTTAAACACACAACGAGGCAAGGTTTATATGCTACTTTTAATTTTTTGTTGAGAACAGATTGAAAAAACACTTACAAGGTAAAGGAGTTAAATGCAGGAAACGCAGTAGACAGCTGCTGTGTGCAGAGCTTTTTGAGATGTTACGGGGGATGATTGTTATCTAAAAATACTAAAAGGTAGTACTGAAATAATTGGAATTAACATGACAAAGTGGAAGGCGTATCAGATTAGAAATCAGTCTAAGTACATTTTCTAGTAGTACCCCAAATAAGTCAGTCTTTTTGGACTTCAGTTTCTTTGTCTGTAGAATGGACATAAAACTAGATCAGTGCATGGTTCTCAACACTATGCTTTAAAACTCCCAGGAGGCTTTTGCAGTTCAGTCTTTGGAAGGTGGGGCTTGGTCCTCTTTTCAAAAGCTTCTGTCAGTGTTATTTAAAAGCTCCCCAGGTTCAGTTGAGAACCAAAGCATTTCTAACTGTGACATCTCATAACATTTTATGAAATAAGTATAGCCTCCCGTGAACAACTGTAGTTGTGGAAATACATACAAATGCAAAAGGAGTTGTTGGAGTGATTAATGTTAAGATATTAATTAAGATATTAATTAAACCAAATTGGCTGGTGTAACAGAGACATAACGTTCTTCTGCCATTAACTTTTTTCGTTTGTTTTATTTTTCCTGCATGTTTTTTTAAGGAGCATTAAATTTTTTTTCTACAGCATTTTTTCTTTTTTTTCTTTTTCTTTTTTTTCTTCAAGTGACGCTCAGATACAGCCTTTTCTTAACAAATGTTGCTTAATAAGCAGCTTGGAATTTCCACACATCTGTATAAAGTTTCAGTTGTTTATTGTCACTGGAAAACTTGGTTTGTTAACTCATAGGCTAATTAATGAATGAGAGTGAGCAATAGTAGCTCCTGGGAAACTGCATGCTCAGCAACAGGCTAACTTTGAATACATTTGTTTTTTTACGTAATTAAGAACTGAGGTAATATAGTTTGAGACTTTTTTTTTTGTCATAAAATCTCAGAGTTGGAAGAGTAGAAGCTACCTGATGGTTAAATTCTTTCCTCAATACTAGAGAAATGATTGTCTGAACTGTATTTGACTCTCTTATATTTTCTGGTTATTCAACCATTCTTGAGGAAGCTTATTCCATCTTCGGAAAGCTCTGGCTATTGGAAAATATTTTCTTACATTGAAAGAGTTAAAATCTGACTCTCTGGGGTCCCTTGGGGCCATAATAAAATCTATTTCAGACTGAAAAATTCTGCAGTTGATAGATGGCTGGGGTTACATCTTGATTCTTCTCTAGCTCATTACTTCTGTTCTCTGGCTTTTTTGTTCAGCTGCGCTTTGAGACATTTTGTCTAGTTTATTTATATCCCATTTGAAAAGTGTTAACACCAAGAATGTGTCTTTGGAGAAGATGGGGGTTTGCTTTTAAAACCAATCTTCAGGAATAAGATTTCTCAACTTTGCTCATAATATTTTCTTTAAATTCTGTTATCTCACATAAATTTATCTCAGCCATGCCACACGAACCCTTACTCTTAACTAGCAAGTTTTTTAATTTGTCTGATTTTCTTCTCATACCTTGTTCGTAAACTCGTTTTCTTAGATATGACTTCATGTTTCTTTTCAATTTTATCTGGTCTGTCAATCTTTTTTTAATCTTAATCCAGTGATTTAATCATTTTTAGTGTGGGATAGTATACAGAAGTGATAATCATATCTTTTGTTATACACATATCCAGGTTGTTAAGAGCTTTTTTCCAACTTCTTTGAGATTATGACAGGCTTTTCCTTGTCTGTTTATTCTTAAGTACAAAAGTGATCACTGTTCCCATCAGTTGGTAGAAAGAACTGATGCAGTTTTTTTCTGGTACCATGTTTTGTACTTGTCTATGAAAATTTGTAATTTGAAAGTCCATAAATAAGTATCTGTATGACTTAATGTGTATTCTGAAGAGTACTGTGATTGTTTAATGAAGTTTTTTTAGATTTAGTTTGTTTTAATAACATGTCTCTCTTTTCCTCCCTTTTAGAGAATGGATCTTGGCGAATGTCTGAAAGTCCATGACCTGGCTTTAAGAGCAGATTATGAAATTGCATCTAAAGAACAAGATTTTTTCTTTGAACTTGATGTATGTGATTTTGCTTTAATTGGTTAGAGTATCTTTTGTTGTAAAACATTTTGGATATGGATTAATTTTTCTTAATAAGAAAATGCTCTTAGCAAATTATCTTCTTTGGTTGTTACATGAAAGGTAGTACTAAATTAAGATCCTGTACTTTCCAAACCTTTTTTTTTTCTAATATAAGGAGGAACTGGGTATTTAAAAAAATACGGAAAAAATGCGTAAAGTCATGCAATTCATATATTTTTTCGTAAATTGAACATTTCTTTCCAATAAAGTAGATATGATTAAGGAAATACCAATTTAAGCAAATATAAACAATTGATTTCTAGTGTATAGAAGGTCCTTTAATAATCTACTGAATTTTTATATATTTTTTGTATCTATAAATACATAGAGGGAAAATATTAAGGACGATTTTTTTAATGTAAAAGTAACAAGAAATATTAGGAAATAGATACCACTTAGATAATATAAGTGTAGTTTTAATTTGCATCTCATGAGTGAGATGCATATATTTAAGATTGTTTATAAGTCCCTTTCCGTGAACTATTCAGTGTGCAGTTATTTTTTTGGCTGTTGGTTAATTTTAGATGTTAGCATTTTTCTGGTTGATTGTTCTCTTTACACATTTTGAAAATTAATCCCTTCCCTAGGATAACACCCTGTATTTTTTCCTACTTTTCTTTTGGTGGTTATGGGCCTTGCAGAATATTTTTATTGTCTGATTTGTCAATCTTTTAAAATCTCCATTAGATAAATTTGAAAGTCTATCCCCATTCTGAGGTGATAAGTTCTCTCCCATGGTTTCTTGTGATATTTTTATGGCTTCATGTTTTACACTTAAATTTTTGATCTAATTTAAATTTATTCTGTTCTGAGGAATTGAGGTATAGATCCCGGTTTCTTTTTCCAGATGGCTGCTTGGTTGACCCAGTACTATTTATTGATTAGTCCATCTTTTCTCGCAGTGCTTTGAGATGCCACTTTTGTCTTCACATAGGAGATTTTTAATAGATTTCTGTTGTGATTTTAAAGATAAATTTTAAATTTAAGAGTTGAAAGCTATTTCTTTGTCATCACAGAAAAAAATCTTTAAATGATCTTTACTGCTTTTCACTTTTAAAAATCTTTTGGGTTAATGAACCATTTTTAGAATTCTACATGTGCTGAGTAAATTTATATTTTTAATTAAAACGTTTAAATTAGCCATGTATCTGTACAGTAAGATGAAAGTCTAAATTACTTAATTTGGGAATAAATCTTAAAAGTTTACTTTCAAATGAACTATTATTAATTATAGACATATTAATATATGCCTGACAAATGTCTTTTATATAAATATTGGACTGGATTTTTGCAGTGCATATGCTGCTAAAATTCTTAGTGGTTTAGTCTTTGAAAAAAGGGCAAGTTTTCCTGGTTGTAACATTTAATTGCGGAGAATTTGAAAATCAAATTATTAAAAAATATTTATAACTTCTAAAATAATTATTTTTAACATTTTACCTGTACTTGTTTCTTTTTCTTTATTTTACAAAATTGGGATCTTATTGCATGTAAGATTATAATTTTTTATTTATAAGTCAATCATGAACATTTTTTGTGTCCTAAAGTATTCTATTAAAACCTTTTTTTAAAGCTGAAGATCGAAATCTTTACTTGTTATCTGGATATGTAGGATGTTTACAGCTATCACCATTAAAAAGAACACTGTGAAGGACACTTTTGAATATTAATTTTTTTCTGTATCTCTGATTAATTTTTATAATAAATTTCTGGAAGTAAATTTATTAAGTCAGGAGACATTTTAATGTAAAAGTAACAAGAAATATTAGGAAATAGATACCACATTTTTAAGGTATTTGATACCAATTATTGCATTGTCTTTTTATAAAGGTTGCACTGGTTTGGGCTTCCTTCGGTGGTGGATGAGAATGGAAGTTTCCTTAACCTTTCCTGGGAATTAGTTATCTTTCCTCTTTGCCAATTTGATAGATGAATAGTATTTTTTATTAGTAATTGAGCCTGCTTTTGTTATTTTTTACTTCCATAGTAGCATTTTAAAAAACAAAGTGTAATTTTTGAGTAAAGACATTTCTGAATAAAGTTGATTTTTCTGGCAGTAATTGTCTTAATTAAACTTTTCAGGCTATGGATCATCTGCAGTCATTCATTGCAGATTGTGATCGAAGAACAGAAGTGGCTAAGAAAAGATTAGCAGAAACTCAAGAGGAAATTAGTGCTGAAGTGGCAGCAAAGGTAAGAATTTTAATCATTTCAGTAGTACAAAATACAGTTTCAATGTATTTTAATGTTTTATTTTGAAAAATTATGTTCATAGGCAATTGTAAAGACACATAGAGGGAATTCATGTACTCTTCCTCTAGCCTTCTATTAGGTTAACATCGTACACAATTATATAATACAGTATCAAAGCCAAGAAATTAATGTTGGTCCAGTCCTTACATTATTCAGTTATGCCCACACTCATGTGTATGTGTAGCTCTATGGAGTTTTATCACATATGTGACTTGGGTTACTACCGCCATAATTAACTATAACTATCATCACAAGACTCCTTCATGTTACCCCTGTATAGTCACACCCACCTACCCCTTTTCCCACTAATCTATTCTCCATCTCTATGTGTTAACGGTACCTAATAGTACATAAAGGGAATCATGCAGTATATACCCTTTTGAGGTTGGCTTTTCACTCATCACAACTCTTTGAGATTCATAGATGTTGTGTGTATTAGTAGTTCATACTTTTTTCTGGATAGCATTTCACGGTAAGGATATACAGTAGTTTAATCATTCACACACTTGAGGGCACATTTAAGTTGTTTCCAGTTTATTGGCTAATACCAATAAAGCTGCAGTAAGCATTTGTGTACAGATTTTTGTGTAGACATAAGTTTAAATTTCTCTGGGATAAATGCCCAAGAGTGTAATTGCTAGGTAATCTGGTAAGGCCATTTCTAGTTTTGAGAATAAGTGTCAAACTTTTTTCTAGAGTAGTTCTATTTTACTTTACCAGCAGTATGTTAGTGATCCACTTTCTCCACACCTGTGCCAGCATTTGATGGTGTCACTGTTTCATTTCGTCCATTCTGAAAAGTGTTTAGTGATACCTCATTGTGATTTCAATTTGAATTTCTCCAGTGACTAAGGCCTTTGAATATTTTTTTCACATGCTCATTTGCCATCTATATATCTTCTTCAGTGAATTGTCTATGTAGGTCTTAGTGCCCATTTTTCCAAATAGATTGCTCATTTTTTAATGTTGAGTTTTGAGTATTCTTTAGGTGTTCTGATTTACTATTTTTTAAAAATGTTTTGTTGTGAACTTATATGCAAAAAGTAGAGAAAAAGTACAGTGAATCCTAGTGGATTCACAGCAGTGAACTTTCTGCTGTTTCTTTTAAAAGCAAATTCTAGACTTCATATCATTTCAACTCTAGAACATAAATACAAAATCATATCCATTAAGTTAATAATTTTTTAATATTACCTAATATCTACAGTGTGTTTATTTTCCTATAGAGAGTTGGTTCTAATCAAAATCCAGAAAATGTGCATATATTATTTATTTATTTATTTATTTAAACGCCTATGGCACCTGGTATTCCTAGATGGTCTCCCATCAAAGTACTAACCAGGCCCGACTCTGCTTAGCTTCTGTAGTCAGACGAGATTGGGCATGTTCAGAGTGGCATGGCCGTAGACATTTTGTTGATTTGATGATTTATTTACTACTTTATAATATTCTAATACCATTCAGTGTAGTCTGATACATTCTGAAAGTACTGAATGGAGACAAAGCGTTACCCAGAGAGTTCAAATCACAGCATTAAATATAGTATTGAGGTATATATGTGCCGAAGGGAAACAGATTCCCTTATTTGAGGAAAGAGTTACTTTCAACCAACTTTTTCTGAAAATTTCTCTGAAGATGGGGACTATAAAGTACAAGGAATCTTACTATTTCATGGTTTAAAGAGATGCATGAGTGCTGGCTAGACCAGACCGCAAGCTGCATTCATTTTTCATCACTACAGAAGTGCTCTTTAACAAACTCCATCAAAACTCAGTGACTTTAAAACAGTATTTATTTACCTCTGAGTCTATAATCAGGGATTTAGACTGAACTTGATTAGGCACTTGTTCCTGTCTCAGTTGGGCTCAACTTACATGTCTTCCATTTAACTGGAGGCTACTGAACCATATTCTCATGATGAGAGTAGAGGTGCAAAAGCATCAAGCCCAGCCATATAAGCACTTTTCAATCTCTCTGTCATGTTTGCTACTGTCTAGTTCACTAACGCCAGTGATATGTCCAAGTTCATATTCAGAGTGTAATGATACCATAGCAAAGGGCATGGATACAGTGAAATTATTCCATGACAGATACATAAAGAAAAATACCACTTTGTTAAAGAGGTGGAGGATAATAATAATAGAGCTGGGAATTTCTTTGAGGAGCAAATATCTTAGATTGAAGGAAATTTGAGAAGTAAAGATTATTGGCACATTGGTTTGTTGGGACTGGATGTCCATATCGAATTAGAACTTTCTTTCTAAAATATAATGTAATGTAATATAATGGTGAATATTTATTTTGATGCCAAAATACACTGTGTGTATGTATCACATGCTATTAAAAGAATAGGAATGAACTAGATTCCTAGGATGATGTGGGTGCTGCTGCTGAGGAGGAGGAGGCATATCAAATCCCAGTGCAAGAACAAATCCCGGTCATGACTAAGGGAGAAGGGGTGCCATGTTTGTATACTAAAAATCAATAATGTGCCACGCAATATATATACAAGGCACATAGTCTTATTTCTCAGAGCTTTGTGAGATAGGTTTCAATCCCAACTTCTTGGATAAAGAAGTAGATTTATGTTAAGTAACATGACCAAAATTGCATGCCCAGTAACTGGTTGGACCATAAGTCAGATTTGTTGGACTCTAAAGCCATATTTTTGCTTGAAAGAGTGTCCACCAGTTCATTCCTTTAACTCATATTTGAGCATATGCTATTAGTTGGACATTGGAAATACAAAGATGGGAAATTTAGATAGCTATCTTTAAAGTGGTATGACATATGTAAATGTAACTCATAGAGATACAAAGATTGCACAAAAGAGATGACTCTGCTTATATAAGTGGGAGTTACATGTGATGATTGATTGATTAAGAATACTTCACAGAATACTCTTTGAGTTGGATTTTGTTGAAATAAATAGACATTCAGTAGACAAGCAAGGGAGGTAAGGGATGACATCCCAGGAAGAGGGAACAATATGTACAAAGTCACAGAAGCAGAAAACAACAGGAAACTAAAAATATAACTAGATTTTGTTGTGAAATGGGGACAAGCTAGAGATGGTTCGGAAAGATGCAGACGGCCTAGTTGGGGAAGAAAAGGTGTTTTATACTTAGAATACAAGCCGAGATTGGAAAGTAGTAGTGAATATTGCCTTGGATAACTTTTCTGAGCATTTCTGAAAAGTTATTTTTTTAAAGCCTACAGCACCCGATATTCCTAGTTGGTCTCCCAGTCAAGGACTAACCGGGCACGACCCTGCTTAGCTTCTGAGATCAGACGAGATCAGGAGTGTTCAGGGTGGCAATGCCATAGACCTGAAATATTTTGAAATTTGATGCTTATCTGCTTTTTATTCATGATCTCTATTTCTGTTTTTTTCTAGGCTGAACGTGTTCATGAGTTAAATGAGGAAATTGGTAAATTGTTGGCCAAGGTGGAACAACTAGGGGCCGAAGGGAATGTGGAAGAATCCCAAAAAGTAATGGATGAAGTAGAGAAAGCACGGGCAAAGAAAAGAGAAGCAGAGGTAACAAAATTCTTAATGGTGATATATAGAGCCTTAGTATCTGTACTTAAAAAACATACATTTGACTGGAAATTACTATTAGTAAAGAGTATCTAAACCAGTGTAAAAATAATTAATCTGTGTTAATGGATTCTATATCAAAATTAGTAGTTTTGAAATTTAGTTCCATTGATATGTTGAAATTTATAACTGGTAAATTAACTAAACTAGGTAGTCATACACAGCAGTCACACACGATAGGTGTGCACACACTCTGTATATACCTAGTTGCTGTGATGCTGTATCCCCCACCCCCATTTTACTCCCCATGCAACTTTAGTGGTCTCCCTTCTCTTGCCACAGTCTCTTCCACAGAGTATGGTGAGTGATGAGCCTTAAAGGTCCTTGTGACCCCCTCGTCAGAGGCTTAATTAATTAAAAGACATGTTTGGGCGGCAAGTCAACCACCTTGACCTCTTCAGTGTTGAACTCATGGGTTCTGGGTGTCCAGTATCAAAAGAACTTTAAAAGACAGTCCCTTACGGGCAAGGTATTTCCTGACTCCAAGGACAAAGCATCCATGGAACCAATCCAGAAAAAGAGTTCTTATTCAGGCCTTTTTTTATACAACCAAAAGACTCTCAGATGGTGGTGATATTTTTCCTTCGAGCCTAAGGGATAGCAGCTTTATAGGTAAGGCAGTCTTGATCATAAACTCGACTACATTTACACAAATAGTGAAAAGTTTTTCCAGTATATTTAAAATCCATGTGTAAGTAGATTGTTCAAGGGTAAGCTATACATAGCAGCTTAACATCGTTAGCCTATTCTGCATTATCATCAGTCACTTTCCACTAAGAACCGTACATTTAAAAATGTACTTGCTCCTTATAGATTGTATTCAACTGTACATAATAGGAAATAACTTATAATGGCTTAAGCAGATAGAAGAGTTTTTTTTTTTTTCATGTAATATTCACAGTTAGGGAGGTCGAGTTGGTATAGTGTTCCATGATGACATCTAGCATACAACTTACTTCTAGCTTTATATTCAGCCATCCTTAACAACGTAGATTCATCTTTGTGATACCAACGTGGCCACTAAGCCTAAAACCTTTTCTCTTTGTGTAAATAGAGGAGGGATAACAAGGCACAAAAATTGAGTTGACTTGCCTTTGTGTGTCATGCATTTGTCTTTTTCTTTTTAAAAAATTGTTTATTTCAAAATATTTTTAGTAAAGTATATCTTTCATCCAGACTTCCTAAATGTTAACATTTTACATTTATCGCTCTCCTATGTATATGTATTTATGTATATTTGAACTATTCGACAGTTCAAATACACATAAATACATACACATAGAAGATGCTTCTATGTATAGGAGAAAAGATGCTTATTTATTTCTAAATACTTCAGTGTGTATTTCCTAAAAACAAAGGTATTTTATTACATAAACACAGAACAATTATATGAGTGAAGAGAGGGGTACGGTGGATATACAAATCCACTAATATTATTTCATCAATTTATATAAATAGCATGGATGAGTATAAGACATCTAAATCTCAGCAAGGCACCTTCCATCTCTTGTCTTACAGAAGGACTCCTTTTAGGGGGAAGTTTATTTTGTATTCCCCGTCCACATTTCCAAGTGGGGGAAATGATCTGTGCCAAACAAGGCAGTGGAAGCTGTAATAGTATGTAAAATGTGCATTTCTTCTATGCAAGCACAGATGACTTCTGCTTCCTTGATCCTTCATTGATGTATAGTTTTGGGGTGCCTCATCTCATTTTTAACAAAAATTATTGAAAATAGAACATTGAGAAAACCTTTTCAGAAAGTCGTACTCTGTATCATGGTACAATTGTTATGATAATTCTTGGCAAAAGCTGTTTGAGGCTCTTCTTTTTACTTTTATCTCCAGTGGAAAGGTACCGAGAACGGAGGATGGGGCATAAAGAAGAATTTAGAACTTATGACAAAATAGCCATGCTTTTGTGTATTCATTAGAAAATATTTTTGGTATAAATATAGTGTATTTTGTTGGATTGACTTTCGATGCGTTTTATACGAACTTGTTTATCTCATTTTTGTTTAGGAAGTTTATCGGAATTCTATGCCTGCTTCCAGTTTCCAACAGCAGAAACTTCGAGTCTGCGAAGTCTGCTCTGCCTATTTAGGTCTTCATGATAACGACAGGCGACTTGCTGATCATTTCGGGGGTAAACTGCACCTGGGATTTATTGAAATAAGAGAGAAGCTTGAAGAATTAAAGGTACATTGGTAAAATAATATCCTTCACTTTATCCAGTTTAGCCACTCATTATTTTGATCTGTATTAGTTTTTTTTTTTTTTTTTTTTTTTTTTTTTTTTTTTTTTTTTTTTTTTTTTTTTTTTTTTTTTTTTTTTTTTTTGTATAGTCTTCTTGACTGTGATTCTCCTAACAATTCATACTGAATAGTATAGGATGGTTTAATGGATGATGTCTGAGAAACAGACCTTTCCATACTATCTCCTTATTCTGGGAGGCAGTATTTTGTGTTGGATGTAATAATTCTGTTAGGAATCCTGCCAACTGGGTTCTAAACTAATTCTTTTACACAGAGTCCCCTAAATTTTTCATTTTTTAAAAAAATATGTTTAAAGGAAGTTTGAGAAAATGAGTTCAATATTTAAAATATTTTGCAGTTCTTCACTAAATAGGACCTCTAGTTTTATTTTACTCTCCTGCTCCCATTTCAGAAAGGATTTAGAATTAAATACGTTACTTAAATATCCAGGTTCTTGTGACAAAGGCAACATAGTTCTTATTCTTCTGCTGAGTTCTTTTGAGAAGATAAGCAAAAAAAGATATTCCTGAGGAGGTTAAAATAAGCAGAGTCAGTGGATATTATAGTTAACAGTGAGTTCTCAGTCTTCTGAGCAGTTAGGATGATCTAGATAAGTTATTTAAAATGACAAAATGTTTATAGTAAATAGTTATTGGACTCTAAAGTTAAAACTCAAAAATTTGCACATATAGACCTAGCAACAGAACTGTTTAGCGTTTTACTGGTGTTTTTAAAAGTAGCATTAGGATGATGATTGAAAGTGACAGAAGACTTCTCTGTATTGGAAATCATAGAGCCCAGAAACTTGTAGTGATTTATAATGGTTGATTTTATTTAAAAATACAAAATAATACTAGAAAACATTCAGAGGAGAAAAAACTAACAGAAGTGATTTTGAAATACCATTAATAAGTAATGGAGAACTCTGAAATTTTACAAATGTTCCCAAAAAGGGTAAGATTTTAATCTGTAAGCCTAATGATCATACCTGTCAAAACTTCAAACTGAATTGTTACTAAACAGATTTTTGATGTTACTTGTACCGTACTGGATACCAGATAAGGTAAAGTTTAGGATAATGCTCATTAAGAGTAGACCTAGTAAATACTTCTCTTTATTTATTATTATTTAAACTGTCATTGTTTTTAAGAGAGTGGTAGCTGAGAAGCAGGAGAAAAGAAACCAAGAACGCCTGAAGCGAAGAGAAGAAAGGGAGAGAGAAGAACGGGAGAAGCTGAGGAGGTATGGACTAACGGATTGAATAGTCTTACGTTCTAAAAAGAGATGTGATTGGCACAAGACTTTAGATGTTAAAAAGTCTGGACATGAGAAAGTTTTTAGTCTTTAAAATGTTACCATGCAAAACAATGTTTATGCAAGTATGTTAAATTATGACCAGTTAAGTTGAGGTGATTTCCTTCAAAATGGATGGAAGAGGTAATAAAGAGTGCTTCTCACATCTTTTTGTTTTGTAAGATACATAACAAAGCTCTTTTCTAGCCCTCTGATTTTCTTAATAGGCTACATTTGTACCAGGTTGGCAAAGAAATATTTTTATATTATAGTTTATACTTGTTGATAAAAGTTTTGGGAGTTTTTTTTGTTTATTATTTTATGTTGTACTTTTTTCTGTATTCAATTCCAGGAGCTACAAGCTATTAAAAATTTATTTATTTGATAATATATAAAAATATATAATTTTTATATTAGTATTTATTAGTTGATAGAATTATAGAAATCTTTATATTAATATCTAAATATTCTCAGTCACTTTCACTTATTGGCAACAAGTTGCATGGCATCATTGGGGCGATGTTCTTTGTATCTCATGTTCATAATTTTTATAACAACTTTAGGATGGACAGGTATGCCACAGAAAATTTATCTATAGTTCTAATTTATAGAGTTCCCTTAACTGGATGACACATCTCTGAAATTTAAATACCTTCTCTTTAGCACATGTTGTGCCTAAGTTAATTAAAACCCTTTATAATATGTGATAGACATCATACCAACTTCCTCCAAGCTTTGAGCATTATATACTAAGTCTGTTTCAAGACATTAAACTGACTTTGTGTTTTATAACTTATAGCAGGTAATCTTTTTGTATTGAAATGACAAAATGAAACAAAGCTGTATGTAGACATCTTCCTTTTTAGGGGAAGTACTGTTATTCCTCTGTTGATAATGTGTTCCTCGTTACAATAAATTGTACCTCAGAGCTTTACCTCCATTTCTCTTTTGTGTTCACTGAGATTCTGTGGTAAATTTGCCTAGTATTATAATATTTAAGACAATAAAAATGGAATTGGTAATCTCAGTTTAAGTTAATTCAACTGAGGTGAATTCAAATGAGAAAAAAATCTTTTTACAGGACTACATTTTCAAACTAATCTATGAAATTTGAGGAAATTACAAGTGAGTTCAAAATTATACAAGGTAGGATTCCAGCTATGGTAGTGAAAAGGATAATGATAAAAATGATTGTCACTAAGTGCATATTATGTGCCACTGTGCTAAGAATTTAGTTTGTCTAATCTTTACCATCCTCTTGTGAAATTTATATTACTGTCCCTCTTTTGCAAATGAAAAACTAAGCTGAAGGAAGATGTATAATCTGAGGTCAGACAGATGGTGAGTGTTGGAACCAGAGTTAAAACATATCAGGCTGAGTCCAAAGCCATGCTATATATTCTATAGATACACACGCACATGCACACACTCTCTCACCCACCCGTGGCCTCCTAATAACCATAATATTAGCTGTTACTGTTTATTGAGTGTTAATTATGTATTAGGAAATGTGAAGAATATTTTATGAGTGTCATGTTAAGAAACAGACACAAGATTGAATTAAGTGTTCTAGGGATTATAGTATGAGGTTGTAGATCCAACATGCATACATCTCAAATTGTAGATTTTAGTGTTTTCAGGGAAAGAAGAAATGACAGATATAAATACTAAAGAAGTTTTTCCAACTTGGAAAGTGGTTTCTGGAGAATTAATGAGTTATGCTGTACTGAGTTTTAGTCTCCTAGGAGAATATTTTTTTTTCAGAGCCAGGTATGCTAGTTAAGGGAGCTCATTTGCCAAGATGGGGAGGTCTGTAGACTTTGTGGTGTATTTTGGAATAATTAGTGTGCGTAAATACATGCTTTATATTTATAAGATTAATATAAATATTAGAAATCAAGATAACAATTTTAATGGCACATCGAACTTATTCTCACTTATTTATAGTTACTTTTCTAAAAATAGATTTTTTTTTTAGGTCTCGATCACATAGCAAGAATCCCAAAAGGTATGTATTACACAAGATAAGTAGTGAAGCTGTGTTTTTCAAAGGTAGTTTTTATAGATTAAATATCTTTTCAAAATGAATGAGAATTAATAGATTAGTACTACTAATTCTTTGGTAGTTCATGAGTTTGAACAGTGTTATTTGAGAATAAATTGGTCAAAAGATACTCATGAACTACAACAGTTCACTTTTATCAAAGTGAAATTATATGTAGTTCCCTGGAGTGAGAAGAAAAGCTAAAAGTATTTCAGACTATTTCTATAAAATCTTTAGAAGCTCAAAGTAAATATACAACAGGATTTATTTTTTAAAAATCCGTTTGGGTGGTACATAATTATTTGGGGGTTTTTGAAACCTTTTTACAGTTTTTATTAGTTACTGGTAGTTTGTCTGACAAAGGTGGGAAAACATGGTGTATGTCATTCTTAATTCTTTACTTGCCATTCTGCTTCTTACCCTTTACCCTTTCTCATGAATTCATTCCCACCAAAAATGCCCCTTTCTCATTCTTTTTCAAACCTACCCTCTCCTTTTGTTTAGATCACATCTTTTTGAAACCTTCTTAGTACTTTTAAGTCTAAAGAGTAACTATTTCCCAAGAACTTTTCTCTATAAACTGAAGTATTTGTCACCATGAAAAAGAAACTTTACATTTCTATTAGATGCTTCTTAGTGCTTTTTAGAATCTATCAATGTTTTTCCTGCTTAAAACATTAAAAACTAACATATTAATAAATGGGACCAATGGTGTTAATTTAGACTGTTGTGAATTTCTCATCTAGAATGAGAAGTAGAAATATTAAATGATTTTACTGTTCTTTTTACTGGTTGATTAATGCCAGCTGGTTCTCTTGGCTTGAGGTGGGGGGACTACCTTATACATAGAACATCTTTAGATATTCAGACCAGAAATTCAATTTCTACCACTCTAGTCCAAGCCACTTCTTACCTTGGAGTTATGATAGCCTCTTAACTGGTCTCTTAATTTCTGTACTTGTCCATTCCCCTTCTCCACCTCAGTCTGATTTTCATATGTCAACCAGAATGAAATTTTTAAAAATTGAATTAAATCATGTCAGCCCTCTGTTCAAACCCTGCAAAAGTATTCCATTTAGTCGTAGAAGTTGAAATCCTTACCATAACTTTATAAAAAATTATTTTATTTTATTTTTCAATTTCAGTTGACATACAATATTATATTAGTTTCAGGTGTACAACATAGTGATTAGACATTTATATACCTTACGAAGTGATCACCCCGGTAAGTCTAGTACCCATCTGACACCGTACAGTTATTACAATATTATTGACTATGTTCCCTATGCTGTGCTTTACATTCCTGTGACTGTTCTTATAACTGGCAATTTGTACTTTAATCCCTTCACCCTTTTCACCATCCCCCAACCCCTCTCCCTTCTAGTGACCATCAATTTGTTTACTGTATCTGTGAGTTTGTTTTGTTTGTTCGTTTATTTTTTAGATTCCACATATAAGTGAAATCATATGGTATTTGTCTTTCTCTGACTAATTTCACTTAGCATAATACCCTCTAGGTCCATCCATGTTGTCACAAATGGTAAGATTTTTATTCTTTTCTATGGCCGAGTAATATTTCATTATATGTATACCACATCTTTTTTATTAGTCTGTTGATGGACACTTAGGTTGCTTTCATATCTTAGCTATTATAAATAATGCTGCAGTGAATATAAGGATGCATATACCTTTTCAAAATAGTGTTTTGCATTTTTTCAGAGAAATATTTAGAAGTGGGATTGCTGGGTCATAGGATTAATTCTATTTTTAATTTTTTGAGGAACCTGCACCAACAGTGCACGAGGGTTCCCTTTTCTCCTCATCCTCACCAACACTTGTTGATTTATTGACGTTAGCCATTTTCATAGGTGTGAGATGATAATCTCACTGTGGTTTTAATTTGCATTTTTCTCATGATTAGTAATGTCAGTCATCTTTTCATGTGTGTTGGCCATCTTTATGTTCTCTTCATCTTTATGTCCTCTTTGCAGAAATGGCTATTCAGGTCCTCTGCCCAGTTTTTATATGGATTGTTTTGATGTTAAGGTGTATGAATTCCTTATAGTTTTTAGATATTAACCCTTTATCAGATATATCATTGGCAAATATTTTCATATATTTGTCCAGTTTTTCCATCACCATTTATTAAAGAGACTGTCTTTACTCCATTATATATTTTTGTTTCCTTTGTTGTAAGTTAACTACATAAGTATGAGTTTATTTCTGGGTTCTCTCTCCTGTTCCATTGTTCTGTGTCTTGTTTTTATACCTTTACCATATTTTAAATACTGTGGCCTTGCAGTATAGTTTAATATCAGATAGAGTGATACTCCCAACTTTGTTTTTATTTCTCAATATTACTTTTGCTATTCAGGGTCTTTTGTGGCTCTATCTAAGTTATAGGAATATTTGTACTGGTTTTGTGAAAAATGCGTTTGGGATTTTGATAGGGACTTAATTGAATCTATAGATTGCTATGGTAGTGTGGACATTTTAATGATGCGAATTCTTCCAGTCCATGAGCACGGTATATGTTTTCGTTGATTTGTATCTTCAGTGCCTCACAGTTTTCCAAGTATAGGCTTTTTACCTCCTTGGTTAAATTTATTCTTAGGTATTTTATTCTTTTTGATGCAATTGTAAATGAGGTTGTTTTCTTAATTTCTCTTTCTGATAATTTATTATTGATGTATAAAAATGCAACTGATTTCTGGATATTTTCTATCCTGCTACTTTACTGAATTCATTTATTCTAATAGGTTTTTGGTGAGATCTTTAGGGTTTTCTTTATGTAGTATCATGTCATCTGTCAGCAATGACAGTTTAACTTCCTTCCGATTCAGATGCCTTTTATTCTTATCTGACTGTTTGGCTAGGACTTCCAATACAGTGTTGAATAAAAGTAGTAAAAGTGAACATCCTTGTCTTGTCCCTGATTTTTTTAAAGAAAAAGGTTTTAGGTTTTTCACTATTGAGTATGATGTTTTCTGTGAGTTTGTCATATATAGTCTTTATTATGTTGAGGTATTATGTTCCCACTAACCACATTTTGCTGAGAGTTTTTGTCATAATTGGATGTTGGGTTTTGTTAGATGCATTTTCTGCATCTATTAATAGATAAGGTCATATGATTTTTACCCTTCATTTTGTTTATGAGGTTTATATTGTGGATATTGAACCAGCCTGCCTTGCATCCCTGGAATAAATCCCAATCAATTATGGTTTACCATCTATTTAATGTATTGCTGAATTCAGTTTGCTAAAATTTTGTTGAGGATATTTGTACCTGTGTCCATTGGAGATATTGGCGTATAATTTTCTTTTTTTGTAACGTCTTTGTCTGGATTCATATCAGGGTAATACTGGCCTCATGAAATGAGTTTGAGAGCTTGCTTCCCTCTTCAGCTGTTTGGAATTATTTGAGGATAGGTATTAATTCTTCTGAATGTTTGCTAAAATTCACCTGTGAAACCATCTCGTCCAGGGCTTTTGTTTGTTTGTTTGTTGGGAGTTTTTTGATTACTGCTTCGATTTCATTAGTAGTTATTGGTCTATTCAGATTTTCTATTTTTTCCTGATTTAATCTTGGAAGGTTTGTATGTTTCTAGGAATTCATTGTTTTCAGGTTGTCCAGTGAGTTGGCGTATAATCGCTCATAGTATTTTTTCATAGTTCTTTGTATTTCTGTAGTGTCAGTTGCACTTTCATTTGTGATTTTATTTTTTTGCTCCCCCTTTGTTTTTTTTTTTTTGATGAGTCTCGCTAATCAAGTTTTCTGGTTTATCAATTTTGTTTACCTTTTCAGAGAACCTGTTTTTTGTTTCATTGATCTTTTCTATTGTTTCTTTAGACTATTTCATTTAATTCATCTCTCCTCTTTATTATTTCTTTCCTTATTCTTGGGCTTCATTCTTCTTTTCGTAATTCCTTTAAGTATAAGTTTAAATTGTTTATGTGACATACTAAAATTCTTGAGGTAGTCCTATGTTCCTGTAGATTACCTTTGAGACACTGCTTTGGCTGTGACCCATAGATTTTGGATTGTTAAGATTTTGTTTTCATTGTTTCAGGGTATCTTGATTTTTTTCCTTGAGCTCATTGTTAACCCATTCATTGTTTAGTAGCATGTTATTTAACCTCTGTGTATTTTTCAGTTTTCGTGTAATTGATTCCTACTTGTCTACATTGTGATGATGGAAAATGCTTGTAATAGTTTCAGTGTTTAATTTATTGAGACTTGTTTCGCAGCCTAACATGATCTATTCTGGAAAATATTCTACGTGCACTTGAAAAAGATGTATATTCCGCTTTGGGGTGAAATATTCTGAAGATACACATATTACGAAGTTTATCTGATGTAGTGTGTCATTTAAGGCCAATGTTTCTTTGTTGATTTTCTGTCTGGGGGATCTATTCATTGATGTCAGTGTGGTATTAAAGTCCTCTATTAATGTTTTACTGTTATCTCTATGTCCATCAATATTTGCTTTATATATTCAGGTGCTTATGTTGGATACATAGATATTTATAAGAGTTCTATCCTTTTGGCATTTGATCCTCTTATTATTGTGAAATATTCTTAGTCTCATTACAACTTTTGTTTTAAAGTGTGTTTTGTCTAATTATTGCTACACTAGTTTTTATTTTTTGCCTCCATTTGCATGAGGGTCCCTTTTAAGCAGCATCTGTACAATTCTTGATATTTTTTAAAAATCATTTTAACCATCCTGTGTGTTTTGATTGGAGCCTTTAGTCCATTTAAAGAATTATTGATGGGTATATAGTTATTACCATTTTATTCATTGTTTTCTGATTATTTTTCTAGTTGTTCTTTTCCATAATCTCTTTTTCTGTTCTCTTACATGTTGATAACGTTTTATAGTGTTGTTTTTGGATTACTTTCTTTTAATTTGTTGTATATCTCATAGCTTTTTGATTTGTGGTGACCATGTGTTTTATATCTACCAAACTATATATGTATAGCAGTCAGTTTTAAGGGATGGGCATTTAAGTTTGTACACATTCTAAAATCACTATAATTTTTACTCACCCCCCATGTTTATGTTTTTGTCATTTGTGTGTGTGTGTGTGTCCCTTACTTTAGTGTTGTAATTGCACATGATCTTCCTACTCTTGTCTTTTAATCTTCGTACTAGCTTTATAGTTAGTTGATCCACTGCTTTTACTGTTTGCCTTAGTGAGAATTTTTTTCTTTCCTTTATTTTCTTAGTCATATTTTATATCTTTTTTTTTTCTACTTAAAGTCTCTTTAATGTGTCTTATAACATGAGTTTAGTGGTGACGAACTCCTTTAGCTTTCTTGTCTGAGAAATTTTATGCTTCGATTCTAAATGATCGCCTTGCTGGGTAGAGTAATCTTGGTTATAGGTTTTTTCCTTTCATTCCTTTGAATATTTTGTGCTGTTCCCCTCTGGCCTTTGAAATTTCTGTTAAAAAACCAGCTGAGAGTCTTATGGGAGCTCCCTTGTATGTAATTGCTTTTCTCTTGGTACTTTAAAGATTTTTTTCTTTTTCCACCTGAAACAAATATGATGTATGTCAACTATAATTGAAAAATTAAGAAAAAAAATTTTAAGGGTTATGACTTTGTCTTTAACCTTTGCATTTTAAACATGGTATGTCTTGATGTGGGACTCTTTGAGGTCATCTTGTTGAGGACTCTGTGTGCTTCCTGGACTTTGCCTGGTTAGGGGAGTTTTCAGTCATTATTTCTCTAAATATAAGTTCTCGATTCCTTTCTCTCCTTTTCTCTTCTTCTGGTACCACTAGGATATGAATGTTGTACTCTCAATATTGTCCCAGAGATCCCTTAAACTATCCTCATTTTTTAAAATTCTTTTTGTTTTTTTGATTGGGTGTTTTTCGCTACCTTGTCTTCCAGATTGCACATTCAGTTCTCTGCTTCATCTAATCTGCTCTTAATTTCATCCACTGTATTTTTTATTTCAGTTATAGTAGTCTTTATTTCTGACTATTTTTTTTATTTCTCTTGCCTTTTTTATGTTTTCTATCTCTTGAAGTTCTGATTAACTGCGTTCATCTATTCTTCCCCCCAAAGTTCTTTGAGCATCCTTATAAACCAGTGTTTTGAACTCTATCTGGTAGATTACTTGTCTCCGTTTCATTTAGTTCTTCTTGTGGAGCTTTGTTTTGTTCTTTCATTTGAGACATTTGTCTCCTCATTTTGACTGACTCCCCATGTTTGTGTCTATGTATTAGGTAGATATCCTGGAGCGGGCTTATTTCTGGTCACCTGATTTGGGTGCTCCCAGCATGTCCCCTTTGTGGATTATTGTGTGCCCTCTTATAGTTGGGTCTCAATTGCTGCTGGCACATCACTGGGTGGGGTTGACTGGCTGGCTGACTGGCTGTGACTACAGTGGACAAACCATGGTGCAGGGGCTGACCCCACAGTGTAGGAGTTGCTTTAGCAGGGCTTTGGTGCCTGCTAAACACTGCCCTTCGGGAGTGTTTTTTGGTGCTGGTTGGGTGGAGCTTTGGTCACTAAGTGAAGCTGGTCACTAGGTTTGTTGGATCTAGAGCCTCTTGGGAGGGACTCTGGTTCAGGCCAGGGTCAGTTGCTGCTTCTGCCAGGTTTGGGGCTACTTGCTAGGTGCCACAAGGTGATCTGTGGTTGGTTTCTGTTTGTGTGGGCTCGGAGGTGCTTGGGAGAGGTTGCATAGTGAACTGAGGCCAGCGGCCACCAATGTCAGTTTTGGACTTTTTGTTGGGCACTACAGTGCTAGCTGAGACCGGCCACCACTTGATTCAGACTTGAGGTAGTCTGGTTGGAACTACATTACAGGACAAGCCTGGCTGCCACTTATGTATGCCAGGTTTGGGGCCACCTGGTGGGAGTTACAGTGCAAGTTGTGCTGGGCTTGGAGCCGCTTGTGTGGGATTTGTGGAGCTTTGGGAAAGTCTGCAGTGCAAGCTTAGGGCACCTATTATTCTTGTGGGGTTTGTGGTCTTTTGAAAGAGTCTGCAGCATGAGCTAAGGCGGGTCACTCCTACTAAGGAGCCACTGGAAGAGCCTTGGGCCGGGGAGTGAGTTGAGTGGGTCGGGGTCTCCAGGAACCACCAGGATGGGGCTAAACAGTGCTCTCCAGGTTAATGGAGAACACAGATTTGGCGCCAGACTGCACCCAGCCAGCCAGGTGGGTAGAGAATTTCCCCAACCCGCGCCCCACCAGCCCTCACCCTGGAGTTAGTCAGTTTAGTTCCTCCTGTGTGTCCCTGGCTCTGTCCCAGCTGCTGCACCGGTGCTGGAGGGTGGTGAGTTGGTGAGCAAGCGAGTCTATGCGTAGGCCCTTTAAGAGCAGCACCTCCGTCTCTGGTAGCCCTGGGTCTGTCTTGGATACAATGCCTGCTGGCTTCACAACCAGCTATAGGGCAGGGGTCCCCAACCCCTAGGTCATGGACAGGTACTGATCCATGATCTGTTAGGAACTGGGCCACACAGTGGGCGAGCAGTGGGCAAGCAAGCGAAGTTTCACCTGTATTTGTAGCCACTCCCCAGTGCTAGCATCACCACTTCAGCTCTACTTCAGATCATCAGGAATTAGATTCTCTTTGGAGCACCGGTCTCTGGTGCCAAAAAAGTTGAGGACCGCTGTTTGTAGGGGACTCCTCACTGCTTGGAGCGGGGAACCTCTGCCACTGAGACATCTCTCTTCTTTTTTAATTGCCACACCATGGGTCTGGGACCTGCCTGCTCCGTATCTACACTCCTCCTGCCAGTCTTGGTGAGGCTTCTTCATACCCCTGGTTATAGGACTGTTCAGCTTGTCTGCAGATTGTCCTCAGTGGTATGTGTTCTGTAATTGAGTTGTGATTTTGATGTGATCATGAGAGCAGGCTAGCCCAGAGTTTACCTACTCCACTATCTAGACCAGGAGACTTCTCACCATAGCTTTTCTTTTATTTTATTTTTGGTGGTTTTATAATTTTATTTGACAATCAGTGCTTAGTTCTCACCCACATTAACTGTGCATTTTTAAGTGTTGACGGGTACATAAGTAACCAATGTATAGAGCTTATTTGGTGACTCTTCATTCTCATTACATTTTCTGGACACCCCCTCCACCCTTGCCAGGTACGATAGGGAACAGTCCTCATTCCTTTGGCCCAGACAGCTTTGATGAGCCTGGTGTTAACATGGTCATCTGGAGTTGATATCCCCTTCTTGGCAAATTTCTGCATATCTCTGAGTTCCCAAGGGGCTCGCTTCTCCACACCCACTCCATGGATGCACGTGTGCGTGTTGCTGGTGTGTTGTCTGGTCACTACCTTGTCAGTGGTAGCGTGGCTCTTCTCACTGCCCTTCTTGAGGGAGCCATTCTGCCGGCCTGAGCGCCAGCGCTTTGAAGCCCACCGTAGCTTTCACTGGTTAAGTAAATCAGTTATCCTTGGGGCAGTTACAGTTTATGTCTTGTCCCAGCGTATTTATTAATAGCTCCCCCTTTCCTTCCATGTCCTTTATTATTCAGTATGCATCCTGGTTTGAATGATAAAGTGCTTGGTCATCCTGCCGTAAGACCCCTGGAATTACATCCCCTCGCTCATTTCATTCGTGCCGCACAGGCCTCTCCCTTCAGCATGCAGGAGCTCACTCCCGAGACAGTGGAGGGGCTGATTTTCCTCATTCCTCACTACCCTGCTCAGATGCTGTCCTGTCAGAAAAGCCTGCCATGCTTATTCTGTATAAAAGAGTACCACCTTATTTCTGTTTTTTTTTCCTTACTATATCATTTCTTTACTCCCTGACCTGTCTTTATTGACTGCCTCCGTATCTGTGTCGACATCCTTCTGTAGTAAACGGTGCACGAGGTCAGGGTCTTCATTTGCTGCGCAGTCTCTCTAGCATCTAGAACAGTGTGCAGTAGGCGCTAGAACTAAGTAGTAACTAGCCTAGAATTTTTTTAATGATGGATGAAATTATACATTGCAAGAAATAGATTTGTTATAATAGCTCACAATGAGAGATTAAGCAAAATATCATTTGGTAAAACTTGTATTGGATGAGTTTTATGTTCTTCCCCCCCTGCTGCTTTTCAGAATATTTTATTCAGTGGAAATATTCTGTTCAGCTCTGGTCGATGTTGGCTTGTTTACAGCATGTGCCTTTCTTTGACTATAATGTTATAATGACTATAATGACATACTCTGAATGCTTTTAAAATTAACTTAACAAAATAATCATTTGAAAATAAACTCAGTTGTAAATTGTATCTCCTGAATAGTGTGCTTTTGAATTTGATTGGATTAAATAACTTTTAACGAAGATCCATACCTTTCTTCCCCATCGTTTCCCCTCAGATGTTCTCTGTGCTCTGCGTGTGCCATCCCCACCCTCACCACACGTACAGCATACAAAGGCAGTTTTGCGACCCAGTGGAGGCTACCAGAGCGTTCTTTCTCTTCCTTCAAAATATCTTTCCTTCTCTAGTACTTATATATACTCATTGTGAATACTTTTTTTTGCAGTTTAAGTTGTCTAAAATGATTTATGCATGTTTTGTGTTTTGATTACACTGTGACTAGGCATATTGTGGACATTCAGACTTATTCCAATGGTTATAACCTCTTATTCAGAAGTAATAACTTATTGTAAACAATGTTCTTTCTCATACCTCTCGTCCCTCCTGTCCATGTCCGTCAGGTATACACTTTGTCTTAAGTATACTAAAAACCTTAGAGGTTTAGAAGTTAAATTCATAAAGCATCTCAGCAGTCCCCAACCTTCTTAGCACCAGGGACTGGTGCTCCTTTGAGAATCTAATGCCTAATGATCTGGAGAGGAGCTGAGGCGGTGATGCTGGTGCTGGGGAGCGGCTGCAAATACAGATTATGCTTCACTTGCTCACTTGCCGCTCACTTCCTGCTGTGGAGCCTGGACTGGTATGGGTCCACATTTCCGGTTTGGGGACCTCTGATCTAGGTAATAAAATTCCTGGCATGTAGTAGTGGTATAGCGTATTTCCTTCTTTTCATATAAATATTCATGATGTAAATTCATATAATACTGATTAACTTCTAAGAGCTACCATTTAATTTTTATTCTGACGTTCTAGTACATAGTTATTTAGTATACCAGCAGTTGATTTTAGTGTAGATTTACCTGACTTGAAATAGAACTGGTGTTAAGTAAAGCTACTAGAGATAGTTTCTTTTTAAATAAGAGGCTGTAGTAAATGAGAAGTGGAGTGCTGACAAAGCTAAGAACTCAATTTTTTTTTTTTTATAGATCCAGGTCCAGAGAGCATCGCAGACATCGGTCTCGCTCCATGTCACGGGAACGGAAGAGGAGAACTCGATCCAAATCTCGGGAGAAACGCCATCGCCACAGATCTCGCTCTAGTAGCCGCAGCCGCAGCCGCAGCCACCAGAGAAGTGGGCACAGCTCTAGAGACAGGAGCAGAGAGCGATCCAGGAGGAGGTACTGAGGTGTCCGTAAGAGGATATGGAACTACCTTTATGGTTTAGAGTTGGAATACTGTTGGTTTGAAACTTGCATTGGGTAGTATGTACGCATTTGTGTGGGTATATATTTTTTCCCTGATTATATGGGTAGTTCACAAAGAATATACTTAAGAGCCAGAGTAAGAAATTGGAACAAATATGTGCAGAGGTTATTGCTTTTCTCTGCTTAGTGCGTCTTGGGCAAAAAAGTACTTTCTTTATGAGCAAATATTTTTAAGTACCGATAGTCTCAGAGTTTTTTCCATATGTACTGATGAATTAGGGGATCTGAGAAGTCCTTTCATTAAAAGAGTTGTTCAGCTTTGTTTGACTCACTGTTTTCCAAACTTCTTTGAGCTGGTGCACTTTTTCAGAGCAGACACATTCTAGTATACTCTTGTTTAATACGCGCTGTCGGTATGCATCATTATATACAGTTAGCTTGACAGGGCAGATGCAGAATCTTAAGCAGGAAGTGCTAGGCTTCCTTAAGCATGAAAATTCAGAACGTGCAAGGAGGGTAGACCCAGGGTGAATTCATTACGTTTAAGGACCTGAATATTTAATCGGGCAAAGGATTAAAATGTGGTGGAACTTTAGCACTCACTGTCTACATAGGTCAGTCTCCCAAACTTCTCAGGTCACATGATGGTCCTTAAGCCAGTTCATTTCTGTGGAACATAAACCATGCTTAAAATTGCTTTTTTTTTTTTTTTGCAACTGTTTTAAAGCATATATATGATATTTTTGAGTGCCTAGTTCCTACTAGTCTTAAATTTTTCTGTGGATTACTATATAAAAGCCATGATAGAATCCACAGAAAGCCGTTTAAACTTTCTATTTGGTTTTGACCCTCAACTAGCCATTCCTTGAAACCACTCACAAGCTAAGTTGGTTAATAGGCCTTTAATCAATATTTTGTTTATTTCTTATATTCTTGCCTTGTTCCAAGTAGGTCTCCCCCTCCTCAGCTTTTTGAAGTAAATTGACAAATATAATTCTATGACATGTAAAGTATACATTGTGGTGATTCGATATAAGACCTGGCATATTATAAAAGAGCTAAACTGTATATCATAGGGAAAAACACAAGCATTTAGATGAGTGAGATGCTAGGGTAATAAAAAATGGCTTTGGGTAATAGATAAAACTTGAATAAAGTATCATTTGAATAGGTAAAAACCATTGATCTCTGATATTAGTAAGTTCTGTTTGTGACTTTTCCCTGGCAACACTTACCCTTGGTAAATGAGGGCCATTTGCATTTTTCTGCTTCCTGCTCTGTTCAGACATACATAGTACAGACTCCAGAGTCAGACTATTTGGATTCAGTGGCCTTGGCTAAGTATCTGATTCACCTACCTTTCCCCATCTACTAAGCAGAGTTAGTAAGAGTACCTGCTCTATTAGGGATTATTGGTAGTTTGAGTGTAATAGTGAATGGAAACTGCTTATGTATAGGCCATTGTAATCTCTCACAAAACATTAGTTGATGCTCATCTCATAGTTGTTTTTCAGTTATTACCAACCTCTGGAACTTGCCAGCAACTCATGTCCTTATTCTTCACTATCATCTCTCTTATCTCTCTCTTCATATTCCATTCTTACAAAGACTTACGGATAGTATTAGAGTATCAGATGTGCGCTGTGTGATTTTCTTTTGTGCATATAATTTTTAAATTTGGCTTACTAAAGCCCTAGGTAGAATGCTCAAAGTTGACATTATTTTATCTTCCAACTTTTTTGGTTTAATCCTCTATAACTGTATTTCTAAAACAGTAGGTTTTTTTTCTGCCTTAGAAGTTGAAAGTATTAGTTAATCAAGCTTCAGATCCAAATTCTGAACATAAGTTAAATGAGATAATTATGTAAAAGTACCATGTCACCTGTAAAGAATGAAATAAATGTAATATGTTACTGATTTATTCTAGATGTTGAAAGTATAGAAGGTTCCATATTAATTCTGATCCCATAATGTCCTTTGGATTTCCTTCTGATGGAATTTCTAATATGAGCTTTTGATTGTTTTGTTGTTATTTACCTTACTGAAGTTGGGTGTGGTAATGGAGAGGTGGTATTAAGAACCAGTTATGGTTAACGAAGATTTATTATAGTGTGATCATCTGTCTTCCATTCTGATTTTTTTCTGTTGGTTGAATGAGTTAACTCAGAAGGAGTAAAGCAGATTTTTAAAATAATAAATGGTTATTTAAAACCACGTCATTAATTGAGTAATTCTCTTATCAAAGCTAAGTGTTGGCAGATTCTTTCCTGCAGGCCAGATCTGGCCCTCTGGCCTGTTTCTGTATAAGCAGCAAGCTGTGGATGGTTTTTACATTGTTAAAGTGTTGATAAAAAGAAAAAAAGAAGAATATACCACAGAGATTGTATGTAACCTCAACACTTAAAATATTTACTCTCTAGCTAGACAGCAAAGGAAAAGGTTTGCTGAATTCTGTTTAAGGCATTGGTTTCTATTCAATTTGGGATCTATATATTCTTTTATGTTTTTTTTAATTGGATAATACTTTTGCTTTTTTAAGGTATTGTCTATATATTATTTTTATATTAAATACATTTGCTATGAATTGGAGAAGCTTTATGATTGCCTCTGAGATGATGAGAATGTCCTATATACATCATTATTTCAGCATATGGTTTTTGACCCTTAGCTTTTTGTTTTCACCCATCTCCTGGTGTTAGTACGCTTATCAGATATGATAGTGCTCTTCTCTGGCGGAAAACTGACTCCTGTTTTTCTTGGATGTATTCTGTGTATCTTCAGCTATCGATACCTTAATATTTATCCGATTCTTTCATTTGGATTTTGGGTTTCCCAACACATTTTGCTCCTCAAATTAATATTTTTCAGATCCTCAAAAGAGAGATTCAGAGACCAAGACTTAGCGTCACGGGACAGAGACAGGAACTCAAGAGACAGATCACCTCGTGACAGAGATCGAAAAGATAAGAAGCGGTCCTATGAGAGCGCTAATGGCAGATCAGAAGACAGGCGGAGCTCTGAAGAGCGCGAAGCAGGGGAGATATAATTAGCTGTGTACATGTCCTCAACCCTTAAGCTTCCAATGGAGTTACATACTATTGTTTAGTTTACAGCTGTTCGGGGTGACACAGTGAGCAGTTCCAGACACCGATCCAGTTAGGCTAGGTGTACAGTATCTTACTTGACCTGAACTGAACTTGTTTTCCTTTAATGAAGCCTAAAACGACATCCATAGTTTCTGGTGAACCTGTAATACGATTCTGAACATACCGTTTTATGTAAGATGCCGATGTCTTTATTCTTTCTAGTAGGAGTGATAGTGAACGAATTGTGTTACTTGCCTTGGGATTTTTTGAACATTTGTAAAATGCTGTCTTTCTTTCTAGTCCAAACAGCAGCAGCTTTGGGAATTTTCCTTTTTAATTCTTCTTCCTCTGACTTTTATATCCGTCATACCTCTCCCTTCTAATGATAAGAAGAAAGGGGGTAGGGAAGCAATATAACTTCTGTTCTAAAGTCCTATTCCAATAATTAATTACTAGCTGATTACAGTTCAGAGCATTTATACTGGAGTGTGTGCTGGAGAAGTTTAAATACTGGGAGTATTTTGTTTGTTTGTTTAACGGTGCCTCTTTAGAGTTGGAAGTTGAACAGCTGTTGCATTACATACTTTGCTTTTTAATTGAAAATTTGAAATCAAACACGTCTTGATTTTTCTGTTCTATTAAATTGCTACGTTCAGGATGTTTTGAAAAAGGGGGGTGGGGGCAGGGACTTTTTCATAAGCACTTGTTTTATTTTGTGTGTGTGGAGTATAAAAGCTACACCCTTATTGTAAAAAGAATAATAAAATGAAAGAAACAATCACCACCACCGTTATTAAACTGTAACTTGTCTAGTAACTTGTCACTAGAACTATTTGCTGTGGGCATTTCTTCTAATCTGTTATATCAGTAATAGTGCCTTACTGTGCAAGGCACCAAAGGAAATAAATATATACTTGCAAAGATTCCAGATGAACTGTTGTTCCCCCCGAGTCCCTTGCTGACTGTACTCTGGCTGCTTCAGGGCTAGAGAGAAGGACTGGACCTGCAGAAGAAACTGGGTTTCTCCTTTGTTTTTGTTTTGTATTTCTTCTCATTCAGCAAACTGAAATAAAAACATGGTATAACCAGTGTAATGGGACTAACACTTTCTGCAGAGCTGTATGGCCACTTTGATTTAAATAGTAGTTGGCAGGTATCACGTGTGATTCTATAAAATCTGAGGAACAAAAATACATTAAGTAATGAAATGAGTGTGTGAGTATAGTGAACTGACATCACCTCTCAGTAACTATTTTTGTCTTTGTTTCCCCTAAGTGTGACGTTTTGGTGTTGCAGAGGGCTTCAGAGAGAAAAGGAAACTAATATTCCAAATGACATCAGGTCTGCATCTAAAAGAGACACTTGTCAAGTTCCCAGTTTACCGACTGCCTCATTATTTTGAGGTTTTCTGCCATTTTTGGTTCCACACATTGATTTTATAGAGTTTAATCTGAGGCTCTTCTGCTTCAGTGGCCCGTTCCCTTTTATTTGTGGTTGCTGAGAAATTGTTTTGTGTCTGCTTTGTGCCTAGTGGTCTGTACTGTTTTCTTAACCCATTTCGTGTTTGCCCAAGAATACTCGCTGGCAGTTGCCCTGAGATCACTCCCGGTTTCCAGTCTTAACCTCACCCCCAAAGTTTGCCACAAAATAGGCTCCTTTTTAAATTATTTTCACATTGCTCTAGTGTATCGATAGTCTTTGGGAACAAGTGACATCATTCTATTTATAGCATTCTGTTTTTAGTGCTGTTTCCATTTGCCAAATACAGCAGATCTCAATTGCTGAAAATGTCAAACCCTAGAAAATGTAACATTGCGACGCCTGATGTTCACGTTGTTCTCGAACAGTTGTTAGCGGAAGATGCATTTGATGAATCCGATTTATGTATCCATTTCTGTTAGGATTAGAGACAAGTCCTGTTTAGAAATAACGCGAAGAACAGTTTTTATATTTCATTTTCACAGTGAGAACCAGTCAGATTTGCTTCAGCCTCAAGGAGCGTGTTTATGTAAATTTAACACTGGCAGTGAGCTGCACTCTTTCATCTGAACGGGAAATGGGTGAGATCTTCACAAGCACTTTGGATTTGGTACCTTGGCAGGTAGAGTAAGATCAAGGAAGATAAGTTAAGCTGGTGCAGACAAGGAAGGCTCTCTGGGATCTGACTTGTCACAGTTAGTAATAATCTGGAGTTAGAGGCCAAACTTGAACACAATTGAAAAATTAAGATTTGGCACTATGTTTGTAGCATTGCAGTTTAATACTTGTTCTCTGCCTAATCGTATAAATGGCTGTCTTATCAGCTGTCACTCCAGTTGTTGGTAGGCGGTACAGGCCAGTATCAGACGTCATCATCCTGGGCTGGGCACTTAGCTGCATGTTCTTTAAGTGAGTAATTCCATTTAAAAAAAAAAATTTTTAAACAAATTCTTTTGCTTAGATCTCTCTAGTTTAGACTTTGGGGTAAAAACATTCTAATTTTTTAATAATCTTTGAGCCAGGGGAGCCACTCGGAATTAGAATAACCATAAAATTTCAATGTTAATCATCTGTTTCTCATACACAATTTTGGGTACTTTTGTGTTACCTGGTGACTATAGTAGAAAGTGTAAGATTAATCACGTATTTGCAAAACCTGATCCTCTGGGTGTCCTGTCACCAGTTGGCCTTCGGTAAGGCCTCTGTGTTGCTGCCACCAGGCGTCTCCCCCAAAGCCGTCTCGCTTAGTCACATCAACAGCATCAGCTGAAACTGAAGAAAAAACCCTCCATTTCTAAGGACACTTGTTTTTTTTTTCAAGACTTTCTTACCTCTCTGATAATTAACCCTAAAACTTTGACTTTTTCAAGTTCTTGACTATTTTCCTCCAAGTTTTATTTTAAGAGTCTGTTTTCATAAACCGTTTGATAATAGCTTTCAGCATTAGCTCTTTCTTTGAACCAGAACCAAGTGTGCATTGACAATTTAAACACTTTTGTCAGTGTGGTAATTTCTCATTTGGTGTGTGGTACCTTTCAAAATGGTAGTTTATATTAAAGTTTTTGTAAGTGTTGGTAACAGTTTAAAAATCAGAAATAAGTTTATAGGGTTTTCAACATTAAGAATCCAAGTAAATAATATATAATTTTTAAAATATAAAAGGTGGCTATTCATCTGGTATGTACAGGTATGGCTCTCTAAATGGTTAAAAAAAACACTGAAACATGCTCCTTCGATCAGTAATTAGCTTCTGCCTTGAGTTACGTGAGTGCCTTCCCCTCACCCCCAAGACCATCCTCACGTGGCAAGGTTGGTGTCTGACACAGCTGAGAAACTTCAGAACCTTGGGCCACTGCCACATGCAATATACTGACTTAAATATTTTGAAAAACATTCTTGTCTACTTTTCCTATGGAAAAAAAAATAAAGCTGTTTACATCATGAGTTTTAATATACCCTATTGCTATTCAGATTTTCCCAGGTGTAAGTAAGGTAATAAAATATTGACCTCTGTTCTTCTTTCCATCGTCTCTTGCAATTTGAAAAAGTAATCTCAGTTTCAGGGGAGTTAGGAAAGGCTGGGCAGGGCTGAGAACAGGGTTTTGATGACAGGCTGGCTGGTAAGAACCAGGCAGGGGTGTACCAGCAGAGCGGTGCTGGGGCCAAGCACAGGCGCGCAGGGCCTTGTGGGGTATTGGGGCCAGCAGGTGTGTCTGCATGTTTTCCAGGCACTAGCAGAAACCAGGATGTCATCGGTTCTGGGTCTACCAGCACATCTGGCAGTCAAACCAAACTAATGGCCAGCATGGTAGAGTTTAGGCTGAAAGCAAGGCATTCAGACTCAGAACTGGGGTCTCAGTGAAGGATCCAGCAAGGAGATGAGGCCATAGGCTGATGGCAGCACCAGAATCTGCTCTGATACTGCTTTTAAAGGGGCTCTCAAGGCCCCCACTGCAGTACACTGCTGTGTCTGAATACTGTTGGCTGCCTAAAACAAGGTCCAACTCCAATGGGCTCATGGTTGAGTTCCACGTGACAGCTCCGTCCTGGGTCTTAGGGAGAAACGGTTCTATTTCCTGTTAGATCCAGGTAGAGAGTATATGTGTGTTCATGTCCCACTCCCCCACCCCCCACCTTTTAACTATCTTGGAAAAATGTCACAAGGTTGGGGATATCTTAGATTTTCCATTTAAGTAAGCACTTTAAAAGTACTCTGTACTGTGGGAATACAGGCGTTTTAGGCGGGGATTCTCTAAATATGGTCTGTGGTCCATTGGTATCAGAATCGCGGAAATGTACAAAATGTCCAGTGAGCTCATGAGAGAGGCTCCGTATCACCAGCCATCAAGAAAGTGGACATGCAAACCACACAGATACCACTGCGTGCAGTAGAATGGCTAGATGTAAAAAGATGTGTTGACAAAAATGTGGAGCAACTGGAACTCTAGGATTTGGGTGGGGTTGTAAAGTGGTACAGCGACTTTGGAAAACAGTTTGGCAGTTTCTTATAAATTAAACATATCCTTATCAGGCAGTCCAGTAATCCTACTCCCAGGTACCCAAGAGAAATAAAAACCCGTGTCCACACAAAGACGTGCGTTCGTAGCAGCTGTGTTCATAATAGCCACAAATTGGAGATAACCATACATAATATCACCAACTAGACAAGACACATTTCCTTAGAGGAACTACTGATACATGCAGCAACATGAATAAGTCTTTAAAACTTCATACTCGGCTGAAAAAGCAGGCAGCAGACTGTGAAATCCTAAAACAAGCTAAACTTTAGAGAGAGTGCAGATTTGCTTGCGATTAGAGGTCAGGGAGGAGGGTGGCTCGACTGCAGAGGGACACTGTGCTATATCTTGATTGGCAGTGATGACACAGATGTCTACATTTGTCAAAGGGTACTCTTGCATTGGGCGTACTACTTTGGTGCAAATTATACCTCAAAATTGATTTAAAATCCTCCCCACCCCCCACGGCAGTATGGGCTCTTAGTGTTTCTCCAAATGTGGTTTCTGGACCATGTGCATCAGAATCAGCCAGAAGGCTGATAGAATAGAAACCGGACTCGGGGGCCTGATGTGGGGACCCACTGCATTAGAATCTCAGGACTTGAGCTATGATGAGTTGCGTGTGCCTAACAGGTGACTGTTCAGCAGACTGGATGTCGAGAGCTGCCCCTCAGGCTGCTGTGAGCCGCTGGGCCCGCCTGTGTCAGAGGCAGGTCTCCCGAGCTCCAAGAAACAAGCCAGTGCTGGCGGCAGCATCACTAGATGCTGATTTCAAACAGTAGCAGTTGGCAGTGCCTGGTGGGAACGAGACTAGAGAAATTACTCAGAGGGATTCCATGCGGACCAACCTGCTGTGTCACTTTTTCCAGCTTCTGTTCTGTAGAAAGGGAAAGACATGCTCGGAAGGCGAGGCCGAAACTGAACGAGAATGTTCCTCAGTGAAACAAACAATCACACGCTGGAAGAAAGTGCAGGTGAAGGAATAATTTGTGAAGCTGCTAGTTCTCAAGCCAGGCTGCACATCAGAATCCTGTGGACCGTTTTTAAAAAGTTTTTTTTTTGTTTTGTTTTGTTTTACTAAAGCAGCACATGAATATAGAATATTTTTTTATATAAATGTGGTTTTAAGTTAGTGCTAAAGGATGTAATGTTTAAAAAATTCAGTCTCCCCCCCCCCCCGCCCCCGTTAACCTTATCCAGTTCTTTGGGGACAGATATTTTAGTTTTAATCTTAAGTGTAACAGCTTGGTGAATTTTTGCATATCTATGCCCAATTCTACCCCGATCAAACTCTAGGTCATTTCCTGCACCTAGAATGTTCCCTGGTGTGTCTGTCTCCCTTCTCAGTCTTTACTCCTTCGCTGAGACAGCCACTATTCTGACTTCTGTCACCACTGATTAGCTTTGAGGCAAACGTTTTATATTTGCTGTTTCCTCTAGTATTTGTCTCCATATTTCCAAATAAGCTTACCCAGCTACTACTTGGTTTGCCAACTTTGGGTAGTAACTAGCAATAGTTTCCTAGTGTGGTAGATAGAAGTTCAGTCTCTTATTCCCCTATTCACCAAGTGAAGCTCAATAACTGAGATTTCCAGGCCACGGCACCACGCCCCGGGCACCTCCACAGGTGGTTTTCAGTGTCACCCGGGTCCAGGGAGCCCCAGGCCTGTGGTACTTGGCCTTGAAGCTGGGAGGAACCAAAGGGCTCCTGACCTGAAGCCAGCCCAATGGACTGGGCTCAGGATGTCTGCTGAGGAGGGCTTTGAAATGGGTTAAAACACCACGTTGTCAAGCTTGGGGGTTAATTTGTAGCTGCAGTAAGAAGGAAGGCACAGGAAAGACCAAAGAGTTTCTACGATTTTTATTGCTTGTCAAGCGCATCCTCCCAGGTGCCTGTGCATTGTGTACGATACTGGTTTACAGGGACCGACAGAAGTGGTCTTACTTCAAAGAGGAAAGTGTCCTGTTGAATGCTCGGCATCAAGATGAGACACAGGTCCAGTCCCCTGGCGTCGTAGGTCTGTACAGGCTGGGGAGATAAACAGGCCCTTCCAGGCCCTCTAGCCCTTCGCTGAACCCCGACACAGACATCGCCAGGCCGGCGTCCCCACAGCTGTGGGTGGACGGGCTGTCTCGGACATCCCCACGTTTCTTCAGCTTGCTTTCTCACTTGGACCCCGTGCTTGGCAGCGACTTGTACCTACCAAGTGCAGGGAGGGTGGGTGTGCTTCCTAGGCGGCCCTGTCCTCTGCATCGTCCCAGCCTTGGCCATCAATGTAGAACCTCCCTCCTCCTCTTCCTCACTTGCCGTGGCACTGGTAGCTGCGTTGGCCATGTGTCCAGCTGCCCAGAAATGGCGTGCACAGCAGCGGAGTCCCTGCTGCCAAACCCCACTGCCACACGGCAATGGGAGATGCATTTCCTGGGCTCCGCGGAGATCGCTAATCCTTTCTGTTCCTCTAGGACCAAAAGGGTGTGCGTGTGATTCCTTAGGCGAGGGACCAGGAAATGCCCATTTTAATGAGGGAGAGACCAAGGCTCAGAAATGCTTAAAGAGAAAAAAAAACTCCCAAGGTCACAAAACAAATCTGCTCCAGCATCTGGAGATGAGAGACTGTAATGGGCACTCGGCCCCAGGCCACAGAAAGCATCCCCGCTGCCAGGCTGGCTCAGGCAGGGGGACACGGAGCGTCAGGGGTGGACCTCTCGGGGGGCTGCATGTCTCCAACAGGCTCGAGGTGGGCGGGACCCAGGTCAGTCTGTCCCCTTGACGCAGACCCAGGGGTGTGAAGAGGCGCAGTCCAAAGCCACAAGCTTGCCTCCCTCCAGACCCCCGCACTGGAGAGCCGGCTGGTCATTTTCCTCTGGGAGTCTGGGGGAGGGCGAGAGGAAAGTGGGGCGCAGGGTGAAAGGGTTTGCTGGCGGCACGGCCCTCCAGCCTGCTGGCCTGGGCACTGTTCGGGTCACCGCACGGGGGCGGGGTGGTTGGGAAGGCGCCCCCGGCTCATGGGCAGCGAGGTGCTGGGTGAACCCCCAAAGCTGAGCGGCGCACCCCTTATCTGTAGAGCAGGGTGACAGTCCTGCTTGGGTGAATGTGCTGGGAGTCCCAGACAAGGGGCGGGGCGATGGGGACTAAACGAAACCAGGCCCTGAGCATGGGGCTGGGGTCAGCCTCCCAAGGGGCACCTCGGGCCCGGGGTGCAGCACGGGGACTGAATCTGGGGAGGATCTAGAAGAGCCATGCGGGGAGGCGGGGAAGGGCTTCAGGCCCTCTGTGGTGCCCGCTGTGATGTCACTTTGGTCACCCTGGGGAGCTCATGCTAGGGCATGGGGGACAGAGGGCACCCTCCACCCAGGCCCACAGTCACTCACAGTTGGGACTGCAGGGGGGCCCCATCAATCCAGTGCCAGCCTTGGGGGCCTCGCCGGGCCCCCACCCAGGAGGACTTGGTGACTGGGTATCTGCTTAGGAAGTTCTGAGAGAGAGAAGCAGCTGGTTACTCCTCCGGACACTGGCACGGCTTGCCTGGGGCTTCTGCCAAGTTCTCAGCCTGCAGGCCAAAGCAGTGACCCAGCTCAACTCGACCCCCCACAAACCCCAGGAATCAAAAAGAGTCGTATTGGATGTTTGCTGGTTACCAGGCACTGCACTCAGGACTGGGGACCAGAAATGGGGGTGATCCCATCTCAGCCCTCAAGAGGAGACTGAGTAGATAGAGAAACAGAGGCCTGGCAGGCTACAAAGGACATCGAGGTGACAGCAAACAGCTTAGGATTAGGCTGCCCAAGCGTCCTGGGAGCAGACAAAGGTACCATCGCCAGCAAGAGCGTAAATGACATTGGATCAGCTCAGTAGAGTACTACGAAGGCCATTCAAAGAATAAAGGTATGAGGATCACGGAGCAGCATGGGGGGAGGTATGGTACACGCACGGCTGAGGGGTTACGGTTAAGTGGAAAAGCGGAATCAAAGATGTGTGGCCTGATTATAATAATGAAAAAATGTGGACGCAGACACAAGGAGCAAGGACCAAAACAAGCATGTTGGAGAGCTATTAGGATGATGTCTTCTAACTAGCGGTCCTTGAGGTTGTGTTCTTTTGAAAAATGAAGCAAAGCAAAACGTATTTAAAATTTTTCAACTTGTTTTTGAATTGCATTTCAATTGGATTGAAAAGATCTCTCAACAGCGTCACTCCTGGTGCAAGGACTTGGCACAGGGAGGCTGACCTTGACCCCCCCAACACCCGTCCAGATGGACGGGGAACATACTTGATGCTACATACAGAACGAGAGAGAGGGGTATCTCCCTTCCTATCACTCCAGTGATTCTACTTTGGGGAGTAAATCCAAGAACATAAAGGCTTTGAGAAGATGAGTTTACGGCAGAGGTAATACAGTGCCGTGTGTAAAGAGAGACTGGAGACCACCTAAATAAACAGCAATTGGGGAAAAACTAGGCAAATTATGGGATAGCGACGGAAAATTACAGTGCTGTTAAAGGGAGCATCCCTGCTCCCGCTGTCCCAGCTCCACATCGGCCCCCCAGGATGAGGAGGAAATGGACCCGGGCAACCTGAAGTCCGGTCCCCCTGCATGTCGCTTTATCTCTCCAGGCCTGGGTGCCTTTTTCTGTAAGGTGGAGCTGGACGAGATCTTTGCCAGTTCCTTCCAGCTAGCCAGTCTGCCATCGGTGACAGTGCCCACAGCCCGCCCCTGCCCGCCCCCTCCTCACCTGGGTGTGGCTCAGCAGGGGGAGGGTCGCCTGGTGGGCTGAGCAGAAAGCCCGGCTGGCCTCCCAAGCCTGGGGCTCCACGGAGATGTAATAGCAGTGCTCCCCCGACCACAGCCAGCCCTGGGGGCACAGCTGGCACGTGGCCCCTGGAAGCGGAGACCACAGTGAGTCGCGGGTGAGCACGCACATTAAAAAAAAAAAAAAAAAAACTTGGCCATCGCCTTGACCTTGGGGCACCTCTGGAGGCGTGGCACTGGGGGGCCCGTGGGTGGCAAGCAGGGAGGGCAGGGTCCCCGGAAGGCTGTCCGATCCGCGCCGTGGACAAAGCCCCCAGCGGGGCTGACACGCGACTGCTCGTCAGGGTGCAGGCTATATCCAGCAGCTTTTTCCTTACCTTTGCTCAGCAGGCCGCACGTCTTCATGCCCAGTCCCCATTAGGGGATGTCTCCTAATTCTCTCACAGGTGCTGTGAGGAGTAGGCACCCTGGTGGTGGGGCCCGGCGGGGAGGGGAGAAGAGGGGATGGGATGGGGAGGAGGGACTATACCTGTTCTAGAGGCCAAGGCCACAATGGCGACCGTGGACACCGCCAGGAGCACGGCCATGACTGCCAGCGCCCAGCGCAGGGACTTCATGTACATAGGCAGCCCTGGGGGGGACAGGGGACAACCAGGAGACACGTTAGAAGGAGGCCATGCCAGCCACGCTCGCCGACGTACACACCTGCATCTCACCCACCCGAGCGGCCACCCCCTCGGCCCAGACACCAGGAAAAACACGGGTGAGAACTTCCTATTTGGGAGAAAAATGCCAGAAGATGTCCCGTTTCTTGAATAACTGAAAGACCTAAGATCCAGGAAAGAGAACAAATAATTGGCTAACAAGCATTTATTGAGCAACTAGCGGGCGCCAGACTTGGGGTACAAACAGAGAACAGGGCAAGGCCTCTGCCCTCAAGGAGCTGACAGACTAGGCGAAGGTCTCAGGAGACAAGACGACCAACGAGAGAGAACTGAGGGACAGATCTGTAGTTCCGCAGACCTGGACTCAGGTCCTGACTCGGGCGTTCCTGGTGTTCTCCCACTTTATCACCGAAACCGCCCGCCTTTTCCGCCTCTCCAGGTTGCAGGAGGCCTCTAAGGAAGCATTGTGCAGACAGCACTTTGCAGGCCGTGGAAAACTTAGACGGGTGTGAGCTGTCAGCGGCTCAAGGACCCAGGGGACCAGGTGGCTGGGATGAGGGGGCAGGGGAAAGGAACTCTGGAGACAGGATGACGCCCAGGCAGCAGTTAAAGGCTCAGACAGAGGACACACTTGGGTGCCACAGCAGATGTTGTAACACCGGGGAGGCCAGAGGAACAGCGTGGAGAATCAAACACCGTAAACGCTTAATCGCAGCCATCCACAGCTGCAAGCAGCTTTCAGCCCGGAAACACACACCGGACCGAAGTAACTGAACACTCCTGAATCGTGAAATCGATTAGAAGACGAAGAGACCCTTTCCCTCCCACATGCCTTGCTGCAAGGAGCCCAGGGCCCACCCAGGCCTCGGGGATGAGGGTCGGGAGTGCCACGTCGTCAGTGTGAGGGTCCTAATGACTCCGTCATCGTATCTGTCAAAGTCTGAAACAGCAGCGGTAATTCTCCAGCAAACAGTTTATTATTTTGAAAAATGAATTCCATTGAAAAAAATCACATGGATGTATCAGTATATACCCACATTAGTATCTACCCACATTGGCAATATCAGTATTAGTAGTATAAATACGTACATGTGTATGGTACACACACAAAGAAAGACAGAACACATTTCCAAGCTTTAATACATTTTCGATCATAATTCAACTTTAAAAGCATAAGCACTTATGAAATCCCCTTTTTCCTTTTGCAGTAGAGAAAACGCTTCAAAGACGATGAAGGGAAGTATGTCACATTGATACACGAAAACTCAACATTCCATCTGTGACCTTTAGAAGCTTTAAAAAAAAACATAAAAAAAAAAAACCAATCTGCTTCTTAAAGGGATTTAACCCAAATTTCCAAAAACTGATAAGTAGATACACAAAATGTGGTATGTCCATACAATGGAATATTATTCAGCCATAAAAAGGAATGGTGTGCTGGTACATACATGCTACAACATGGATGAGCCTTGAAAACACTGCTAAGTCAGAGAAGCCACACACAAAAGGACTTGTATTATATGAGTCCATTTTTATGAAATATCCCGATTAGACAAATCCATAGATCCAGAAGGTAGATTAGTGGCTGCTTGAGGGTAGGGAGTGATAGTTAAAAAGTACAGCACTTCTTTCTGGAGTGATAAAAATATTCTAAAACTGTGGTGATGATACCAAAGACGGTTGAATTCTAAGCTTTTTAAATGGGTGAATTATAGCTCAATGAAGCTGTTAGCCAAAAAAGGGGATTTGAAAATGCTAAGAATAAAAGATACATAAAGAGTCTTAAAAAAAAACAAAAGCAGAACTAAAAAGCCTGGGGAAGAAAAGGAAAATAAATCCACCAATGACTCTGGTTAAATATAACTATTGTAACAATACTGAATTCAGCTCTGACCTTTAAGAAAACAAAGCAGTAAAGAAACACAGTAAGTTACAATAGTCTTCACACACCTTCTTCTACACTTGGGGCTGCAACGCTGACCTTGAAACGCCTCCCCCCAGAGCCATCTGATCAGTACTGAGAAGGTGAGGGCCTTTGTTTAGTAATTACCTTCAAAGCACTCTTGTGCCAGGTGCTGGAGTTTCAGTGACACTCCCTTTTCATGCCCCCAGGGGTTCAGAACCCAGGATCTTTATAAAGAGGGAACAATTACTGCTATGAAGCATGCCATCATAGGCTGCACAAAGGCCAGTCATTGGGAGCATTGAAAAGGGACACGTAATGCAGCCTTGCAGACCAGAGGAGACGACTCTAACCCACACCTCAGGGAGAAATACTCTCCCTCTGGCGATCTGGCTTTCCCCCCACTGCTGGCTCTCTGCAAACAGACTTCCCCGCTGGGCTAAGTGCTGCCACTGAGAATACTCTCTGAGTCTGTGATGCCTCGGCTGACACCTGGACAGTGCCTCTGGGACCCTTGCCCAAATAAGCAGGGGACGAGACCAAGCAGTGATGTCCCCATCCTCTCCAGGTGGCTTCTCTGTCGGCTTCACGAGGAAGGGACCGTGAAGCAGCCGGGTAGGGGCGTTACCACGCGGGGTTGGGGTTGGGCAAGGCGCGGAGCCTGCGCTTTGGTCTGCCCTGTCGAGGTAACCAGCTTGATCCCAAGCGGTCCTGGCCAACCCAGGCAGAAACGACCCTGCAGAGCTCCTGGCCCAAGCAGCAGCCCCCAGATCAAGCCTCAGGCGGGCACTGGGAACCCCACGGTTCTTGACTCCCACACGTCCCGGAGAGCAGGCCCAAAGCACCCAGCATCCGAACGCGCTCTGTCGCAGGTTCTGTCTGGCACCTGCCCGCCACCCGTTCTTCACACCCCTGGTTTCCCGCCCCACCCGTCGGCCCTATGTCAATGGGGCAGCACTCCCTACCCGTCCGTCCCCGAACCTGCCTCTCCCCTAACACCTCCACAAACACTGGGCTCTGCTGACCACACTCTTCTAGAAACTCCTTTGTCTGCGTCCACGCATCCTAGCCAACCTGCGTTTCATGTCCCAGTCTGTGGCTGGCTCCTCTTCCTTTAAGTGACTTTTCGACCTGGAACTCTCTAAAGTGCCTTCTCATTTATGTCTCCCATGCCCCATTCCCCATCTCGGATGGAGAACTCAGTTCCTAATACGGCAGCTACCTTCTCGGCACTGTAAGCACCATCCTCACTCCTCCCCTTAGCACACCTTTATCCGCTGAGGCCGGGCTTACTAAATTCGACCTCCTGAACCCTCCCTCTCACCTCTGCCATACATGAAGCCTTTATCATCTCTTGAACTACCGCTGTCACCTCCTAGCTGGTCCCTTTCCATCTCCTGCCGGTCCCATCCTTCCTCCTCAGTGCCATCAGAGCTCACTTTCTAGAATACAAAGCCAACCACCGGCTCCTGCTTCCTTAGCACAGACTCTTTTATTCTGGACCTGCTAAAAATCTACAGACTCATTGTGATGGACAGAACTTCCCCCTAAAGGTGTCCCCATCATGCGATGTCCACCTTAGGTGACACAGCACAGGGAAACTAAGATGGCAGAGAGAAATTCAGGTCGCTTATCCGTTGACCTTGAGATGAGGAGATTATCCAGGCTTTTCTGGGTGGGTCCAGTGTAATCACTGGGGTCCTCAGAAACGGAAGAGGGCGGCACAAGGACAGGGGCTTCAGAGAGGTGGCAGTGGGAGAAGGGGTCCGCCCGGCGCGGCAGCTCTGAGTACAGACAGGGGCTGTGCGCTAAGGAAGGAACGCGGTGGCCTCTAGAAGCTAGAAAAGGCAGGAAGCAGAACCTCCCAGCGCCCCCAGGAAAGAACACGGGGCTGCCGACAACTGGACTCGGGCCGCTGAGCCCACGTCAGACTCCTGACCTACCTTAGTGGGAGAGAGTGCGTCTGTGTCGTTTTGGGCCATTAAGTTTGCGGCAATTTGTTACAGCAGCCATAGAAAACGCTCACACCTTCATGAAGAAAATGTGCTCACATCCAACTCTGCCTTAGTTCCTGAGGGATCTGATTCCCTCGAGGCTACCCAGGTCTAAGAACCCCTGGGATAGAGGCCCCCGGATGTGGGGCCTGTCTAGCTGGCCTGTCCTTCCTCTCCTCTCTGTTCCTAGGGCTCCCCAGCTAGAAGGGGCCCCTAGCTTCTCCTTGCCTTTCAAGGCTTAGCCCCAGGAAGCTTTCCCATGCTCCCAAGTTCACCAACCACTCCCTCCTGGTTCTTTGTTCAGGATTGTTTAATTGTTTGTATCTTTATCAGGCTCTTTTTTTTCTTCCCTGCCTACCCTTCCCCCACAAATAAAAAGCCACAACCTAGCGCAGCCTGGCCACGCAGTCCCCGCGCTGAAGCTGCTGAATGGATGGATGAGTGTTTGGGGCCAAATACTCCTCAGTGTACGGTGGAGAGAAAGAGGCAGCCTGACCCTGGTTGAGGCTGGGCCGGCGCAGAGCGGCGGGTCCCTGCCGGCCCAGGGCCAAGAGTCCGGAGACCTGTGTGTGCTCCCTCACCGGCTGCCGTCACCGTCAGGTAACCCTAACAAGCCTTCCTTCCCCTCGCCTGGAGTTCCTTCCACCTCTCCTTATCAAGGATGCCGCCCACACGAAGAAGGAACGTGAAAAAGTCTCGGGAAGGGGGAAGAACAGTAGTTTTATTCCTTTATCGCAAAAAAAAATTTTTTTTAATTATAATTACATAAACCAGAATGTTGTTATATTGGTTCCAAGCCAGAGAGAACCTTGGGATGATCCCCTAGGCCCTCGGCTGCAGTGGCCCAGCGCCGGGTGGCCTCCGGGTGGGGTGGGGTGGTGGAAGGGGACCGCTGGCTGGGGTGGGGGGCACCGTCGGGTGGCGTGGGGTTGGGGGGACCTCAGGCTGCGGGGACCCCGCCCCGGCAGCGCGCGCTTACCTATGAGCGCCACGGCCCGGGGCAGCTTCCTGTCGCCGTCCGGCGGCGCGCGGTGCAGCAGCGCGGCGTCCTCCTCCAGCTCCCGCTCCTTGCAGCGGCAGCGGCACGCGGGGGCGCCCGGGGGCGCCGCGGGCCCGGGCGCGGGGCTGGCGCGGCCCCGCATGCTGCTCGGGGACGCGCCGCGCGGCGGGGTCGGGCAGGCGGCGGCGGGGCGCGGGCTGCCGGGGGACTCGGGCACCGGCACGGTGATGAAGCGCGCGGACGGCGCGGGCGAGGGCGCCCGGCTGCCGCCCGCCGCGCCCACGGGCTTCACGCGCACGTCCACCTGCAGCTCCACGGGCGCCCAGGCGCCGGCGGCGGGCTCGCCGGGCGCGGCCCAGAGCGCCAGCTCCGAGCCGGGCGCCTCGCCGTCCCGCGGCGGCTCCGCGGCGGTGGCGGCGCCGGGCGACAGCGGCTCCGCGCCAGGGGGCGCCTGGCGGCGGAAGGCGCCGTAGCCCAGGCTGGGTGGCGCCGCCCGCAGGCGCGCGGGCCGCGGCGAGGGCAGCTGCCTGTCGCCAGGGACGTCCTGGCCCGAGGCCGTCGCCGGCGCTACCGCCGGAGCCGGGCTGCTCTCGGGACTCGCAGGTGGCCGCGGCTCCGCGGGGACGGGCGGCCGCTCCGGCCCCGGGACCGGCTTTTCCAGAGGCTCCATCGGGAACTGGGGCGCGGCTTCATCTCCTGCGGATGCCGCCCGGGCGCTTTCCATCCCGGGCGCTGAGCAACCGGGGGCTCAGAGTGGAGCAGCTCACCTGGGTCCAGGTAGGGAAGTCAGTTTCGCCGCCAGCGTCAGGATTGGCAATTGTCAAGCCACGCCCCTCTCCGTCATGCCCCACCCACCCACCCTGTGGGGCACGCCCCTTCGGGCCACCAGCCCCGCTTTCGCAAGGCACCGGAGAAAAACAGGGGCAGGGGGGCCTGGAAGTGGGGGTTCCCCGAAAAGACTGAGCTGGGAACAGACGCGTGAGCATGGCCGGACTTTTCCCTCTTCTTGGTCCCTGGTCCCACCCATTTCTCCCCCACCCGCCCACCCAACCCTCTGCCATTGTGCTGACTTGGAAAGGTGCAGCTGGGGTACAGAGCGGTTGGCCAAGTCTTGGAGAGATCCTGGGAGGTCAGAAAAATCCGCAGGTCCTAACGAAACGGGGAGGCCTGCGTAAAAGCAGGATAGCTGGTTGTATCTTCAGTGTAGAAGATGACTCGCCCGCGCCGGATCTCCCAAGGACAGCTACTCTGGAGGCGTGACTCCTACTAACCGAACTCATTAAAGACTGAGGAATGAATACGCCTAACAATGTGTCTCTTCTTGGGGACAGGAGCCTGGTCCCCCCAGGGCCAGCCTGTTGAGGAGTAAAGTGTTCCCAACGCTGGCCAGTGATCTGAATGCCATTAAAACAAATACGGATTCCTGGCTCGGCTCCGCCCAGACCTACCGAATCTTATAAGGGAATGAGGCCAACGGTCTTTTTACCAGTGCCCCAGGCTAGGATGAGCAGATAAAATACAGGCCAATCAGTAAAATCTGAATTTCAGATAAACAAGAGATAGCTTTTTTTAGTATAAGTATGTTCTGAGTGTTGTATGGGATATAGTTATATTTCAAAATCATTTGATATCTAAAATGTAACCGGCCTCCTATAGTTTTATTTGCTAAATCTGGCAATCCTCCTCCAGGGACCCCTGCTGGAGAGGAGTGGAAAGGCAAGGAACAGGTTCTTCCCCACAGGCCTCAGAAAGAACCAACCCTGCCAACACCTTGGTCTTGGACTTCCAGCTTCCAGAACGGTGAGAAAATACATTTCTGTCCTGTAAGCCATTCGGTCTGTGATACTTTGTTACAGGAGCCCTGGTAAACGCATACAAGTCTCCTGTTCAGCTGGCTGCCTGCTTTGGGGATGGCTCTCCAGGCTCAGGTGGTCTCTGCACCCACAACCATTCACCATCTCCGACTCAGCGGGGCCAGTCGGAGTCTTCCTGGCAGGAATTTGGCACTTGATCTGAGAGATGCAGGGCTAGACGTTGTCACAACTCACAATAGGGCAGCTCTTTAGAGAGAAGACCCACCAATTCCTCCTCCGACCCCTGGAGTCTCTCTGGTTGCGGCTCTTCATCAATCTTATTTGTTCAATTCTGTGGATTTCATGGAACCCAGGAGGAGCCTGCCCCTACCTCCCTTTCTTTGCCTTAAAATAGCGCAGCATTTACCACTCTGATTGCAAGTAGCAAAAACCCCACGTCCAACCACAGGCTGCCTCGGGCTCCCCGGGGCGCTCTCAGGATGTACATCAGGCTTTGGAGCAGTCTCCACTGTGCCTTCCATGGCAGAGCCACGGTGGCCCTGGGATCAGAAGGCCATACAGCTTGTCTGGTGGGAGACCCCAAGACAGGTGAATGACTGAAATTCCTGGCTAGCCACAAAGAACAAGTATCAACTGCAGTCCTTCCTCCCATCCTTCTCTCACGTTAGAATCCTTTTTTCCTCCTAATACGTGCTTGCAATACAAAATGTAAACATTACAAAATACATACTGTAGGAAGTGAAAGTCCCCAGTGTATTACACCCCAGAGATTTCTGTTATTATCTAAACAAAATTGTTAGGATATGTGCACATTTTTTATTTCCAGAACTTCCCTCATTATTAAATGTATCCTATCCCTAATGTATTTAAGCAGTCTCCTGCTGGGCTGACATTTGAGTTGTTTCCACTTGGGTGACATTGTTACTGCAATGCCGTAAATGCCACAGTTATAATTCAATGACCATCCTTGCTCATTGTTGTTTAAAAAAAATCACATCTCTGATGCTATCTTCAGAATAGATTCATTAAAATGGAACTGCTGAGCTGAAGGATGCTCACACAGTTTTGCCACTGATGGACAATGAACAGACAATGGACAGGAGAGGCTTATTCCCCACAGCGTCACCCGCACTTGATACTCTCAATCTCCTAATCACTTATCAATCTGGTGCGTGAAAATATGACATTTCAACTTGCGTTGTTTTTTTTAGTTCTATGAGGCTGAACATCTTTTCGTTTGTTCATTATGTTATGAGGAGTGTCTTTGCCATTCTCAGAGCCTGTGTACAGGGCCACTGCCATTCCCTCTAAGGCCAGCTCCAGATCGCCAGCTGGTTCCAGGAAGTGGGCCAGGAGTCACTCTCGTCACCCTCTCCTGCCCCCACACCAGAGCTCACTGCTTCAGGGAGGCCGATGGTATCTTTCCTGTCTGAACAGCCCAGAGTTCTAAGAGCATCAACTAAACCACGGCTGGTTGCTCCAAAGAGGAAACAAATGTGCCCACCCCGGGCCCTTGGCCGATGTCACCCTCTCTGGCCATCTTGGGCCATTCCTGGGCCTCGGGACACAGAGGTCAGGGGCACGCAAGCCGGTGTGGCACTCACTGCCTCTGGATTCCCCTTCCTCACCTGCAGACCATCCTCAGAGCTCTCAGCATTGTCCTCGGCCAACATGATCACGTGTTTTCCTTGTTGTTTAATGTTTATCTCTGCCCCTCGAGAAATCGCTGCTGTACCCCCAGAACGGTAGCTGGTGTGTGCCCAGCCCTGGTTCTTAGCTTGATGCCACCCCCAGCGGCTTAGTGAATATTTATGAAGTAAGTACTGCCGAACAGGGCATTTAACATACCCTGTGGGGTTTGTAACGTAACTTGTCCTTATTCTTTTTCTCCCCCCATTTTTATTTAACACATTTTAAACATTAAGCAAAATGAAAAGAATACATCGTGGACCCTTGAATACGCTCCACGTAGATCCCACAGTTGGCATTTCGCCATATTTGCTTCGTCTCTATCCTCATGCAAACATAATTTTGTTGTTGTCAAGCCATAGGAGTACGCTGGGGAACTACCCCGTGCTTCGGCACGATTGCCTGCAAATACGTGTATTCTGCCGACATACAGTACCGTTCAGAGGCCATATTTAAATCTCTCCATTTTTTTTTCAAGCCAGGATCCAATCAAGTCTCGTCCATTGCCTTCAGCTGTCATGTCTGGTTATTCTTCATAGTAACTCTGTGAGGAAGGCACTAAGATGCCTACTTTACAGGTGAGGAACGTGAGAGGGAGGTGAAGGGACCTGTCAGACTCACAGGACTCCGAGGGGCCAGACCCAGGTGCCATCATGTGTCTCTGACTCTCAAACGCGTCTTTCCTCCCCTTCCCTGCCTCGGGCTCCCCTTGGCGTCTGGGCTCCCTGGAGGTTTAAATCCGGGTCTCTGGCTGCTCTGGCCCATGTTAGTCACGGGTCAAGGTGGAGGCTTCCCTTTCAAGTCCCTCCAGCCTCAGCCCCGCCCCTCCTTCTTATCTTTGCTTATCCTTGGCCGTCCATTGGCAGTGAGGGGACAGCCTGTTTTCTGCCTGCAAGTGGAGAATCCATTTGCAGGTAGGCGACAGACAAACATGGCTCCAGTAGAGGAACAAAAGGTGGCTTTCTGCTTTCAGTCAGGGGGGTAGGCGAGGCTGCAACAGGGACTGAGAACGCATTCCGTCGGGAAATGTGCAAGTTCACGCAAGGAGACGACGGGTAGAAGAGCCGTCACAGGGCAGGAGAACGCCCCCCTGAGTCATCCGCGGCTGGCTGTCTGCATGTCTGCATGTCGGAACACAGCCCTCCCTGGCTGATACCTGCACCCCTGCAAGTCAGTCCTGTAGAATCGAGGGCTGTTTTGTAACTGATGCGAGTGTCTGGACAGCCCCACTCAGTAATGTATGGGGCGGACCTAGCTCTCCTGGCGATTCATCCGTCCCCTACCCCAATCCCCAGCTGACCTCTCGGGGTCCGAGGCTCAAAACTTGGAAGAATCGGGATGGGAGCACGTGGGAGGACCAGGAGACCAGGAGGCAGAGACTGACAAGGGGGCCAGGGGACATGAGACCAGAGGCAGCAGCACTGGCCACCTCACGTTGCAGCTGTGTAAAGGAATCTTTTCATCAGGCTGGGTGGGACCCGCATTGTTGCAAAAGGAGAAGACACAGGGACCCAGGAGCACCTCAGTGAGGGAACCCCAAATGTGAGGGTTTGCTGGCGAGTCCTTCGCATAGGACATCTCCCAAATCAGATCAGGCCTTGCGAAGATCTATCTAATTAACAGGCTTAGAGTACATCACCAGGGCGCCACAACTAAATGGGAAAAACTGTGATCTAATCAAAGATGTTAACAGCTAGAGAATATGTTTCAAGAGAAAGGTGGTGATTATTTATATAATCGAGGGGGGAAAAAGCCACAAAGCAATCATTTTCAGAGAAAAAGGGGGTGGGGATGAAGAAAAAAGAATATAGAAGAAAAGGTCTCCCAAATACCCAAAATTGGCGAGTTTTTCCAGTACTGCTTGATCTAGAGAGACCCCGGGCATTATGCCAGTCCCCTTAGGTGCGTGGCTCACTGCTGGCGGTGAGAACCCATGGTCACTCCCGAGGCCTTGAGCCAATGCGGAGGGAGCACCTGGGAAGGTCAGAGGTCACTGGGGCACCTGTCTCATTTCTCATCAGCCTCCTAGTCCAGCCCATGGGCCATTCTGCCTCTGTGGCCTTCTGCCAAGGCCCTGCACCTGTTTGCCACCCAGACCCCTCTGAGACCCTCGGAAGCTCGGCCCAGTTGTGTTTCCCCCGTGGTTCCTGGCCAGCACTCCCCGTCTCCTTCCTCTCTCGTGGACAGCTGAGCCCCTTCTCTGTGGGGAAAGCCATCCACTCCCTTTGAGGCTGGTTTCTGTCTGGTTGGTCTAGAGCTTAATATTCTCTCGCAGTCTTAGTGGAGTGCCCTGTCTTGGATCTTGATGACTCCCACTCCTGGGAGTCATCTTCCCAATCTTGGCTCCTTCTTCCCCTCGAGGAGCTCCCTGCGGGTGGAAGTGGGGAGGCCCTGTCCACAGCACCTCCCCGCCCATGTGTGAACAGTCTTGAATTCTGGTATAGGTGTGATTTGGTGACTATCTATCCGCCTGATTTTTTTAGACGCAGGCCGGGAGATCTCCAGCCTCCACCACTGTGTCTGTGATACTGTAATTTCTAACGAGAACCATATATTTGATCTTTGTCCCTGTTCCTGTGACAAAGCTCCTAAAACCCTAGGAATTTCCTAAGAGATGAGAGAGAGAGAGAGAAAAAGGTGTCTTTTGTTATGTTAATAACGGAACTGTTGGATGGGGCTGGTTGCCGGGAGAACCCATCACGTGATTAGATGGTTGATATTTTTTCAGTCCCACCCCCTGGTCTGCGGGGAGGGCAAAGGGGCTGGAGGTTGAATCAATCACCAGTGGCCAATGGTTTAATTGATCCTGCCTATGTCATGAAGCCTCCCTAGAAACTGGAGTCTGGAGAGCTTCTTAGTTGGTGACACAGGAAACCTGGGCAGAGCGAAGCCCTGGGAGAGAGCGTGTAAGCTCCTCGCCCTCTCCCTACACCTTGCCATATGCATCTCTTCCACCGGCATGTTTCTGATTTAATCCCGTTATAATAAACTGGTGGTCTCGTACGTAAACTGGTTTCCTGAGTCCTGTGAGCCACTCTGGCAAATTGATTGAACCCCGGGTGTGTGGGGGGGTTCATGAGAACCTCTGATTTATAGCCAGTAGGTCAGAAGTACAGGTGATAGATAACCTAGACTTGCGATCGATATCGGAAGTGGGGGCAGCCTTGCAGGACGGAGCCCTCAACCTGTGGGATCTGATGCTGTCTCCGGGTAGGTAATGTCAGAATTGAGTTGAATTGAGTAGGACACCTGGCTTAGTGTCTGCGAATCGCTTGGTGGTGTGGGAAAAACCTTTCCATATAGGAACTGTGCTATGCTTGACCTCTGTCTCTCTTTAAAATTCAACCCCTCACCTAAGGTAATAGCTGCGGACATAAGCTATTCACGAATTGAATCCTATCAACTTCCGTTCGTATTTCTGCATGACCCTGTGCCTGAGATGGACAGGACCCCTCAAGGTCCATAATGGGTAGCAATGGGCTTCTCAACATTCAGGTACAAGAAGCGTCAACCTTATTAAGTTACACAATGTTCAAGTCAAGCTGACACTTATGGAGGAGCATGAGAATTTCACTGAGTCAAGTTTCCAGACACAAATGTCTATTTAGGAAGAATCAATAGACATACTCCCAAGTAGATGAAACGAGGACCCCAAGATGTATGAGTGCCCCGGAAGAGGGTGCCTATTCTTGAGTCTTGGGTCCCGATTTTGATGCTGGCCTGACACAGGTGCATCCTCCAGGTGCTGGTCTCTCATTTTCCAGGACTTTGATGCCCTCCCCCGCCAACCGTTGCCATGTGCACGCAGACAGCTGGGATGTCAGTCTCCTGCCCTCAGACTGGAAGACCGTCGGCTCCATCGGGTCTCAGGTGAGCCAATTCCTGGTCATATTGTATTTTTATACACATCCCCTGTTGGTTCTGTTTCTCTAAAAACCCTGACTATCGCAGCCTTTGCATTTGACTCCCTCCTCCTTGCGGTCCCCAGAGTTGCACCTCTCAGAGGCAGCCTCCACGCACATCCACTGATCCGCTCCCCAGTCTGAGTGCCTGTCACCTCCCTGGCCCCTCTGAGAGCAGGTCCGTGGCACCATGGGAATGCCTGTCACCACCCAGACTCCTCCGTCCTCAGGCTACTCTTTGGACTCGGTCCATGGAGCCCTCCTCGCCTCCTGTGTATGATTATTTTATGAGTCTAGGCTTTTAAAAGTGAAACGCTCAACTCTTTCCTGGGGCTAGAAACACTTTAATTTTCAGAACAAAGTGTCCAACAGTCCTCTGAAGAGGAAGAGGCAGAAAATACCACTCTTTTTTGGTATTGAATCTATAGGAAAGTTGGATGGCAAACTCTAAAATAGATTAATCCTGCACATCAGGCTTGTTTCTTGACTGCTGCTGGGGGCAGGAATGATGAGGTGCTCAGCTCGGGGGGTGCTCAACCCTCACTCACATCAGGCTCTAGGTGAGTGGCACCCCCTGGGGCTCAGAGGTTCAGAGCCTGAACTGTAGAATACACACCCTGGCCAGGAGCCCCTCTGCTGGACGCCGTGCCCAGTGTGTGCCTGGGCTACAGAGCAAGATGTGGGGGTCTCCTTGCAGGACCCCGACTACCCACCTAAGCCAGACTGTGCAGAGCTCAGTGAGGACAAAGAGCTTGAGTTAATTTCAGACCCATCAGATTCTGGTCCCTCCTGGATCTAAAAGATTGGACCTCCCAGGGAAGTTGGGTTCCTCTGGAACTGCTGGATGCTAGGTTAGAGAGCAGCTCTGGACTGCTCAGGTCAAAGGTCAGGTGTAAGGCCTCAGCAGCCCCACAGCCAGCCCCACAGTCTGTCTTCTCTGACCGTCTTGCAGGTCCTGGACTTGGCTCTGCTGGGACGGAGCTGGCCCGGCTGTCTCTGCCTGTTCAGGGCATGGCGTTGCCTGCCCTCCCAGACCCTGGTCCATCTTCATCCCGTCCTGTTCTGTGATGTCTTCCTCTCACCTGCTTCCACCTGTGCCCTCAGTCCCCTCTGCTACCTGAAGACAGGTGGGCCTGCTTCCTGAGAGGCCTGTCTCAGATACTGGAGGGGTCTTGCATGACCACTGTGACACTCTAGGGACACCCACCCCCTCACAAGGGATCAGCCCTTGAATCCAGGGATTGTCCACATCCTGCCACCAAGTCACTGCCCTGCCAGTCTGATGGCAGCACACGCCATGGCCAGATATTCCCTCAGGCCTCAGTCGAAACCACGTCTCTTTCCTCTAGGAGCTCAGGGGCCTGTGCCCACCTCCCACCCACAGATCCAGCCATATCTCCGTGGCCCCAAAGACCCAAGACTGGCAGTGGCAAGGGGAGCCCACAGCCTAGACTGGCTCACCCATGGACATTTTGTGCCCACCTCTCCTGCACCTGTCGGGACTATCCTCCAGGTGCAGACTCCTCACATCCAGACCAGGCATGGCCCAGAAAGGACCGGAAATCCCCCCAGCACCCAGGAAGTTGGTGTTGCGAGGACCTTCCTCAGCCAGGTTGTCAACGGCGGTGATGACCACGGCCTGTAGGGAGACCAGGAGCATATGACAGTATGACACACCGACCCTAACAGCCTTGCCTAAGGTGAGCCTGTGGAGGGGGTTCCCTTGGGTCTTACTCTCGGCAGTGCCAGGGAGGGGTGGGCAGAGAGGGATGGTCACAGCACACAGTGAGGTGGACATCTTCCCAGGACACTGGGCACGTGCATCAAAATGACCCAGACATTAGAACAAAAATGCAAGGGAGTAGAGGAAAAGAGGCTTCTTTTCTCAAAGCAAAAGCCAAATTTATCAGTTTGTGAAGAATTGGTATTAGTTGGGGAAGCTACTGAAGATTTCTGGAAGGCTGCGAAGGACATCTATTTAAGAAAACAGCTTAAATAGTTTGCTAACATTTCCTATTTTATTTCTGTAAAAGTTGATATCTGCCTGTCCTTTTTATAATGCAGACTGAAAACTTGCCCTATTCTGTACCATGAGTTATCTAGATATATGTTATATATTTGTATAATATCTCTGTATCTCTATCTATCTATCTATCATCTATCTATCTATCATCATCATCATCATCATCATCATCTAATCCATCTACCTACCTATCATAGGGTAGAGTGGAGGAGCAGGGTCAGACAATGGGAGAATGAGAGAGAGAGAGAGAGAGAGAGAGAGAGAGAGAGATGGAGAGAGACAGAGAGAGATGGACCAGCTTCTGTCTTAATTATAAACGTTGCACATTCTTTGGCCACGTAGACGTTGTCTCACTCAGCTCAATCTTCCTCCGCAAACTTCCAGAGGAAGAGTCTTTCATCTCTAAAACCTTGGGACCACGTTCATAGACTCCATCAAAGTTCACTTTTCTCCATAAAAGAATAGACACTTCTACTTCTGGGTACCCATCAGAGACCCCAGGGCACAGGGGACCACATAACATGCCATTTTGACCACAAGAACCCAGCCTGCATATTCCGAGTTATAAAACCTCACACGTAACCTCAACAGGAACTTCGAGGTTCAGATTGGGAGATTAACTGTTATCACATCAAAAGGTCTTACTCCCATTGCTAACATTTCTAAATTTCATGATGAGCGTCTACACTTTAGAAGAAAATTGAATTTACCGTTTACCATAAAGATGGGTGTTTTCAGGGAAACAGTCCTTAACTGGTTTGTCATTAGATCCCTTTGAGGCTCCAGTGAAAGCTGGGAACCCTCTCTCTAGTAAAATACATTTCGCAGCTTTTGGTTTTAGGGGGTTGCAGTTTTCCTGAAGCCCCCTCATGAGCAGCAGTGTAAGGACCCCTGGTTACAGGCTGACGCTCTAACCAGCTGGCTTATTTTTGCTCATGAAGCTTTCACAGGCCATGTGAGTGCAGTTTCCCACCTGTCTCATCTGGGCCCCGAACTGGGGTTATGGGTGACTTTTGTATGCAACAGACAAAATAAATACTATGACTCGGATGGCATGAGAGCTAGGCGAGAATTAAATGCTGCGATTTTCAGCTGAAACTATGACATTTCTGCAAGCAAAGGACATAAGCTATTGTGAGTTTTAAGAAGACCTTCGCGGTGATGATTTAGAAAGTTTGTCATTTCAAAAGCCGAAGGGGCAACCTCCCACGAGGTCTGTGATGCTTCCCGCTGACCTGGTCGGCCAGGCCTTCTTCAGACCTGTATTTCTCGGGCCACTGAGGTATCTCAGGGTCTGCGTGGACCGCTGAAACCTCCCTCCCGTTTGTGGTCTGGGGACACACAAATATGAGACTGTCTGGCTTGTTTGTCTGTCTTAGAGATTTTATTGGTTACCTGGGGATCAGACAGGATCCTGATACGAACCGGACACAGGTTTCTTACAACGTTTACGAGCTGAACCTCCCCTGTCCCTCCAACATCTCCCCTTGTCACCATGGCAATAGGTAGAAAATGAGGTTTTTAGTGCAACCTTGTTTGGAGATCTTTCTGTATAGAAATATTGAAGTCCTAACCCCCAGTGCCCCAGAATGTGACCTTATTTGGAGACAAGGTCACTGTAGATGTCATTAATTAAAGCAAGATCATTAGAGGGGGCCCTAATCCGATATAACTGGGTCCTTATAAAAAGGGGAGATGGGGACACAGGAACAACACTACGAGTATGAAGGCAAGCTGGGGGGATGTGACTACAAGCTAAGGGACGCCGGAGATGGCCAGCAAAACACCAGAACCTCAGGGGGAGGCCTGGAACAGATTCTCCCCGATTGCCCTCAGAAGGACTCAGTTCTGCAGAGGCCTTGACCTTGGACTTAAGACTCCAGAACGGAGGCAATAATGTTTCTGTTGTTTCAGCCGCCCAGTCTGTGCACCTTTGTCACAGCGGCCCTAGAGAACGAATACAGAAATGAGTCAGGGCCAGCATAAACCACAGAGTCCTGGCTGGGGCTCCAAGGAGAGTCTGCTGACTCCCCCACAGGCTGCAACTGCCCCTCCTCTGTGCCTTCGTGAGAATCGGGAAAAGGGGGCTGCAGGAAAACCCCTGGCAAAGATTAGAGGTGTATGCAAACAGGAGAGTGGGGTCTCACTGGCCTGAATGTTTGCTGAGCTGCAGAATAGACCTGGTCTTTGGGTCTGTGCTTGGAGCGGGTAGAGTGGGGGTTGGGGTGGTTGCTCTTGGGGAGACCATCCTCCTCCCTGGCCTTCAGAGGCTGCAGCTGGAGATGGACTCAGGGCAGGCAGGTCGCAGCTCTCACTGCTGGCGAGCCCTCTGGCACCCCTGTCTCCCTGAATACCTTCCTCATGCCAGCAGAGAGAGGGGTTTCCTAAGCCAGAACTACTCCCAGACAGGTCCCAGGGCCTGTCAACGCCAGGCCTGACTCAGTGTTTGTTGCTCTGCAGAGGCGGGGCCCCGGCCGCGTGTTGCAAGGGGGCGAAGGGCCACCAGTCACCCTCCCCAAACAGGGGCTGGAAGTGGGTGGGCTCCCCACCACAGAGCTTTCTTTCCCTACACAAACCAGGACGTTTTCAAGTTGTAGATAGATGTCTCCGCGTTCGGACGTGGCAGTGTATCCTTGCTGTCACTAGATGGCGACCCTGTGTAAAGGTAAAGCCACACGCCGCCGGCCTTCCGAAGCGGAGCGGGGACCACCGGGGACCTTCTCCCCGCAGGCGGGGACCCTCGAGGGAATCGAGACGAGCAAGGCCGGGGAAAGAGGGCGCTGCTTTCCTGTCTGCCTGGGGCTCGCGAGGTGCGCTCCTGCGGTGGAGGCGCAGCTGCTCGCTCCCGCGGCCCGGGGCAGGGGTCCCAGCAGCAAGCCCCGCTCCCAGCGGGGCTCAGGCTGTGCGCGGACGGCAGATGGCGCTTAGCCACGGGGTTGGGAACGTGTTTTGACCCCAAAATGCTGTTTATAGATGAATCACTACCTCAAGGCAAGGACGTGAGTCTTAAGAGACGGGGAGAGAACACGCTCCGGGGACTCGGCGCTTCCGAGGCGCAGACACGGGGCTCAAGGTCACCGCCGAGGTGGCGCCCGCGCGCCGGGAGCAGCCGACGAGCCGCACCGTCGGACCGCAGAAGTTTTCTGGAAAAACCGCGGTGTCTTTGTGGTCACGGCTTGTGCAATTTGTCAACAGCAGCAACCACAACCGCTCCGCCTGTGTTTGGAAGCTGGTGGCATTGCTCCGCCATCCTGCCCATCACGACCCCCAAATCCACGGGGTTGGGTCTGGAGGGCTGTACTTAGGGCTCAGGACTCTGCCGCTGGGAGCAGGTTTTCTGCGGCCAGATCAGACCTCACGCTTTATGCCAGTTCACTCTGTGCTGGACTCAGGTGCCTTAGCGCCTGCCCAGGGCCTCAGGGCGGGGGCACCGCAGGGCCATCCGTGTCATCTGTGGGTTACGCAGGAGGAAGAAAGAGGGATGGAGCAGGGGTTTCAGGAAACCTTCACCTACACGCTTCCCCAGCCAAAACCTGGGAAAACAAGGATGTGGAAAGGCCATATTTTTATTCCATTCTAATTGAAACATAATTTTAGTCTTATAGGAAACAGCGCTTATTCTTACAACGCTGGGTCCCTATTTAATTGAATGCATGAAGTAACTTCACTTCTGTAAAAAAAAAATCAGGTATTTATTTCACATATATTAAAAAGTGCTTAGAAGCACGCAGAAAAATCATTTTAAAAAGTGATCTATTGTACTAATTTTGTAATAAGAAAATCTGTGTTTATGTTTGTCGATGGAGGGGGGAAAAATACAAAATCAGATTTGGGATTTTTCCTCAGATGGTGTGAGTTGAGTTCTCCTCCCCTCGCAGGTTTCTTGAGGGAGAGGGCTGACGCGGGAGACGGTGGTTTGGGGCGGGATTATTACTGACGATGGAATTCGCCTCCAGACGGCAGTCTTTGGGCCTGGACCAGCTCCTCTTGATGTTTGCATCAGGGAATTCTAAGCGTGGTTCCCCTTTCACTGCCAGGGCCGCTGCCCAGCCACTCACCTGTGTGGTGAGTGGGGTCTGGTGGCCTCTGGCTCAGGAATTTCTAAAGAGAAAGACCGCCAAGCGGCTCAGCTGCCATCCACGCCTCCCGGTAGACGTGGATGGGCGATCCTCTACACGCTTTCTTCTAACTCGTTCCAAAACAGCAGATACAGAGTCACCCTACTCTTTTTAAATGGCTGCTCGCTGTTTATCTATGGCCAACGTGTGCTGTTTCTCCTTTATCGGCAGCAGGCTGCTGTCCCCTTTCTTCCTGTAACAGCAACCTGTGTTTCCTTTGTCTCTTCCCCACTCTCCGTCCTGTGGTTTGGGAGGGGCTGGCCCGACCCCAGGCTTGGGGATACCTCCCAGACCTTACCACAGTAACGGGTTCAGGGGAGGGCAGGTGACCCAGCTGGGGACAATGCCATTCGGAGCCAGGGTTTTTACCTTTACCCTTTAATAAAGGGAAGGGAAGCTCTCGCCTTGTACGTGAAAAGATGTAGTCCTGGCTGCCACAGTCCAGCCACAACAGGATCCAGGGGGCCCCGAAGGTGGGCAAGGCGTGGGCGTGGGAGACAGTCACAGTCGACTACACAGCTCAGAGGTGGTGTAACACTGTTCCGTTTTATTGTGATTTGAGTACAACTTTTATACTTTCTATTTTGGCATTTGATTATACGTTGTGGTTAAGGTAGCAGAGAGTTAAATTTCCATGGTTAAGCGAAGCAGAAAATCTTATAGAGTATATTATTATTCATGATTAATTAGTCCATTCTTTTTTCTCAATTATTGGAACATAACTACCTGATGGAGCAATCTAAACTTTTAATTCTTATATCTATTATGTAAGATATAGTTTGACGTAAGTAAAGGTGATAGAGGTATTCATATCAGCAAATATTGGCTCGTGGGCAGACATTGTTCTTGTTTTGCCTGAATAAATCTTTCAATTGTTACTTTATTTATGCTGTTATCTAAAGTTTAAGCTGAAACTTTCTCATAGCTGTTTGACAATTTCCTTGGTGCAGTATTGAGGAAAACATTTTAAAAATCAGTTTTACAAAGCTGCTTTTTGTAAGCTAAGTTTTTGTTCCTTTGTTTTTAAGCACCAAGGAGATCCTGACCCAACCAGCCTTTCTAGAAAACTTAAACTACTCGTTTTTTATTTATCCAGTAGGCCACAAAAGGAGGCCCTTCCATAGTAGGCACAGGCTTATGAGTAAATTTCTTATCTTTTACTAATTTTTCTACTAACTGCTTGGGAACAGGAGTATAAGCCGGTTCTAGTAATTCAGCTTGTTGTAATTTATTTATAACATTTTTAAGAGGTGCGTCAAAAGGAATTTCCCTTAATAATTGTTCAAATGAAGGGTTTATGCATTCTGAATTGTCAGGGTGTCTGGAGCTGATCCTATACGTGGGGAATTTACCATGTTTTTCTCAGAGCCAATTTTGAATTCCACTTGTACAGCGTCTACACTTAATTCCTTCTATTAACAGGATTGTTCCTAAGAAACCAATTATCCCTAAATACATGCCACTTCCTCGTTCTTGACGATGCATTCCTTGAAGCTCCCGTCCCCATCTCCAGACCTTGTCACGCAGTAGGGTAGAAAGAGGACGTGACACCTGGCATTTTCCATTTTCGGAGTCTGAGAATGAGGCCAACATGGAGATGAGCAGAGACAATCTATGGTGACAGGTGTACTTGTCTCGATGACACAATTTGAGAGTCTGGTTCAGGTTGTGCCTGGAGCATCTCTCCCTCTCTCCCTGAACTTGCAGTCACAGGAGCCAGTGGGCTTCTTTTTTGCCTCTGGGAGGATGGGCAGGGTTTTCCGTAGCTCTTCAGAGAGGAGTCTTGACTGAGAAACTGGCATCGAGAACGGGGGACCACAAGTGACTCTGGAATATAGAATCGACCGAGTCAAGTCCAGGTGGAGACCCTTCTCTTCCCGGCTACACCTGGCCATTCTCATTATGCAGTAATGCAGTGACTAATTAGATTGCTCCTCAGAGTAGGTGTTTTCCAATGCTGCAGGATTAGGGAGCTACATCAAGTCCGTGAGCTCCTTTTCCGCCACTTTTCGTAAGATTGTGCGTGGAAGAATCCTACAGGAGATTCTGAGATGCACTACTATGTGGATGGACCTTGAAGACATCATCCAAAGTGAAAGAAGCCAGTCACAAGAAGAATCCTGGATTAGTCTACTGATAAGAGGTACCTGGTCAAATTTACAGGGAGAGAAAGTAGAGTGGCGGGTGCCTGGGGCTGGGGCGGGGGCAGGTGAGACAGGGGTTCAGGTTGTTTAATGGATGCAGTTTCTGTCTTGCATGATGAAAATTCGGGAAGTGGATGCTGGTGATGGTTGTACAACAATGCGAATGTACTGAACACCACTGACATGTACACTTAACAATGGTTAAGGCGGTAAATTTTACGTTACATGTATTTCCCCACAGCTTAAAAAGCCCACACACAGAAGGAAAGAAATACAGCTTTATTAAGAAAGGCCCTTCTTTCTGCCTGTGGCCTGCAATCCAAGATGGCTGTGAGTCTGGTCAAGCTGCATTAGAAAAGCTGGATTATCTGCCACAAGCTAAAGTTACTGTGAGCAAAGGCCAAAAGGCAGAAAACAGCAAGAAAGAAGGTGGACACTTAGGAGACTAATGATATTCTCCATATTTGAACTTATGTACTCGTAACAACCCTCTGAAGGAGGTCCTGATAGTCAGTGAGGTAAATAGAGGTGTGATAAGGTTAAGTAAACTCTGATGAAGTAAGGGACAGAGACAGGATCGTGACCTGGGCAGGCAGGAGCTGTGTTACCAAGCCACTGCACTGGGAAGCAGATAGCCAGGAAGTCCCCTGAAATCCTAATGGAATGTGCTGTTAGAGTCACAGGGGCGGGTGCTGGCTAGCCCACAGGGCCACCTGCAGATCCCGCCGATCACAGCGGCTGTGCCTCAGAGCCCGGGTGCAGAAAAGTGGACGTGGGAATTCCAGAGTTGCTACCTTGCCCACCCTTATCTTCACCCTGGCATCCTTTAACTTCCATGGACTCTCATCCTTCCCGAGGACACTCTTTGGAGCAGTTTTGGGGAAAACTCCTGGCTATGCAAAATTATTTGCTGCTCGAAGGTTTCCTCGCTACGATCCTCTTGTGACGAGCACACGTCTGGGAACGGACGATTCCTCAGCCACGGTATCATCGGCAAAGTGTCTCACAGTGGGCTCTGGGGTCAGACCATCTCTTGGACCAAGTCTTTTGACAACAATTCCCATTTCTGCTTTGAACAATCTATTGTGTGTGCTACTTGGGGGGTCACATATATGGGTTGTGTATTAGGATTAGATTGAGGATGAAAAAGATTCTGAATTCTCACCTGGCCTAAGAAAGGACTGATAGGGACCAGCAGAGGATGAATCACACCACCAGGAAACGGGGGCGGGATATGAAGGGGACAGAGGTCCTTACCTGCTGGGGAGACTTATTCCAGCAAGATGAACTGCAGTCCAGAGGGAAACACAGGTAAACTTGACAGAGGGGTGGCTTTGCCCCAGTGGAGATGTAGTTCTGTAATAGAAGGGTGCTCCCCTGCTCCCTGCAGCTCCACAGAAAGGTCGATTTCTTCTTGAAACCAGGGAAGAAGGACCTTGAAAACCCTGCGGCTCCAAGTGGAATAGTTCAATGATACCACGATACTCGCATGGACTTGGCAATGAGAATTTGATTGACAGCCAAGAACAGGCTGTGTGAAGGAGACTATGCCAGAATACAACCATGTAATAAAATATATTCTACTCCCAGTATTTAGGTCTTCTTCTTGTTGTCTTCATTTTGTTATTTTTCCACTGTATTAACTTAAAGTGAATTATTTATCATTGTTATTATAAAGGATCTGTTCTAGCCCTCTTTCTGCTAAGAGCTAAGACTTCCTGGCACCCCACGGTCATGTGCAGGCTTTTTGGAAATCTCAGGTGATTTCTTTGACTTCGGTTTGGGAGGGAAGGCTGTGTGACCTCTCGCACCAGTCCAAAGGAATAAGGCAAGAAACCTATAACCTGTATGAAGGTTAAGCTGCCATCCATATGGACATACCTTTTGTGACATCCCCCCAGCTCAGCACCTGCTCGTCACCATAACAACCCACACCCTACCCCCACCTAATAACAACCCAAACCCTACCCTCACCTAATAAGCAGTGAGGAAGTTTCCAGAGGGGAGAGACAGGCCAGCAAATGGGGGCCTTGCCTGATTAGGAGGTTCTATCTTCAAGGGTTTCTTCCAGTGACCATTTTTCCTAAGTGCTTGTGACATCTTGTGCCATACGGGGTCCCTGACACCCTGACATCAAACGGATTGTTTAAATCAGAGATGGTCAGCTAGTAGTAGCTCAGAGACTGAATCGATCCTGCAGATGTTTGTGTGTGTTGCTGCTGCCATTTTATTTTTTGGTGTTATGTGGTGTTTTCTATTAAAAATACGAATTATTTGTCAGCATTAAACATTACGAAGTTTCAAGTAACTCAGATTTTCTCTTCCTTTGGAAGACTAGGAAGCGCTGATAACAGTGGGGTGGCCTTCCTTCTGGGTGGCCTTCCTTCCTTCACCTGAGGAGGAGGTCCTCTATGCCCCCCACCCCCCTGCTGCTGGAATTACTCCTTCCTGTGACCTGTCCCTCCGAGATTTCCATTTGCAAGGCTGTTCCCTCCCAGTCCAGTAAACACCACGTTCCAGAATCCTCAGGACCCATAGGGAAAAGATAAAAGACTCACATCTACCCATTAATCTCTGGCGGGTGGCAGGATAATGCAGACAGTAAAATTTTTATCTGTCTCTCTACATATTTCCTAATTGTAAGCAACTCACCAAGCTTTGTAGCTCTTCTCCTGAGGGATTTTGGTGGGGCAGAGAGCCAAGCAGCCTAAAAATGAAGCTTCTCTCTACTAAAAGCTTGAGGCCACTGAAGTGATGACAGGTTGTCCTGGAGAGGGCCTCGGAGAAGCAGCAGGTGGGAGAGTGAGCCCGTGCCAGGAAAGGCAGACGGGTCTGGGGGCGCCTCAAGGGGCTTCCTATGGGGGCCCACCACCACTCCACGAGAGCCTCCTGGAGGTGGCTGCGTGTCTGGGTGTCCAGGAGAGGCAGGACTCTGGACCCAGAGCCTCAGCACCAGCAAAGACCGCATATCCCATGAACAGCAGGAAGCAGGGCCTGCTGGGCAATGAGGGGTGTGACGACTCAATGGCAGGTGTCAGCCATGACTTCCCTCATGAGCCCTGGGGATTCACATATGACCTAGGAAGCATAAGACCCCTCCACACGGACTGAGATGAAGAGGAAGGAGGGACTGACCCATGCTGTGGATGGATGACCCTCGAGAACGTGCTAAGCGATAAAAGCCTGTCGCGAAAGACCTCGTAGTGTGTGATCCCGTCTCTACGCAATGCCTGGAAGAGACGAATCTGTAGAGACAGCAGGTAGATCTGTGGTTGCCGGGGGCCGGACGAGAGGAAAATCAGGAGTGAGACTGCGTGAAAATATTTTTTGGTGAAAATATTCTAGAATTGGAAAGTAGCGATGGTCACGCAACGTCGTGAACGTCCTCAAGGACACTGAACTGTAAACTTTAAAATGGTTAAAATGGTGAGTTTTACATCGTGTAAATCTTATCTCAATCAACACATTTTTTTTTTTTTAGAAACCTGAGATGGAATTTTCTACCACTCCAGTGGGATGGTGACCTAAAGTTAAAATTAATTCGATTTAAAAGGAGAAAAGGACATTTGGGTTCTCCTTTGAATGAATGAATCCCTGTTACCTAACTCTGAGAAAAGGAGAGTGAGTCAGTGTCCTCAGACTCAGGTTTAGCTGGGACGAAGCCATCCGGAGACAAGGGACACGCAGTGTGCCAGAAAGTGACAAAAACGCTCTCCACGGGGGCGAAGGGATGAGTGCTGCTGGCCAGGGAGGGTCTGGAATATCCTCAGACCTCTGCTTCTTAAGCTGGGAGAGCTCACCCTAATTCTGACCGAGTACCTGGTAGGCCTCCTTCACAGTATATGACACTGATGCTGAATTTTAGGTGTCAAGTGTAAAAACCCAAGGGGCTTTGCTAGCGGAGGGTTTATCCTGCTCCAGGCTTGTCAGACTCAACTGGGGCCCTCTGGAGGCAGGCAGCACACACCCTGCTTGCTCCTGGTGGTACGGCTGCTGTAGCCTTGGCCACCCGTGTCCCCGAGGAGGAGGGCCATTTCAGAAGCCTCGTGCTCTCTCAGAGCTAGAGGGAGTGGGTGTGGGTAGGTTTTATCTCAGTTGTAGTGTCCATTATCACAAGCCTCTCCTGATGACTGCAGCAGCCCCTTCGAAAGACTCATTTAGACAACAGTCATTGTCTTAGTTTGGGTTTCCCCAGAGCAGATCCTGACATAAGGAGTTGAGTGCAAGTCGTTTATTTGGGGGTGATCCCAGGAAGCGTTGGGAGGGGAGCAGGGAGGCCAATAAGGGCGTGAGGGGACTCTGGGAGGCTTAGTCCTTACCTCTGATCAGGCCCTAAAGCCTCTTGATTGGCTGCTGGCATGCTTCTCAGGTCAGCTCCACTGAAAGTATTTTGGTAGTATGCCTTTGCTACACCTTCGTGTCTCCACGATTTATTGCAAGAGCTTCCTCACTGATCTCACTGCTCCCGGACCACCTTGCGCCTAATAAGAAAGTTAATTTTTTTCGAAGCATGCTGTGATCGTGATATTTCCCTGCTCAAATGTCTTTGAAGCTTCTTCATGCCTGTGTGATGAAGTCTGAAGCTTTGGGCCTTGTATTCCAACCAGGCACAGTGCCCACCTCCACACAGCTGGCCATCTGGCTGGGAAGACAAGCGGTGACAACTGGGTATGATAAGGGCTCTGGTAAGAGAGGGAGAAGGTGCTCTAGGAGCCCAAAGGACACAGTCTTGGGGCGCAGGAGACTTTTGATGCAGACTGTTGCTTGAGCACACGATCCATTGTCCCCTTCTTCCATTTGGGGGAGTGACAGTGGCTCCAGCTAAACACCACCAGACTCCCCAGACTTACTGGAAGATAGAAGTGGCCAGTGAGAAATAAGTGGAAGTCACAGGGTCTCCAGAAAAGCTTTTTAAAAGGAGCCTGATACAACAATAGACATACCTGTTCCTCTTTCGTACTGCACTCTGGTACCAGATGTGATGGCTGGAACTATAGTGGCCACATTGTAACTATGAGGGAATCTTGAAGATGGATGTATGTGCTGGGAATGATGAACAGAAAGATAGAAGGAGCCCGGGTCTCCGATACCCTCAGAGCTCTCGCTCCAGTCCTGGACTAACCACCTCCAGACTTCTTTTATGAGAGAAAAAGTAAACTTCTTTTTAGTTTAAGCCACTGTTACTGGGGTTTTCTCTTATCGTCTGCTGAACCTAATCTGCATGAATACAGTGTCCCAGAGGGTGTGCAATAGGAAGCATTAGCAGAAGTTAGATGGGCAAACTGGCTTTTAGGGGGGCTGCAAGGAGGAAATGGGTTTCAGGCAGAGAGCAGAGAATGTTTGACGGTCTGGAGGAAAGACGACAAACAATCAGATGTGTCTGGGGCTAGCAGAGGAGGGGCAGAGGAGACGAAGACCGTGAGAGACTCTGTGGCCTGGTAAGCAGCTGGGCTTAACCCACAGGCCGAGGGAGCCGTGAGTGACAGGTGAGGTTCTGGCTTTGGGAAAATCCCTCTGGTGCAGAGACAGAGGGGCTGGATCAGAGGGATGAAGAGTTGACTAGTCCATTATGAGACTGACCTGTGGTCAGACAAGAGATGACATTGACTTGTACTTGGCCAATGGCTGTAGGACAGAGAGAAACAGGCAGACCGAGACTTTTTAAAAATTATTTTTTATTTTACTTTTTATTTTTTTTAGGCAAGGAAACCCTTGGTTGACTTCACAGATTGCAAGGACCTTGTCAGTTTACAATCCCTTATTTTTTAAGCCTATAGCACCTGGCCTTCCTAGGTGGTCTCCCATCCAAGTACTAAACCAGGCCCAAACCCTGCTTAGCTGCCGAGATCAGATGGGATCCGGCTTGCTGAGGGTGGCATGGCTGTAGATAGACTAAGGCTTTAAAAAGGGAGAATCCCTACTCGTTGGTGTATGGTTGGATGTGCGGGCACAAAGCAGGAAGAGCTGAGGGTGAAGAACCACAGATGAGAGGGAAACAGAGGCAGGATTGAGAATGGACCCCAAGGAAGTTCAAGGCTGAAGGCCGACAGCCTGAGGCGACCCTGGCTCAGCCCTGGAGCCAGGAAATGGGCCAACCACACGCGCCGCGCCGGTGCCGCCTTCAGAAACGCCCTTGGCCTCTTTAATTCCAGTTCTCAGCCTAAGCTGGGGACGTTGTCAGCTGTGTGTACAAGTCCCTGGCGCGTGGTAGATGCTCGGTCCGCGTTCATCGGGTCTGACATGTTGCCCCGCGTGTCCCCTCGGACGCCTGCTCTCTGGGTACTTACCGGTTCTGGCCTTTCCTCGGTCAAGAGTCTGGGCCACGCCACAGATCCCACCCCTCTCCTCGGGCTCCAGGGCTGCCCAGGGAAACCCCCTCAACTTCCTGAGCCTCACTCACTGCGCCCGCCGCGTTTTAAGGGAGGAGGAGCGGGAGACCCGCAGGTGGAGCGGGCTTAGGAGCCAGGTGTCCTGGCTGCAGGCCCCGCGCATCCCGCTCGCAGCACCTGGCCGAGGGGGCGGTGGCCGGCGGGGCCAGGGGCCTGTGGGGGTGTCGCTGCTGCTCGGCGCCTCCTCCCTCCCTCAGTGCGCCACCCTCCCGGCTCCTCCCGGCTCCTCCCGGCTCCTCCCCGCGCCTCCCGCTGCTCCCCGCGCCTCCCGCTGCTCCCCGCGCGCGCCCCGCCGCGCCGCAGCCTCCGCGCAGAGCCGCGCGCGGGGAGCAGCGGGAGGCGCGGGGAGCCCCGGACTGCGCGAGCCGTGGCCCTCGCGCACCCGAGCCCGGCCTGGGGGGCCCGCAGGGCACGCAGAGCGCCGAGTGCGCGTCGGGCTGGGCCCCGCACCCCGGGGCAGGAGCGCGCGCGCGGCGCGCCGGAGCGCCGGGCATGGAGCCGGCGCGCGAGCCGGCGGCCCGGGGGCCCCCCGCGCGGACCAGACCGCCGCCCCCCGCCGCCCGGCCCCCGCCCGCCCCCGCCGCGCCCAGGCCGCGCTCGCCCGCCGAGGTGGAGGCCCGCGGCCCCGAGGGGCTGCTGCGGCGATCCGGCTCCGGCTACGAGGGCAGCACCAGCTGGAAGGCGGCCTTGGAGGGTAAGCGCGCAGCGGCCCCCTCCATCCCCGGCCCGGGGACCCGGACGGCGGTCGGAGTCACCTTGGCGCGTCTCCCTCCCGGAGGGCAGGGCGGGGAGCGTGACTCCGGAACCGAGGAATGATTGCAGGGCAACTAGGTGCCACACTGGGGGGAGAGGATGCGACTGGGGACCCCCTATAGTGACAGCCTCGACCCTGTATCTGCAGCTCACTCACTCCTTGACCTTGGGGGCAGGTTTCCTGCCCCGAGTCTCAGTTTCCTCATGAGAGAAGGGGGACAGTTCCTGTCTGGCGCTCACTTATTTGGCATGTTGAGGGGGTGGCTCGACTCTGTAGCCGTGGAGATGCTTGGAGCAAAGAGACAAAAACTGTGGACCCCCGAGATGATGCTGGCGCTCTGTGAGAAGTGGGGGTGCGCGGGGCGCCTGGTGGCGATGGGGCCACGTTGGGAGGGGAGATAGATGGAGGATATGCTGGAGGCTCCTCCTTGCCAGGTCATGGGTCCTCTCTCACCTGGTACAGTCAGAAGAGGGACTCCTGGCTGACCAAGGAGACCGTAAGCAAAGTGGAAACCAGATTTCAAGATTATGAGTTCTTTTAGGAAACTTGTATTGGCCACTGGTGGTTTAGGGCGTAAGACGTGCTGGAGTTTGCTAGGGAGGGCCTGTCCTCTGGAGGCTTCTGGGGACTCCTGACACCCCCAGTCCAAAGGCGGAGGGCCTAGGCAGCATTCTCTAGGGCGGCCCAGAGTCTGGATCACCCAACCCTTAGGGAGGGAGCATCAGAAAAGGAAGGCTTCCTGGAGTAGGTGACCTCTTAGGCAGTGTAGAGAGAAGGAAGGATGAACCAGGCTCAAGGAGAGACATGTTCTGGGGCCAAGTGGCCATAGCCAGCCTGTCCCTTGTGGGGTGCCAAACTCCAGAACACCAGAAGAGGGGAGGAGGGAGAAGCGATGAGTCTGGAGGGCCCAGAGGGTGAATGGCCACCCAGGCCTTGCCAGAGTGTTTGGACATTGAAGGATTCATTGAGAGATTTGAAGTATAGAATGAGCCCTTGGAAAAGTGATGGTGGCCCACAGGGCTCAGACCAAGGCCAGGCCAGTGAGGAAAAGGGGCAGTAGTCAGGGCGGGACATACCCAGCGCCTGCCAGGACTGGTGCCCTTCCGAGGAGGGCCAGGTGTTTCGGTGGGCCAGGTGCTGTGGGCTGCCTGAGGGGCTGAGCAGACGCTGCAGGGGAAGTCAGACGCCTGGGTGGTGATTTGGGACAAAGCAGAGGCAAAGACGCTGGATCTTGGAGCAGAAGAGATGGTGCAGGAGCTTCAGGCTGACAAGAGTTGAGTTGACTAAAGATGGACAAACCCTCTTTCTGCCAGTCCCCTGAGGGGTCTCTCCTGGGTGTTTGCTAGGTGCGTGCCCACATCTCCTGACACCCGGCGGAGCTTGTGGACGGGGCGGGTGCTCTCCAGGGTGCTGCCCTCTCATATCCGTCCACTTTTCCTTTCCTTCCATGAGCTCTGATGGAGGGCCTGCACTGTCCAGGCACAGCCCTAGGCGCTGGGAGCATCCTGGCCTTCAAACAAAGCACAGGGCAGGGCCGAGTCAGCCCGCCGAGGTGCAAAGAACAGAGTCTGGAGTCAGGTAAACCCAAGCCGACCTTTCCACGGCCACAGCCTGGCAGGCATTTGTTTCAGCCTCAGTTTCCTCTTCTGCCAGGCTAGATGATAATGTCTACCTTTCAGGGCTACACGGACAAAGGTGCTATGGTGTGGGCTCTCTGCAGGTGACGCCTCTCCCCAGTGACCCAGACGTGGCCTCCTGCAGCCCAGAAGGGGGTCCTCAGCTTTGACTGCTGGTCTGCTTGCTTTGAGTCCACTGACCACCCCAAACTGGACACCTGTGATGGGCGAGGGACCGGCCACGTCTGGGGGTGCTGCTTAGCCAAACTCCTGACTTGAGAGAAGCACGGCACTTCTTGATTTGATCGAGCTGAACACTCAGGGGACTCGTGCTCCTTTATCACCATAAGCTGAACATTTATCACGCGCCTGCTTTGTGCCGGACCCCGTGCTGGAGGCGTTCGTAACACCTGTCTCACTTGATCCTCACACCTGCCCTTACAGGGCGTTCAGAGGGTGGGCGAGTGTTACATCTAGTTTGTAGAGGAGGACACCAAGACTCAGACAGGCCAGGTGTCTTGTCCGAGGACCTACGCTGGTCGCTAACATGTGAGACCCCCTGTCGCGTTTGCCACAGGGCCCTCTGACGTGAAACTCTGACTGTCCTGCACCGACCGGGGACGTCAGGCTTGGTGACACTAACCGGAGAGGTTCAAACTGTGCTTCGGGTGCAAGTGTTGCTCATGCTCCCCAGACAAGCCCGCCACCTCCAGCGCGGACAATTTTTCCTCCTCACGGAGGAAGTGAAGCGGAGAGCTTCCTAAATCATAAGATTGGGAATAAAGCCCAGACCGTTAAGACTTTCCTTAGAGGAACAATTAACTTTGTCAGTAGAAAGCCAGCCAGAAGTTCTTCATCCAGTCTTCTCGGTTAACATCTGTGAATATTAACCTTCCCTTCTACCCTCAGCCTCGGAGGAGAGGCTGAGAAAGGTGACCCAGAGCTCCTGTCTGGCTTCGGGAAAGACAGGTGGTGATTTGAGATGGGATATTTCTGGCATGGGCGGGGGGGGGGTGGTGGGAGTGGGGAGAGGTAGCCTGGAGCAGAGTGATTCTGCACATCTCAGGCTATAGATTTTTCTCATTGCTCACCCATTCTGAATTTTTAATGTTGAAAGTTTCTTGATTAGACATAAGCCCACAACTTCCCGGTCAAAACCACACACCCGCATTTAGCAGAGCCTCTTAAAAATTTAAAAATTACCAAACTCCCCATTGGATAGTTTTAAACAGTCAGGATTATGCTCACCAGGCTGTGGCCCTGATGGCTTGCAGACGCCAGCTGTGGGTATGGGGGTGCTGGCAGATCTGTCTGGGTGTGGGGGCCAGCTTATTTCAGATGTTTCTTCTCACATTAGGCTAAATCAGATATAGTTATAAACATAAGTAAGCTACATCCTAATAAGGGCCATTGCTTAGAAGGGAGGATTGCTGAGTTAAGACACCCGTCATGGCTTGAATTGTGTCCCCCAAAGAGAGAGGTTGAAGCCCTACCCAACAGCCCCTCAGAATGTGGCCTTATTTGGAAAAATGGTCGTTGCAGATGTCGTTAGTTAAGATGGGGGCGCACTGGAGCAGGGTGGGCTCCTAACCCAGTGCAGCCGATGTCCTTATGAGGAGATGGTCACATGAAGACAGAGACACACAGGGAGAAGACCATGTGACGAAGAAGGCAGAGGCTGGAGGGTTGCAGCTGTAAGCCAAGCGCTAAAGATCGCCAGCCAACTGCCCGCCGGTCGGAAGAAGCAGGGAAGGACCCCCTACAGGTTTCGGGGGGTGAGGGAACAGCCCCTCTGACACCGTGGTCATGAGCTTCTGGCCTCCAGAGCTGAGGGACAAGAAATCCCTGGTGTTTTCAGCACCACCTAGTTTGGGGTACCTTGCTACATCCACCCTGGGAAACCAATATAATATTTTTTGGATTGTCCAGCCCCACGGGCGCCCTCTGTGATGGCAGACAGTGAGCAACGAGCTGGGCTCCCTAGAGTGTCCTCTCTTTGTCCACAGTGCAGCGTCCAGAGCGGTCATCATCGTGAGACAATGAAGAGCATTGGAGCTGCACGCACAGGTCCCCTTTCCCTGGAGAGCAGTGTCTCCCCTTCTCCTGCAGACTCGGTTGAGTTTAAGGCTGACTAAGGACATTGTTATTCAGTGTAGTTAAGTCCCCCCCATGGTTTTAGTGCTGGTGGGTACTCTGTAGCGTGCAAAGCAGGGCCTTGTGCCTGTTATAGGAAATGCAGAGCTGAGTAGTGCACAGCCTTGACCCTAAGGGAGCTGGTGGGCCCATCATCATCACCACCGTCACCACCATTATCACCATCACCATCATTATCAGCATCATCACCATCACCATCATCATTACCATCACCACCATCATCACCATCATCACCATCATCACCATCATCACCATCACCACCATCATCATTATCACCATCACCATCATCATCATCATCACCACCACCATCACCATCACCATCATCATCATCATTATCATTATCACCACCATCACCACCATCACCACCATCACCATCATCATCATTATCATTATCACCATCACCATCATCATCACCCATCACCACCATCATCATCATCATCATCACCATTATTACCATCATCATTATCACCATCATCATCATCATTATCACCACCATCACCATCATTATCACCACCATCACCATCATTATCACCACCATCACCAGCGTCACCAGCATCACTACCATTATCACCATCATCATCACCATCATCATCATCACCGTATCACTATCATTACTATCATCACCACCGTCACCACCATCACCACCACCATCATCATCATCATCATCACCATCACCACCATTATCACCATCATCATCATCATCACCATCATCACCATCATCACCATTATCATCATCATCATCGTCACTATCATCATCACCATCATCACCACCATCATCGGGACTGCTAATGTTGACGTAGAGTTTACCAAGCCAGACACTGTTTTAAGTACTATATGTCGATTTTTCATAAAATTTGAAGAGGCAGATACTAGTACTTCATTTTAAAGGTGAAGAAAATGCAATAAAATAGAAACTCAGTAACTTTGTCAAGTTCCTAAGTCATCTAGAAAGTGGCAGAGCTGGGATTTGAACCCAGGTGAAGTGGCTTAAGACACCATGCTCTCGTCCTCTGTGCACAAGGAGTTACAGAGCCAGTATTATAGAAGAGGACTGAGGGGCATGTACAGAGAAGAAAGTCAGGATACATACAGCGCCCCTGCCACAGGCAGGGTCATGCAGCTCATCCACCTTAAGACAAACTGCCACTGAGGACAGTGGAGCAGATACAGCAATAGCCCAGCTCTTGGGGGGCAGGCATGAGCCTCTGCTCTCATCGTGCCTAGGGCCACCCACCTGCCTCTGGACCCCTGGTCACTTGCCAGCATCAACCTTGCTCATAGAAAGGACTCCAAGATGTTTGTTGGATTTGCGGGTAAAGATGGCAGACCGAATGCATGCATTTATCTTCCTTCCCTTCCGAAGCCTACTAATGAAACAGTTAAGAGGTTTAAAAAAAGCCACAAAGGCCACAAGAACAGGAGAGAGTTTTAGGCTGATTTCTGAAGGAACAATAGAAGTAGGTGGAGTCTACAGCCATGCAGCCCTGAACAAGCCCAATGTCTGATCTCAGAAGCTAAGCAGGGTCAGGCCTCGTTAGTGCTTGGATGGGAGACCACCTAGGAAGACCAGGTGCTGTAGGCATAAGTAATAATAAAATAAGATAAATAATAATTGTAGAGATGAAAAATACAGCAAAGGGTAGGAAGATAAAGCTGGAAAAAAATCTTCCAGGAAATAGAGCAAAAAGGCAAAAGAGATAGCGGATAAAGAACCCAGACGACCAATCTAAGAGACCCAGCATTTCCCCATCTTTTGCGAAGTACACATGAATCACTGGAAATATGATCATGCAGGTCAGGCACAGCATGTTAACTCACGATGGAAATTTCTAGATACTGGATGAGTAACAGTGTACAGACCAGGGCTGGTCTGTGGAGGTCCTGCTTTCACGTGTGCTCATGCATAACCCTGGTTTTACAAAAAGGACATCAAAATAAAAAAGGGAGTTCTCACTATTAGGACAGCTAGAATAAAGAAAAATAAATGCAAACTAGAAAAAAGTGTTGGTGACGTGGTGAAATTAGAACCCTTGTGCGAGGGCATTGCCGGTGGGATGTAAAATGATGCAGCCGCTGAGGAGAACAGCGTGGTGGTTCCTCAGAAAACTAAGCATAGAATTACCACATGAACCAGCAATTCCACTCCTCAGCATACGCCCAAAAGAACTGAAAACAGAGACCGAGATACTTGTATGCCAACGTTCATAGCAGCATTATTTACAAATGGCTAAAAGGTGGAAACAACCCAAATGCCAATCAGCAGATGAATGAATAAATAAAACGTATATATTTTTACAATAGCCTATTATTCGGCCATAAAAAGGAATGAAATTCTGATATTAGGGGTTGCCTGCGACTAGGGAAGGTGAAGATGGGATGGGAGTTAATGATTAATTGATACATAATTTCTATTTGGGGTGATGGAAAAGTTTTGCAAAGGGACAGTGGGGATGGTTACACCATATCGTGAATGTAGTTAATGCCACTAATTGTGCATTTAAAAGTGGTTAAAACAGCAACTTTAATGTTACGTATGTCTTATCACAAGAAAAAGAATTTTAAAAGAACCTTATGTCTAAAGGTTCTTTCATTAGATGTGAAATGAAAAATTTAAATGGTAACAATAACGAAATAAACATAAAGAAGGGAGAAGCCAGAGGATCGGGGAAGGTTTTGCCAAGAGGGTGGAAGGTGTGGGGGTGGGCAGGATTTCCAGAGGTAGCAGTGGAGGAGAAGTTTGGGAGAAAGACACAGCTGCAGGGCTGGGACGAGGGGCTGGGTTATTTCAAGGAGCCTGTGTGGCTGAACCAGGGACTAGGAACAACATGAGATGAAAGATTGGAGAGCTCTGATGGCCACAGATGGAGTTCAAGTGCATAGATAGCCCTGGAGGGTGGCTTCTCAAGCAGGGGCATCACAGAATCAGGACTGTTCTCTGCAGCAGCTGCCCTCAGATCTCTGCAAGCTTCAGAATCACCTGGAGGGCTCGTCTCCCCACCCCTAGAGTTTCTTGCTGTAAGGACGGGGGTGGGGGGCCAGGAGCTGAACCCTTTCTCTTATCCCCAGACACCACCACCCGTCTCCTGCTTGGGGCCATCGCCGTCCTGCTGTTCGCCATCCTGGTGGTGATGAGCGTCTTAGGTGAGTGTGGCTGTTCTGGTCTACATTTAATCAATTACTTGTATGAAAAAAAAATGCTTATAGAATTTGTATGCAATACGATCCAAAGAGGGATGTTTCATATGACCGATGGAAAAAAAAAAAAAACCCTCAAGATTAATATGTATCTTTGAAAACTCAGATGAGCCCACGTGAATGAGATAGATGTGGAAGAAATAGATATAAGATCCTTCATTAGGACTTAAACGGTGATTTACAAATGTTGGGGCCACTGGGGAGACCCGGCTTGGAAACGGATCGTGTGAAAACAAGTGGAGAGCATGGCTGAATTCCTTCTGGCCAGGAGGCCCTTGGAGAGTCTCTGGGCTTGCTTCCCGGAGATACGCGTGTTTGCACAGGCCCGCAGACGCGGTCTGCAGGCTGGAGATCCCGCGGCCGCCGGGAGGCAGTGGCGTGATCGCCACGTCTGCGGTGGCGCCGCATCTGACATTTCCGGTCTGTCCCCGGGGGCAGCGTCTTGTGGTCGTGCGACCAGGATGGAGCCAGGCAGGATGGACACGGGCCTGACGAGCAGGCGACCCCTGCCAGAGACCGTGGGGGGGGGGGCGGTGTCTGTTTCAGCCTGGGGGAACGGGGTAGGGGGGGCCGGTGTCCGGCTTCAAGCAGCCACTAGAAGGCAGCAGACGAGGTTCGCTCTGGGTCACCCCAGAGGCAGATTGGAACTCAGAACTGAAAAAGAACTTTCCAGCAGTTCCGTGGTGGGACTGACTGGCTGCCCAGTTGGCGGATGAGGGTATGGCCAACGCAAGCGGTCCCCTCAAGCCTGCAGATGGGTCCCGCCCTGGCTGGAGGGTGGGGGGGGGGGCGGGGAAGGGGCCTCCAGGTCCCTTCCAGGTCTGAGTTTCTGGGGTTTCTTCAGGAGAGAGGAGAGAGGAGATCTTAGCCGCGGGGCTGAGCTGCTGTCACACCCCTGGTGGCGGCGCCTTTGCCAGCCCCCCAGATGCCTCTCCCTTGCGCATTTGCTCACCAGCCTGCTACCTGCCAGGCACTGGGAGAGGCGCTGGCTTGAGAGACGTCTGCAGGCGCCATGGCAACCGCGGGCCCCAAAGCTGGGGCAGGTGGGGGGAGCTGCGGGGAGCAGAGCAGGGCTCCCCGGGGGCCAGGGCCGCTGTGGGGTGCTCTGCTGGGGGGGCAGGGCTGCAGTGGGAGCTGAGCCCCCTCCCCACCACCCCCGCAGCTTCCAAGGGCTGCATCAAGTGTGAAGCCCCCTGCCCCGAGGACTGGCTGCTCTACGGAAGGAAGTGCTACTTCTTCTCTGAGGAACCCCGAGACTGGAACACGGGCAGACAGCACTGCCACAGCCACGAGGCGGCGCTGGCCGTCATTCAGAGCCAGAAGGAGCTGGTGAGTGGCAGGCGGCGCGCGACCCTTCCAGAGAGCTGGCCAGGCCATGGTGCCCGCCGGCCCCCCACCTCCAACCCCACCCCCACTCCGTGACACGTCTCCTGAGCACAACCAGCCACCGCACAGCCTGGCGTGTACGGGTGGCCCCCAAGGGTCTGAGCGGTCCATGGTGGCTCATTCCCACGGCTGTTGTCACAGCAGCTGTTTCATTGGGTGGGTGGGGGGATTTGCCGAGCTCGACTGTGTAGTGTAGGGTGTAAGGATTTCAGATGCACGTGTGAACGTGTGAAGGAGAAAAACGCATCAGCGCCTTCTGCAGGTCCACGAGCTCCCATGTAACCCCTCAAAGGGCTTATCAGTAGAAATGCAAAAGAAACACAGTTGAGTCTACCAGTCCTTTTGGGTTTTGAGGATGACAGTGGCATGGCGACCCAAGATAGCAGATAATCTAAAAATCACTTCTGTCCGTCTCTGATCCGCGGTCTCATAGCCTCCCTCTGCAGAGGAGGCCCAGCGTGTGCAGATGACCAGCCTGAGCGCCGGGTCTGTCCCCTACAGCTGGGCCAGCGGGCAACCCCAGGCTGCCTGCAGACTGGGAGTGGGGCCAGAGGCACAGACCCTGTTCCGGGCTTCTGGGCCCGGTGGGCGTGCTCCCTGAGCCGGGTCCCATGGGGCCATTGCAGGCGACTGCCCTGTGGTCAGTCGGTGTGGGGCAGGGCACTCTGTAACCCCACGCCTCGCTTTCGGGGTGCCGTGAGGCACCCTCCTCTCAGCACCTGTGTATTTGGGGAGCCAGTCAGTCCGGGGGAGTGTGAGAAGTCAGTAGGTTGCACCTGACTCTGAACTTGCCCTCTTTCCTTGGATACAGGAATTTATGTTCAAGTTCACGCGGAGGGAACCCTGGATTGGCCTGCGCAGAGTGGGGGACGAATTCCACTGGGTCAACGGGGACCCGTTTGACCCGGACACGTGAGCAGACGCTTCATCTTCTGGCCGCCGAGCTAAGACCGGGCAAGGCCTTCCAGAGGGGACCACTCGGTGGTGTGCTAGCTAGCGCTGCAAGCCCTGAGCTCAGCGGCCTGTGTCAGACACCCGCGAAGCCCAGCCTGGTCTGGTGGCTCTGATCCGTGCAGGCATCAGAGCTCCCCGCTGCCAGGGCCCAGGCTCTTTCCGTCTTGTGACTCCCGTCCATCCGTGCGGCAGCCTGTCTGCATGGCTCCGCGGGGCTCAGCCTCAGCGGGAGAGAGGGAGGCCAGTCCCTGCCTTGGACGGCCCTCTGCGTTGGTGTGGGGTGCTGGGGTGCATGGCTGTGGCAGTGGGGGTGTGAGGGTGCGTGGGTTGGGGGATGGGCAGTCTAGGTGGGGGAAATGCAGGGGAAAGGGAGTCGGAGCCTCAGCCTCCAGTCCAGACCCTCTGGCTGGAGGACTAGGCCATGGGGAGCCAGGTGGGGGCATAGCTGATGACGTGTGAGTGTCCCCAAGGCGCTCGAGACCCCCAGCCCCCACTGTGGCCAGAAGCCGGGCGTCAGCGGCCTGCTATCCAGGCTGACTTAGGGTGGTGGCCCTGCTACCAGCTCCCTCTCCCCTTTTCTCTGTGTCCTGTGCATTCTACGCTCCCACCCCTCCTGTCCTCGACTCTCATGTCCCTCCTCGTCCTGCCCCCTCCCACGTCTGTTCTCAGCGCTGCTGAGCAGGTCTTGCATGCCTGTTCCCTTCTCTCCCCTTCCAGAAGCTTCCTGCTCCCAGAGCCAGGGAGAGCCCTGAAGGCTAGGGTCCCCACAGTGCTGGCCACCTGGCAGCCAAGGGCGTTGGGGCCATAGTCCCCTGACACCAAAGGGTCCTGCCCCCCACACTCCCTCTGGGGTCATCCTGACACCATCTCTTGGTAGACCCCAGCTCCAGCCATGGCAGGGGCTCAGGTCCGAGTGAATACCTGAGGTGAGGAAGAAACCTTGAGATACAAAAGGGATGAGTTTAGTCAGGAAGAACCGCCCTTCCCCTTCCCCCCGCCCCCACCCCCCATCCTCCACCCTGGCCCCAAATGTTCTTCGTGGTTTGCTGGGCAGCACAGCCCCCGGCGTTACACATGGCGTTATTCGGGTCCACCCCTAACCTGTTCATCATTTGTTTCCGCTCATCTCTGCTGAGCTCCTCCCATGCTAGACGGACAGTGTGTGAGCCCACTGTCCGGCCGCGTGGGGGATGGGTGGGGACAGACAGACACAGACCCGCAGGAGGTGGTGGTGCAGGCAGGGTGCTGCGGGGCGGGGGTGTGGATGCAGGTAGGGGATGCTCAGGAGTGTCTGCGGGGCGTCCGCAGGTGGCTGGGCCGTGGGCCAGAGAGTGGGGGGCATCGGGAGGCCCCGTAGGAAGGTCTGGGGGCTGAACGTCCTGGAGGGTGACTCCAGGGAGAGGGGTGGACCCCGTGGGGGCCGTGTGTGCCCAGGCGTGAGCGTTGGTCTCTTCTCTCCCGGCCAGATTCCCCATTGCGGGCCTGGGAGAGTGTGTCTTCGTGGAGCCCACCAGGCTGGTGTCCACAGAGTGCCTGATGACTCGGCCCTGGGTGTGCAGCAAGATGGCCTACACGTGAGGTGGGTCAGGCCCGCGGCGGCCCTCCGGCCAGGCCAGGCCTGCCTGCCCAGGCTCCGCTCCAAGGCGACGGGGTGAAGAGGGGGCCTCCACCCCTGGGCCCCTCTGCAGGGCCCATGGGCCCCGGTTCCTGGCCTCCTCGGCCCCAGGCGGGTCCTGTGGCTTAGCACTTGCATCCCACACGCTCAGTAGTATATGCACCTGTTCCTGCAAAGCGTGTTGCACGCATATACACAGATGCACACACACGCATATGCACACATGCAGTGCACACATGCACACACATACATATACACATGCATACACACATACACACATGCACACACACATGCGCACGCACGCACACACACACACACACACACACACACACACACACACACACAGAAGCAAACAGTCTCCTCTTAAGCTTGGAGTCCACCCTTAGCCACCTGGCGTGTCCCTCCCTGGCCCTGGTCCTTCTGGGGCCCTGGAACTGACACAGGGCACAGACTGCGGTACTGCCCCCCGTACTGCTCCCCGTACTGCCCCCCACACAGCCCCCCACACAGCCCCCCACACAGCCCCTCAGGTCTTTCCTCTCCCGGTTGCTGGGGAGGCCGGGTGGGGAGGCCTCCTGTCACCTGGCTCCCCACATCCACTCTCCTTGCCGTCCCCGGGGTCCTCAGGGAGGCCCCGCTGCATCTGTGGTGCTGTCGTGTTGGTCACTGATGGAATAAAGAGACGACTGGCATCCAGGAACGTCGACTGCCATTTGTTCCCGCTCACGGCTCGGGGAGGGGCAGGGGAGCTCGGCTCTGGGTGCCCACGTGGGGAGAGGGGCACCACCGAGATTCACGTGGTCTAGCTTGGCAGGTGGCAGTGTGTAGGAAGCAGGGACAAAAACACGCTGTGTGGCCTCAGGGCACCGTTTAACTTTGCCAGGTCCCCGAGTTATTCTGAGCTGTCTGGAGGGTGTGCTCCATCTGGCTCCTTCATTGCTATTCAGCTCGGCACGACAGACGTTTATTCACACCTACCACGTGCCAGACACCACGCCAGGCGCGGGGATCAACAGCTCTATCCCCCAAGGAGCTCGCAGGGACCGAGAAAGCAGTTTGGAAAGCAGCAGAACATTCTGGAACACCGTCCAAGGATGGTTTATTCTGCCTCGGGGGAGGATGGGGTGACGTGAACGAGAGGATTAGCTACGGGGAGGAGAGGACGCTCATGTGGGCCCCATAAGGGTTTGTGCTGGTCCCACGACCTCTCCCTGCCCGCCCTGGTCTGCCTGGGGATGAAGGGGGGGGGGGCCTGGCAGTTCCCCGGGCCTGCAGAGGCGCCCCGTGCCTCCACCTTGACACAAGCGCGCCTGGAGCCCCAGAGCAAGCTGCAGGGGGGCCCAGGCCTCCCCAGCCTCTTCTTGGTGTGTCTGGCTGCGTGAGGTACCCGTGTGAATTTGGGTCCTGGCCCATTTTCAGAAAACAGTTCAGAGGGAAACTAGGCCCAGCTGTTCTCTGCTCAGTCCTTTCCTTGTGACTTTTCAGACAAAACCCTCAACTTGATTTTGTCGACCTTTTTGCATGCTTTCCAGAAGGCTAGTAAAATGTGGGCACTTTGTGGTTTTGTATTTTGTCTTTATCAGGAAGCTAGTGGAGGTCTTGGGTGTGCAATAAAGATGTTAAGGGAATTTGGTGTGGTGGTGGTGGGCTCGGGGCAGGGGGTGGCTGGAAGCCCATCGCCCACCCAGCGCCTGCAGGGCAGTGTGGAGGAGGCGGTCAGCTGCGGCTCTCCATCACACACAGGCCACTGGTCCTCACAGTATCCCCCTGTCTCCCCCGCCCCCAGCCCAGAGACAGCCTGGCTCAAGAGCCTTAGCACCTTGCTGTACACCGGCACCTCATCTAATTCTGGCAGAAGTGCCCGGAGGCAGGTGATGCTCCACAGGGGACAAAACTCTGCCCTGGCAGAATCCCAAGGCCCGGGAGCAACTGAGCTGAGCTCTCAGGCTTGCCCTGGGGGCTCAGAAGGACCCAACAAGGAGGTGGGCGGGGAAGGAAACAGGGACCTAAGAACCGTGTCATTTGGACCTCATTTCGCATTTGATTCTCCAAAACCTGCTGCCTGAAGTTTTCATGGCACAGTGGCAAATGAGCTCCCCTCACCTTGAGTTTGTTCTGGGACCACAGGACAATTCTAACCAGTGTCGTCCAGCTAGAGGAACCCCGGCTCTGGGTCACCGATGTTTCAAGAGCTTTCCAATCTGGTTCTTACTGAGGAAGGAAACACAAGACAGAAACAAACCAAATCGCTGGCACACAGGGCTTCACACATGTAGAAAATCCTTCAAAAGGCTGGTTATACGCCAGCCAAGCGCCCCCACCTGACCGCGGGCGCGGGGCTGGGTTTGCTGGGCGGCGGGGCCGGGGCTGTGCCCGCGGCGACCACAGGAGGGCAGCACTGGGTAAGCGTCGCTCGGAGCCCGAGCGCCAGCCCCGCCCCCGAGCAGCCCCTGGAGCCCGCGGTGCCCGTGCAAGGCTGGGGCACGCGCACCGAGCCACCCTCAGTTGTCCCCTGTGAGGATGGAGGGGGACAGGAGGGCTTTCTCGGGACTCGCTGGGGTGGTAGCGTTTGGTGCCGTGCTAGTGGGTTAACTAGTGGTTGCTTAACCTCCCACAGCCCTGCCAGGCGGGCATCATCCGCCCGTTCCTACAGAGGAGGAAACTGGCTCCGAGAGGTTAGGGGACTTACTGCATATTACACAGCTGGGAGGCGGAGGAGGCAGAATTCGAACCCAGACCCCTCCCCACTGGGCCCTTGGGAACCATTGGTGTGGCCCGCCTGTCCCCGGCCCAGCCAGCCAGCGCTGAGGCCAGCTCCAGGAGGGAGGGTGTCCGTGTGTCCTGATGGAGAAGGGGCCTCTCTGCCCACGGGAGATGCTTCTTCTGAACACTTTTATCTTCTCCGTGTGGTTTTCCTACGCATTCCCCATAGCGAGCGGGTAATACCGAGAATGACCTCCTCCCTTCTCTCCCTTCAGGGCCCAGCTCCAGCCCCCACGGGACGCCTTCCCAGACAGCAGCAGCCCTCGGCGGCCTGTCCCTCCCCCCAGCACCCCGGCACTTACGACTGAGCCTCTCACGTGGCCGTCTGTCACCTCGCCATGGATGACTCTCTCTTCATGTCACCTGATGCTCCTGTCTTATTATACACCCCTGGAGAGCAAGGACTGTGTGTTGCTGGCCTCTTGGTGGCACATGTAACAAAAACTGAGGTCTATGACAGTACGCTTGCCCACAGGGTCGCTGACCGTTTGTTTGCCATGTGGGGAGAACGCAGTGGCCACCATAGTCAGAGCTTTGTCTTGCTGGCTTTGCGGGGCATGGCATGGTTTCAGAGGCACAGCAGAGAGGAGCTCTGTACTTCAGTTGAATGAGCTTTGCAACACCATCTGAGCATGCGCATACACACGGGGCGGGCTCAGTCTGGGAAGTACAGGGGCGAGGAGGGAGAGCGGTCTTGGCCTCCAAAATGTTCTCTGCATCATGCGCAGAGCCCAGCGGATGACGGGATGGCTGTGAGTGGGACCCAGCCAGGCTCAGCGACTGGGGCCGGCCGCCGAGGCCTCCGTGACCCCCAGGCTAATGTCTTGCTAATGTCGCTGCGCTGCTCCGTGAGAGAGAGGACACCTGGCTTCCAGCAAGGCCCACTGTCTGTTCCCAGCAGGAGCGGGGGACAAGGAGGTGGTAACTGCCTCTTCCCTCTTCTCGGTCTGGCGCCAGCTCCAAACCGAAAGTGTGGGATTCCAGCTGGGGACATCCCGGAGGCCTGGCCGTGCCCATGCGATCCCGGCTCTGGAGCGGACACGCATTAGGCTGGGCCCTGAGGCCTGCGTGAGTGTCGTCAGGGGCTGGCCGTGTGGCTCAGGCCACTGGGCGGAACCTCTTTGACCCCAGGCTTCGCTGCTACGAAGGAGAAACCACACCTTCCTCTCCTGCCTCGCAGGGCTTTGAGTACTGTAGATGTTAAATTTCACTATGCATGGAGCCCAGAGGGGTTAAGTAACATGTCCAAGGTCACACAGCTAGAGGCAGAGCTAGAACTCAAGTCTTGTAACTCTCCTATTTCCTGTTTAGACTCTTGTTATCGCACATGTCACGCTTTGTTTGTTTACTTGTTCGCCATCCACACAGAAAGCAGTGTAAGCTCCTAAGGGCAGGGATTCACACTCACACTTTTTTGTTTTTCTAGCGCCTCCTACGTACAGAAGGTGCTCAATAAATGTGTGTTGAGCTAAACCGACCTTGACTCTTAGTTCAAGTGCTCTCTCTATACCATGCCATCTCTGATCCGGGAAATCCACACTTCCAGTTCAGTTGCCCACAGAAATATAAGCAAGATGCTCAACTTCCTTGTGACATCTATTAGGGTCCTGGAGCAGGGGTCCCCAACTCCTAGGCTGCAGACCGCTCCCAGTCTCTGGCCTGTTAGGAACTGGGCCGCACAGCAGGAGGTGAGCGGCAGGGGAGTGAAGCTTCATCTGCAGCCGCTCCCCAGCACCAGCATCACCGCCTCAGCTCCACCCCAGATCATCAGGCATTAGGTTCTCACAGGAGCACTGGTCCCTGGTGCCAAAAAGGTTGGGGACTCTACAGCACAGGATCCATTTCAACAAATACATACACATCTAAGACAAAATTGGAATAACGATAACAATTAGCACTGATTAAGAGTGTATTAGGCGCTGTGGTAAACCGTCACACTCGACGTGCTTACTTAGCCTGGCCCATAGTAAGTCTGAATCAAAATGCACCTTCTCTTGTCTACGGCCATGCCACCCTGAACAAGCCCGATCCCATCTGATCTCAGAAGCTAAGCAGGGTCGGGCCTGGTTAGTACTTGGATGGGAGACCACCTAGGAAGGCCAGGTGCTGTAAGCATTTTTTAAAAAAAGTATCCTCTCAGAGGCTTCGCACTTACACAGAGCGCTGCAGATTCAGACGAGGCTCCAGGAAACCTGCCCGTCACTATTGACTCAGTATCCAGGATGCTTCGTTCCTATGAAACCTCCAAACTGACCAATCACGATGAGGGGGGAGGGAGAACACGGAGAAATGTGCATTGGTCCTCAAACGTTTCCACCTGGAAACGTCTCATGTCACTTGTCCTTATTAAAGGAAGTCACTGGACATCCAACTTCAGAGAGACCGGGAAATACAATCCTTCCAGGTGCCGGAAGGGCAGGAAAGGGGAGAATCTTGGTGCATGGCAGTCTTATCCACCACATCCCCTGAAACACATCTGTGTGAACGCCCACATTTAAAGCCCGTGCCGGAGCAAAGCTGTTTCCCGTCACCGACCTGCATTGGTCTGCGCTGTGAGCCGGGAAGGGGTCTTTGCTTCATTCAACCTTTGAAAGGTGGGCATTGCTCCAGAGCTAGCATACTCTTCTACCCTCCGTTACCTGTGTTCTAAAGTTAAAGACGATAACAATAAGATGGGTTCATTGGTATGATAAACAATCCTCAAATCTTAGTGGCTTAAATACAATGGAAAGATTTATTTTGTCCAGTGAGGTTTTATCTGATCAGAGGCCTGAGCTTACTCCATCCGGGGACCCCGCCGTTCTCCAGGCCCTAGCGTCCTGCACGGGATCTTCTGCACCTGGCCAGAGGCTGAGGGAGGATGTGTGGACAGGAGTAGGAGAGTTAGGTAGGGGACAGGTCTGGCCATGTTTATCTGCAAAGAGAGCTAGGAAACGGGATCTGGCCGTGTGCTGGAGGGAACGGCTTTGGGGACTATCCAGCCGTCTTCGCCACAGGCAGTGTTTTGCCCACTTTACAGATAAGAAAACGGAGGCTTCAGAGGTTGAGTGACTTCTCAGCTTTAACAGCCATAAACAACAGAGCCTGGAACTGAACCTGAATACAGCTGACCTCAAGGCCGTGCTCTGAATTACACTGTCACCCGCATTGCCGCCTCTCCCAACGCCTCCCGGGCCTGTGCCTGCGACGTCTCTTGCCCCTGAGCAGGGGGACTTCCTCCGAGAACCCACACATTTCCCTATCACCTGGTAATTTGCTCTCTTCCAAACAGCCCCGTCCACAAGCACTCTTTGCAATTTGTAAAGATCCTGCGAGAGCCATACCGTGTAAAAAGACGTTTAAACAGGACATGAAAAGACAAAAGTAGTAACGTCTTCTGTAGACGGTTTCTTTACACGGGTACCTGTGATCCAGCGCTTAGAGGTGCTGTCAAACGCAAGGTGTCCCCCCGCAGGAGGGGACGAGGCATCTCCTGCCGACCAGCGCGTGAGAAACAACGTTCAGCAACTGAATCAGGGGGTCTCTTAACGGAGGGTCTAGCTCCTGGCTCTGTGTTTCTTTTCCTGCAGAGTGAGGATTAGGGTCGTTGCTGGACACTGGATTTTACCGTCCTCAAGCAGGACCAGACAGCGTAAGGCGAGCTGCAGGGGAGATAAATCTCCAGACAGGAAGTTCGCATGGTCCGAGCAAGTCCTAAATGTGAGATGGAGGGAGAGGGCCTAAGGCGCCTTCTTTAAAGCTGAGTGTGGGCCGAAGGGAGGGACTGAACGAGCAAGTGAAGAGGTCACGAGGGCACTCACCCCGCCAGTGTTCCATTTACAGATCGCCCTTCGTGCATCCTCTGCGTTGACACTTATTTAATATTCACTTAAGCTTAGAGATTCTGGGGAAGACTTAGAAAACATGGAAGTCAGACTCTCACAAAAATACCCAGCTGGCTGTTTGGGCCAACCGCTGGACATAACCTCTACCACCCAGCAACACGTTTCCAGAGCTGACGCCCCAACGGGCAGGGGCCCCAGCCGGCTGCTGGGTGGGGGCACCAACTGTTGGTTTGGTCCTGGGCCAGGAAATAGCACTCCTTGTGGCAGGTCTAGAATTCCACTTCCTGTTCACCATCGGTTCCAGCGAGCAACTAAGGCAACTTAAGATTTGCTATCACCCCGGTACTGACTACACCTGAGGGGCCTACTGTCAGGAGTAAGTGTGTCTGCTCACTTTAGACTTCACTTTCCAGAGACGCTGGTGGTGGGTCCCCACACACAGCTGCACTGCGTTCCCCTGGCAACCCGCTCTCCTCCCATCCGCCTATAGTGTCTGCTTCTCTCTCCACTTCCACGGGCTGTGACCCCCGGCAGAGCAGTTCCAGTTAAAAAATAAAATAAAATAAAAAAGTATGATAGAAGAGTTTCGTCCCAATCTTTTAAATGAATTTTTAGTAACTAGGATTTCGGTGGAGTTGAATTGAACCCAAATTCAAGAATCGCCTGCATTTAGGGCTTTATTGGTATTACCTGGATTCTGGGAGACAGGGTTTGGAGAGTGGAAAAGTGGGTTGATTGGGCGATGAAAATGGGCTGAGTGGTTTAACCGATTATCCACACATTTGTCGACCACTCACTCTGTGCCTGGCATTGTAAGAGAGGCCTTAGAGATGAGAGATAAAGCCTTACCTGCGACGGTTTTGTGGATTTGTGGGGAAGGAAAACCAGGAGAGAACAGTGTAGCATAATGAGAATGACGCACGGGGGTGTGGATCCTAGACGAGGGTCACCTACCTCATCAGGAGCGTGAGGGCGAGTCTCCCGGAGACGTGACTTGGGCTGGTTCTTGAAGGGCATGGACATGAGCAACCATGAAAGTCCAAAAAAAGGGGCGGAGGCTCGATGAGAAGGTTCTGGAGAGTGAGGAAGGGACGGGGTAGGCCCAGGGCCCTGCTTCCTCTGAAGCTGAAGCGAGAAGGTGAGGCAGGCGGGTTTGTGGGAGGGGGTGGGGTTGAGGGAGCGCTGAAATGGCCTGGATGCCCGGATGTCTGTGGGATGTTGGGTTTCTGATGAGAGTGAGGGGTAGGGGCTCGGAGAGTGTAGTGAGGTTTCCGGTTAGCTACAGAGGGAGCCGATGAGCAAAGAAGGCCGGACCTCAGCCAGGGGTGGCTTGTCAAGGTCTTCTCCAGCAGCCCTGGGGGCTTGGAGTAGCAGAGACGGAGATGGCTGAACCCACCCAGCAAGTGGGTGTGGCAGGGAGGGAGGATACCGCTGAGAAGGTGGGTGGGGTTCAGGCTGGTGGGGAAGCCTGTGAGACCAGCGGGCACAGAAAACGGAGGGCCAGGAGGCTGGCAGTCCTGAGACCCCAGGACACGGCCCAGGGGGAGGAAATTGGAACCCTTGTGTCTTGCTGGTGGGAATGTTAAATGGTGCAGCCTCTATGAGAAAGTTTGGCAGTTCCTCAAAAAGTTAGGAGTTACTGCATGATCCAGCAATTCCGCTCCTAGGTATAGGCCCAAAAGAATTGAACGCGGGGACTCAGATACTTGCACACAGCAGCATTGTTCACAAAAGTCTAAAGGTGGAAACAACCCACTCACCCACCCACAGAGGAATGGATAAACACCACGTGGTAGAGACACACAGTGGAAGTTATTCAGTCTTAAAAAGGGAGGGACTTCTGATACATGCTGAAACACAGATGAATGTTGACAACATTAAGTGAATAAGGCACAGAAGGGCACATATGGTATGATCCCACTCCCATGGGAGCAGGCAAATGCAGAGACGGAAAGCAGAGGGTGTTTGCCAAGGGCTGGGAACGGGGAGTTGCTGGTTCATGAGTGCAGAGCTGCTGTTTGGACCGACCAAAGTTCTAGAAGTAGCTAGTGGTGATGGTTGCACAACACCGAATGTGCTAATGCCACTAGCTGCGCACTTTAAAATGGCTGAAATGGCACGTTTTAATGGTTAACAGAAAAGGCCGGATGATGGGACGTCACAGTGAGAGCAGGATGTGGCGTTCACGTGTCCTGAGGTGGCACAGCTGAGGTGTGGGGGCCAAGAGGGGGTTTGGCACTCACGGCTGGGGTGGGGAGTCCCTGGAGGGCCCCCGTGATGAGGTCGATGAGCGAGGAGCCCCAAGTGGCCGCCTGACACTGAGGTCCGGCCAGGGCGGGGCCTGAGTGAGTAGCAAGGCCGCGCCACGCCCAGGTCTGGGATGAAGGCCGGAAAGGCCTTAGGATAGGGGACAGCTGGCGAGGCCTCGGGCCTCAGGGGATCAGGGGAGGAGTTTGCAGAAGAGGCAGGGGGAGTGGGGAGACCCTCCCCCACCCGGCCGAGCAGGAGCTGGTGGAGAAAGGCCCTCGAGGCCCCTCTCCACGGCCACACGGTGACCCTGGCACATTCTCAGCGCGGTGGTGGGTTCCGAACGGGTCCGGATGCATTCAGTGATTCCCGAAGCTGTCACGTGCACCATCCTCTTTGGTCTTGTAACTGGTCTGGTTCTAGGATAAATAAGCGTGCCGGGCCGGGTGTACAGTGATTCCAAACAGTTTAATGTAATTCCAAGACAAAGTGTGATTACATTTCTACACATATACAATATGCATATGTGAGTTTACAAATTTTTAATTAATAACTCGTTTCACCTCAGAGACCGAAAAAATGATCAAAAAGAAACTGTGAGTAACAAGCTCTAACATAGTTCACCACGACAGGACCCCCCTCTCACCTACAGTTAGTAATATTACAATTAAAATAACTATATTCTTCTATAATTTTTTTTCTGTTAAAATCATCTCATAAATTTACAATGCTATTATTAGTTTCCAAGACTAATATAAATTCACTCCATTTTTCTACAACGAAAATGATTATTAATTTAGAAGCACACGACGTCATGATGAAAAACACAAGCATTTTAGTAGCAAGGACTGGATCAGTTTAAGAATTAGTTTTCTTGTAAAACATTCTAAAGCCAAGTAAAATATCCATTCTTATAACATACCTATAATATGAGACTAAGGAGTAGGTTACATAGAGGTCTACAACACATTGGTTCGTCTTTAAAAAAAAAAAAAGAAGGAGACATTTATAAATAAAGAAGAAAGGAGGGACGATTCACGGGGGAAAAAGAGGTACACGAGAAAATACTGTTGCACGCAATAATTTTCACAAAGGTTAACGTGGATGAACACTTTTCATTACGGAAACCGTACAGTGAAGGAACACAACAGACCGGGCTTTCACAGGGTTACCGCGCTGAGATGACCTGGTGGAGAAAGATCGAGACGAGATGACCTCGGGGAGGGGGCCGTGACCCTTGGCCTGGTGACCAAGCATCACCGGGCCTCCTCTTCCCTGTTCTCATTCTGGGGAGTGAGTCTTTCTATCCAGAGTGTCCTAAATTCAGGGGCAGTTGAAAGGTAAACATTTCTACAGATCGGTTCTCTTTCCATCCTGATGGATGCCTTTTTTGGAAACGTGATATATCTTCAGAGGCGGCAGCTCAATACATGTGGTCAAAGCAAAACGGGATGGAAAATTCCAGTCATCCTGACTTGTGGCCTGTCCCACTCACCTATGCCCTTGACGCTGGGGACTCAGAGGGAGCAGCGGCCGCCTCCGGGGCCACCCACCTAGGGGCCAGCGCCACGCCTCAGGCCTGGGGCCATCTCCCGCCCGGCTAGTGTGCCAGACGCTGACTCTGGCTTCCAAAAGCTCCTCTTCCTTCTCATCCGTAAAGCTATACTTCTCCTATCCGCAATTTGGCTTGATATATATATATACACAAACATATATATCAACATCTATATCTATACAGTGACTCTACTAAACTAGAAATTCTGCTGCCCCCAAGTGTGACTTCCTGGTCTACTACTTCATTTGGTTAAACAGATGCACACACAGAGGGTGAGGAGATGCTTTGGGGGCTGAAGTGATTGTGCCCTGGAGAAGCCACGGAAGAAAGTTTAAGTGAGCGGTAATGTAAGTGGGGTGGGGGTGGGGGTGAGGGGAACCTCGTGACGTGGAGGCGGTGTCCATGGGGATGTTTGCTTGGCAGGGAGCAGGGGTGAGTGGGGCGGGGGATGCTTTAGGTTCCGTTCAGAAGTCACAGGAAGCTACAAAGGATGGGCACGGTCAAGTCACTTCTCACTTCCCAAGTTCTGCCTTATCACCTGAGCCAAACTATTAAAATGAACAACAATAACAACAATCATAATAATAATGTCAATTGCCTCTTCAACCAAGCAGGCGAATATATCTAACAGGGAGGCAAGACCACCACTCGCAAGGCCAAGTGGGTTCTGCTTGCTGGCTCTCGAGAGCTTCCTAGGAGTCCTGGGTGCCCGGGTGTGGGGCTGTGGTGACAGTAGGGCAGAGGCCGAGGCGGCCTTGGGGACAGTGGCCCAACACAAAGAGGGGGCGGCAGCTATGGGGGAGACTCGCGTGGAGACCAGTTGAAAGGAAACTAGAGCGATGGCCAAGCCCTTTTTCAGATACAGTATATTTACTTTTTTTTTTAAAGCCAATTTTTATACCTCGTTGTTAAAAATATTATCAAGCCCCAAAGACAATGACATAAAACTCATTTGGTTAGTTAAAAGCAAAGGAGAAAACCAGTGAGAGGAAAGTGGGAGTATAATTAGGAGGGGAACAAGGTGAAAAATATTTTACAGTAATATTTCTAACAAACAACTGTAATAAAAACATACTATCAACAGAGTTCACAGGAAAAAAGCAAATGCGTTTAAAAAACAAACAAACCACCACACAAACAGGTCCCTGGGCCCAGGTGTTTTGCAGTTTTCAAGGTCTCACCTGCTAAAGGGATGTCCTTTAGATCACAGCAGACTCTCCTTACAACAGAAACACAAGAAGGAGCCAACACTCTAGGGGAACCCGCATCTTCCAGTCCGTTCCTGCAGGACACTGGGGCCCTCGCTCCGGAGTGTCTCTCTTGCCTTTACAAGTACGAGCTTGGCTCTGACGGGTCTTAGTGGCTCCCCTGCCCCCCACCCTGCTGCCTCAGCTCCCCAGCCCCCCTCGTCCTGCTCAGTCAGACACATTTACAACCTCTAGGAATCAAGGTCCCCCCTACCCCCCACTGACCTAGGCTTCAAATCCGAGTTTGACACAGAGTAGAAAATAAACATCCTTTTGCATTTGTTTTGTTTTAAAGGAGAAAAAGAAGAAATGACAGCAGATACATTGAAAAACTCAGCCAGTGACTGTGGGTCTAGGGGTGTGTGACTCTCCCCTGCAAAACGCAGACCTAAACATCGCCAGGGGGCCCAGAAACAGTGGCTGTACCCTCCGGGCCACCCGAATCCCAGTGTCTCCTACTGCCTAGTGATCGGAAGTCAGTGGATCAATCAATCAATAAGTTAAACATTCAAAACAAGACAAAATCAACGAACCAGGTATCTGTTCTCTCTGCCTCTTAGAAGCTGTCAAAGAGACGGCCTTGAAGACGGGTGCTGATACGACGTGGCCCACGGGCTTCGCAGCCGGCCCAGGCTGCAGACGGAACCTGGAACCCCTTTCACATTCTCTCGCGTTCACGTGGGGACCGTGACACGGGGGGGAAGTGCTCGTGTTGGGCTGCACGACACAACACAGTGGGCAGAACACACCTGCCTTGGGGCGGCGGGGGTGGGGAAGTGGCCTCCAAGGAGAGAAGCCATCACTGGGGTTTGAAGATGTCAGTTATAAACAGAAATTCTTGTTAAAAAGTACCGGTTTAAATGTAAACTATAAAACACTTTAACTAGAAAATGTAGCCAGAAATATGCTTAAGTCTCCACGGTCGATTATTTAGTTTACGCACTGAAAATGTGATTCTCTTGGTATCTTAGAAGGCTAACAGCATTTTACAGTAGTAGCTAAGAACATATACACTTGACATGCGCGTCGGGAGCTCACACTGGATTACCACACACAAGAATACCCTCTTCCTTGGTTCAATTTTTGTCATGAGGATCAGCGATTCCAGAATTCGCTTAAGCAACAAAGACCGGGGCGTGTGCATCAATCATTTTCAGCCCACACAGAGTTCACAGTCTTTTAGGCCCCACGATCCAGCTGGCTACATGATTTCAAAAAAAGGCTAAAACCAGGATGAATGCCCACATTTGAGGTAATTATTGCCATTAGGTCACAGTTTGTGTAAGATAATGTATCTAAAACCTTCTTTAAAAACATCTTTCAGAGTTCTGTCAGAATTCCAGAACCCCTGCTGAAACCAACCAGGATCTCAAATGCCGATTAGCTGGGTTTGCTTCCAATGGAGTTAAAGTTCTAGAAGCTCTTAGAACTTGTGTAAACTACCTAAGAATTTAGGCAAACGCGCCTAGAGCCAGTCAATAAAGACGTTTTTAAAAATTAAAAAGGAACCAAAAAACCCACCCCAAACAACCGAGATGTTTCCTAGCAAAGAAAGAGTTTTTCTAAAGAATTAAAAAAGTCCTAAAGCATTTCTAAATTCTGTCACCTTTCAACCGAGATAAAAATGCTTCTGTATTACTATTATTCTCCTCCTTGGGCAAGAGACTCACCTTCCTATGTCCTCGGGTCGGCTGGTTTTCCTCAGTTTATATAACTGTTGCTTCCCATTTCTTTGAGAAGGCCATCTCAAAGAAAGATTACTTTTGTTTCCCTTTCTAAAAGTCATCTTGTCTTTCTCCTCCTTCTTTCTTCTTCTTCTATTTTTTGTTTACACAAAGGAAAAAGTTGCTGGACACCAGACCCACACACGGTATTTACAAATTTGGTGTGAATCCCGCCTCTGGTTCTACCCAGAGCTGAACAGTGGATTGATCACAGAGACCAGAGTTGTCATAGTTAATCAGTGCAGTAAAAAATAGCATTTTGAAAAAAATATATACCTTTAGTATTGCCTTTCTAGAATTAACTATAAGCAAGAAAAAAATTATTATTATTTTTTAAAGAAGCAAAGAACAGTTATTTTTTCTTCACTCTCCGAGGAGTCTGTTGTAGCAGCACTAACTACTAAAGCTAGCTGGTACACTGGAATCGGAAATGAATTCTACCACGGATCAAAAGAAACAAACTCTCCTGCGATTTTTCTCTCAGAGTCAAACTAATGTGGCCCCTTCTGCGTGCACCCGACTCAGGATGCGCCCTCCAAGCAGACCTACTGCGTTCCACGCGCGGGCAGGGATGGCGGGGAGGCGACGTCCCTTCGTCCCTTTGGGGCCCTTCTCTGCACCTACACACGGGCGAGGCTGGGGCTACGGGGGCGAGCTCAGCTCTGGGCAGGCCCAGGTTGAAAGCCCGGCCCCCTGGCTAGCCGTCTGACCCTGGGTGGGTCCCCAGCCCTCCGCGCCGGCCGCCTCGTCTGTGGAGACGGATATTGCTGATTTCATAGGGTTATGATGAAGAGTAAATTAAACAAGATCGCCAGCGAGCAATTTTTAGCACAGTGTTTGGCACACAGGCGACGGGAATACCGTTACACGGTTCTTCGGAAACAGGAGGCCGTGCGTCGCTGTTAATTCAAAAAGAGAAACAAAACCGTATCTCAGTGAAGGCCTCGTTAACAGAAACGTCACTAAAATGTGGAGATTCTGGACCACCGTTGTACTCTCTTTCCTTCTACACAAGCTCCTTCTAAGAGTGTCAGCTTCCTCGTCAGCAAGTGGGGGTGCTGCAAACGGGGTGACTGTGTGTTTCTTCACACAGGGCTTGGGCATGGGGCCTGGCGGATCACTCACTAGGGACACTGCGAGTCTTGACATGTAAGAGACAGTCAACATGTCATCCTAACGCAGGGTCTGAGATTGGATGCTCTCAAAGGCCCGCGTGCGTCGAGCTGGGGGCCTCGGCGAGATCCCTCTGCCACTGGTGTTCTCAGGAAATGTATTCTGACCTGCTGGAGGTCACCTCCCTGTAAACACCCACGATTCTGAGGAGCAGGGCTCGCCCGGGTCTGGCTCCCCTGAGCTTCTGGAAGCTGTAAGGGTGTGAGAAGCTTCCGCTGCGTTGGGTTACTCTACCGAGTGGCGGCCCCAAAGCCGCCGAGAGGTTTCTATTGCATTTAAATGTCACTTCACCATCTTGGATTCTCTAGTAGCCCGACTGAGATTTCACAGAGTGTGGTCTGTGCAGGTTCAGAGTGGAAAAGCACGGACACCCCGAGCCCAGCCCCAGCGTGCATCTCGCCCCAACGCAGCCGAACTTCCCGCCAGGAGGTCAGCTCTGGTCCCACGTGGGGGAACGCAAGGTTGTCCAAGCTCACGGGTTCCCGTGGTGCCTCCAAGTCTGACGGCAGCAGTGTTAGCGTGACCAGGCTCCAAGTCTCTTGACAGATAAGTACAGTTTTGGAAAAAAAATGCAAAAAAAACAAACAAAACCAAAACCCCCCAAAAACCAGAAGTCAAGATAAAGAGGAAAGAGAAAGACAAACGGAATTGATCATTAACGATGTCATTCATTATTGCCCAGAAAGGAGAGAGAGGAATGCCGTTTTGTCCATATTTGGAGGTGTCTTTGACAAGGGTTCTTTGGCTAAAGAAAGGAACGGTTTCACCTTCCTTTCCGATTTGGTACAGACGTCTCTGGCCTGCTCACTTTTGGGGGTTCCCCGTCGGAAATCTGTACGACGCACCAGAAAGAAAAGACGGACAGGGCGAGAAGCGTGCAAGGTGGCCGGGGCTGGGATGTTTTGTGGCAGACTTGCCGACGCCGGCGTTGTGAGGTCCCAGGCTAGGCTTGCGGGAGGAATCCTTGCCTCTCTGTGGACTTCTCTCTGCTACTTG